>WBMY01002305.1:668365-717727 GCA_013397315.1 Donacobius atricapilla | reverse complement strand
TTTTTTTTTTTTTGTGATAACCAGCTCTGGTAATCCGACTAAATTAATGACTATATCAAGCTTTTTGTCAAAGCTGGTCTACTTCTACAAATCTTATCAGGCTTAACCCTCAGCTGAACTCCAAGATGCTTATCGATGCTAAAAAGTAGGCACTTTGTCATCCACACAATTAGAAATAAAGGGAGCTTGGTGGGGGAGTTACCCTTAAGATGGTTACAGACATATGATACATACAAAGTTACTAGGGGGTGAATCAAGCTCTTCATGGTCCCTGTTTCAGGCATAAGCCTTTACTTTGCAACCTTTGTTTTCCACTGAGTCTCCTAGTTGTTGCAAATAAGCTCTCTGGATCACAGGTAGTGTGTGTGGAATCTCCAAAGTTGAAGAGCAGTTGTATCCAACCAACCCAACACCACCTGGTTTTCATCTTCCTGTTTGGTGGGGGCTTAGGTATATTTTCTAAAAAAAAAAGTCAGACCACAGCAGGACTTCACTGATGACAGAGGAGCTTAAAGGCCAGTAGGTATCACCAAGAACATTTGACACTATCGCTGGAACTGATCCAAAATCCCTGGGACATTCATCTTGAACCAAGATTGGAGAGACTTTCAGGACAGAGGAAATTGCCATATGAAAAAATCAACTCTCCAGTCACATAAGGAATATTTTATAGCGAGTATAAAGATATTTTTCAAAAGACAAATTGAAACACACTTTGACCTTTTAATTTATTTTCTCCGTTATTTGAATGGAGGTTTTCCCTATGTTCCTCTGTAATAGAAGATACAAAGAAAATAAAACTTGAATTATGCTTGTTGTCAAGGAACAAAAAACTAAGTAGTTTAGGAATGATTACCCAAAAGTCTGATCAAGTTGTTCAGGCTCTATTAATATCTCTGTTGCAAGGTAATGCAATTACTACCTTTTCCCTTGTTCTGCAACTCTTTATTTCAGCCAACTCTGATGACAAGCCTACATGAGACGGCAAAGCACACTTGTGGAAGTGTAGGCAGAGTTAAATCTTGGATACCAAAACAAGGAAAGTCCTGGTGTTGCAGTCTATCCCAGTATTTAGATTTAGAGCAACTCTGGGTTTGTTCTGATGCACAGCCAAGTTCAGCACCTTAACTGGCTGGTTTAAAAGCCAGGTAGTGGACAGAGAGTCTTCTGTCTATACAGAGTCCACATGTAAATCCACCAGCTTGCATTTTACTAAGTAAATTTCATTAACTATTTAAACTGTTTACACTAGCAATGATTCCAGCGTGATTAGGAGTGCTCTTCCATTAGCAGGGCTGTTTACAGAGAGTCTGCTCAGCCTGACTGCTTCTATTTGAAGTACAAACCCACCCTGCTAAAATAGGACTTCTGGTTCAAAAAGCAAACTTTGAGTTAAAAAAAACCCCATAATTTCTGTGAGGAAATAATCTCAAGATACAACCTGATTTTCTATATATAAAACTGGTCTTTTTAAATTTGAATGTTATGTCAACACACATACATACATTCTGCAGTATGCAGCACTAATATCATATTAATGAAGGTAATTTCTCTCTGTTGAGGTCTTGTGGAAGTCAAAGTAGCCGCATAAGGGACAGGTTTGGCCTCCTAGGTCCTATCAAGCCAATGAGCTAGGCAAATTCTGATATGGCTAAAGGAACTTAATGCCCAGTTAAGAGCTCAGTAAGAATTAAAAAATGGAGTCATAGTACAGCAGGTCTCATGGCTGGTAGCACCATGTGCTCTTTCACCTCAGAACTACCTGTAGGCAGATCTCGTAAAGACATACATTTGCATCATAGTCCCATTTTTCCTTCCATATTATTGCCACTATGAAACATGACCTTTGGGGAGTAATTAAATAATTTCCTTGTATTCCTCTCTCTCACCTGTTTTCTTTTGCCTCTGAGTCTAAAGCATTTGCAGTTAGTTACATATGACAGTAGAAAAGCTAAATCCTATTTCTATTTCTATGCGTTTTATTTCTTTATAATAGTGGAGAGGTGACAACAACCTAAAATATTATTCAGGCTGCTTTAAAGAAAGTAACGACTCCCTGAAAAGCATCTAGCAGCAATTATGCAAATTGGTGCATATTTTTATACCATTCATTCAATACGGGCACAGGAAACTCTGTAAAAAGACAAACCATAATAAGCAAAAGAAGGGAAGATGTTTAAAGGCACATGACCATGAAAGAGAGAATGCTTTAATGTGAAAGTTTCTGCAAATGTACCAAAACTCCAGCGGAAAATGCTTTCATATAAAGTCAAGGAGAAAGAAGCACAGGATCAAGCTGTCATCAGAAACCTAGTTAAGAAGTCATGCCACAGAAAGATGATGAGGACAGCATTAAATTATATTTTAAAAATGGGTAACAAGTTTTAAATTATTAAAATGAGCAAACATGAGGTAGGTTGCTTGATATGTCTTGTGGAGGCATTACTAAACCCTAAAAGTGAGAGAGAAAACATTAAGTGAGATCATAAAAATGGGAATTATATTGGTCAAGATGGAAAATTATTAATTTTATAATATTTATTTTTTAAATTTGCAGACCATTGCAATGATAAGTGCTGACACATGATGACGACACCATGATGCATGCCTCAAAATTATAGTGAATTACTAGGTAAACATTAAGACTTTACAGTTCCATTAGATTTAGAAAATCCTATTCTATTAGTACAGCATCTAGAGCTTTATCAGAATCATCAGAAGTGTTTTTCTTTTTTATTTTTAAAAAGACTTGGGCACAATAACCATACTACTGTAATGTACTTCTTCCATGCTTTCTAATATATATATATTTTCAAACTACTGCTATATTTCATTCAAAATAATTTTATATTTCATCATCTTATAATTTTATCTGAAAATGGTATGCAATATAAAATATAAATAATTTTAATACATCCTTTAGGTCATGATAATTTTACCTTTTCTACATTTGAAAAGATCACTTTTTGTTGCAGTGCATTGCAAATAGTTACCTGCTGAGCTGAATAATGTGAACAAGTGCTATTTAACCTTTGTTTTCATTTGTACTCCAAACAAGACTTTCATCTTGCTGGTGAGTTTAAAAATGATGACTAATACTTATTAGGAAATGGGATTTCTTCCAAGTTGCAGTGCTGCTGGACATTTCTTTTTGGCTTGACATGCTACACTTCAAATAATGCTCAAGGTTCTGAATTAGTCCTTGATAAATCATACAAACTTGAAAGTAAACCAACAACACATCCTAGAACAACAACCCTGCAGAACGTCAATTTTTGGAAAAGAAAAAAAAAAAAAGAGAAAAAAAATGGAAAAGGAAAAAGATAAAAGAGACCTCCATACCCACATACTTTTGTCCAGCCTTGTAAAATGACCAAGAACAGAAATCCACCCCTTTGCTTTAATCCACCTAAGAATTAGTAATGTTAGTCATCTTGCATTTAACTTATGAAGACAGCCTGAGCTGGGGTTTGTTCAGCCTGGAGAAAAAATGGCTCTAGGAGGACTCTGTAGTACCTTTCAGTAACTAAAGGGGTACAATAGAGCTGGAGAGGGACTTTGTAAAAAGGCTTTGGGTGATAGGACAGGTAGAACAAGGAGGAATGGATGGGGAATGTAAGCAGCAGTGCAACGGTTGTCATTCCTATGGAAGCCACTCTAAATCAATAATAGCCTTCCTGTGCAACACTTTTAGTCCATCATCTCACTGAAATAACATGGTTACATTTTTAGGATGTGCAGAAATATGTAATTGCCTCAGAAAAGAAAATGTTTGCTTTTGCAACACAGACCTATCAACACAATATATGATTTACGTTGTTGTTTGATGGGGAGAGGAGGTTATTGGTAAAATGTTTAAAAATAGTAGTTTAAAGAATTCAAGTGGTCTAAAGACACTTATTTGAGTGTACAGACAGCCAAATTAAAACAGCCTTGCAGATTTTGTTAAGACTGCCATTAGGAGGAGTTTAAAATACAACAGAATAGAAAAGGAGGAGGAACATTTGGGTTGAGAGGCTGAAACCACTACTCAAGTCTGCTGTGTGTGGGTATGGAAAAAGAGAACAGCATCTTGGTAGGGCTGCCTCATTCAACTCTTATTTTTCTGGTATAGTAACCTATTCTGATAGTAATTTTAAATGGTTTTAAATCTTTAATTTCCACAAACTTAGGAAGGTTTGCTAAAGAAATGACAATCTTAAGAATACAAAAAATGGAACAAAGTCTGTGATATGAAGCTACTATTGTAACATGAAAAACATATAGAATCGGTTTCAAGAATATTAGATCTTTAGAGTCACAAACTCCCAATGAAACTGAAAATTTTGTCTCACAAAAACTTACGCCCACATGTATGGGATAATTCTTTATAATTAATTTTTAAATCAAAATTTGAAATGATTAATTAGAAATAGCTAAAGGTAGCATAAATAGGAAAAAGTAACCGTTTTATTTTACACAAATGTTATTCTGTCTGATAAATAATTTTGTTACTCTGCAAGCACTTTATGTACCCACAATTTCTGTAGATGTTCAAACAATAGCCCAAGATGAAAGGCAACATCACACAGAATTTCTAGTCATTCTGGACATCCACCGAAGCATTCTAAATATTTTGGCCATAGATCCCATTTTACGGCAGTCTCACTAGGTTGAAAAGTCCTGCCTACACGTACATGCTTACATAAAAAGATTCTCACTAACAGCTATCAGACTCATCACACAATGTTCTGAGGGGGACCCTGACTTAACTGTAAACTGAACTACTCAAGACTAGTTTTGGAGCATGTTTGTTGGCGGATCTTTCTCTGCTAGCTGTTCGAAACTGTTTTTTCTCATTTTTTGTTTTGCTTTTATAAGTACATCACTAGGAAGAGCTTTAAAAAGTGCTTTTAAAGTATCAGAGAGTAAAATTACTCTCTTGACAGTATTGGCTCCCAGAACAGCATGATTTGTTGTTATATTTTACCATCAATTTGGCAGGGAACAAATTGCTGCCTTTTTTCCTTTCAGACATATGCAGTAGGTGAATTAAGGCTTTTTAAATGCAGAAAAAATAATAATAATAAAGTAACAAAAACTTAAAAGGAAAATGTAGCTGTTGGTAATCTTAACAACAACCAAAATAGAAGAAAAAAGGCTGTCAGCATTTCTTGATGTCATATATTTCTAAGAACCCACTGGGCTAGAGGAAAGGCTGTATCCATATTTATATCCTCTGAGTGCCACCCTGCTGTTCTTCACACCTTTGCCAAATTACCCTTCTCTGACCACAGAGGACACCCTGGAGTTTAGGCCCAGATAAATCAGCATTATTTATGTTAACTGCAGATTTTCACGTGTGCTCAGGTTTTCTCCTGTTATGCATACAAACTGGAACTTCAACCCAGAGAGAGATTTGCACTTGATTTTGGGGCACCAGAGAGAGTAGAAGTGCATTGTTTACACCTTTTGCACTGAGCTAGTGAATCAAACTGCACTCCTACGTTACTTGCCGTTGCATGTGACTTGAAGCATTACTTGCTTACAATGTTCTCTGCTGTGGCAGGAAAGCTAGTTTTTCATGACTCCTTGAGTTGCTAAATACTGGAAATCCCAGGAAAGCTGATGAATAGTTTCTTACTGGAAGAACAGGAAAAGATAAAATGCTTGCCAACAATGAAAGACTTCCATTCCATGAAACATGCTACAAACCTTATTAACAAATCCAAGGAAAGTAAGGTTTCTCAGTTTCTCTCTCTCCCTTTCTTTTTTTTTTCACACTCATTTTCTTTTATCATCTTTTATCATATACACACATGCCTAAATCTGATTTGAAGATTTTTTTTTTTTTCTAGTGATAATGTAAACAACATCACGCATCCACAGCAAGTCAGATTATTTTCCCCTCTGATGTGTAACTCCAGCTGCAATATTTTCCCCTGCTGGTTCACAAAAAAGTTATTCTGACTTCCTTTTGTATGCAAAACTACTTAGCTTGATATAGTGCTTTTTAACAAGATAGATATTCTGAGTGTTTATTTAATGTTCACACACTAAATTCAGTGTAAACTTGACATTTATGCATGAGTTCACAGAATATATTTATTCCTAGAAGCAACCAAAGACCTACTTGAACTGTTCCACTGTGATTTATTTTAGGTCTTCAAATTTAAAAAAGAAAAAAAGAAAAAAAGAAACCAAAACGTAGACAAAAAAAAAAAAAAAAAACACAACCAAAAAAAAGAAACAACACCGAGAAAAGCCCAAAAGCCCAAACTCAAAATCTGTGATCATTATGTAATTAAAAAGACACAAAAACTCACCAAAAACTTACTGTGCATCTTATTGTACACTTGACAATGAAATTAATCTCTTCTGATTCCATTTCAGAAAGTTTTTCATTAACCATAGAAGCAGCACTTCCAGAGTGCTATTTTACACGCTGCTATCATCTTGCTTCCAGTATTATAATTCATAAAACAAAAGGCAAATCCAGAGAGAATATGAATGCCTTTTTTCTTTGCATTACTGCTGACATCAAGTGTATTAATAGGAAGTAAATTACAAAAAAGGAAAAAAATAATGATTTTTGAAATGGAAATTATTCAAAGTATTCAAATCATTCATGTTTGGAGCTCTAAAAATAACATACAGTGAAGCAAAAGGACAGTTCAGTGGACTGATAAATATTTTGGGGCAAAATCTATTTTTCAAAGCATATTATAAATATGAGGAACAACTAGGCAGTAGATAAGTAGTAAATAACTAGGCAAATCCTGTGTCTGAGCAAGGAAATCATAAGTCTAGAAAGTTTGAAAACAACATTATTTCAATTTCGCTTACAATAGGACTGTATGACTTGTAGGTTTCCAGAAGAAATGTTTATAACCTCTTGACATTCAGGCTATAAATAAAAAGAAGGCATGGAGCTAAGGAAGGAGTATCTGGCATGAAGGAGAGTGCAGAGGTGGGTCTGGACATGGAGAGGATGGATGTATGGATGGATAGATGTATGGATGGATGATGGATGGATAACTGAGGCTTCTCTCCTTCAGTCTCCCTTCTAGGACCCCTCACTCCTGAGAAAATGTTCTAGTGCTTATCTATCTTACCTGGAGAGAGTTCTCCCATCCAGGGAATCTTAGTTCTTTCCATACAAAGCAAAGCAAAGCAAAAAAAAAAAAAAAAAACACCCCAGCCTCACAGATTTCTTACGCAGGACACTTAATCACAGAATGCATCAATGCTCGGAGCTGAGCACTCACCTGTGCCTGCACAGGAGAACCCTACCCTCGGGTTTGCAATTATTATGGTAGGAGAATGTGATGGAACTAAACTTTAAGGTGGAAATTGTTCTAGATTGTTTGAGAAAGAGGTTTGGAAAAGAAAGAGTTTATGTTCTAAATATAAGATCTCAGCTTGCATAAACTGAAACTTACTATTAGTTGAAATAGATTCTGCTGTCATTTCTGTAACTACATAGATCATAACAAATGGCTTGTTATGTTATTTCCAACACATACCTGTTTACTGAGTTAAGAACTTAATACAGGTTTATAACAGGTACACTGATTTGTACAAAAGCCTTGATATACAGCAGAAGTCACATGAGGTAAGAGTTGTAAACCTCTTCCGTGTGGTGACTTACATAGGCAAAAGAAGCCTTAAGCTGCTTGTATGATTGATACCAGTTACAAAGACCATAACAAAAGGCTTCATCTGTAAGATTATCCATATCATGCAGATAAACAACACAGCTGCCCATCCTGCACATTAGCTTATCTTAAGGGCAGAGTTTAAGGAAAAGGGAATCTTTAGACAGGATGTCCATTTCTAAATAGGTGTCAACCCACTCCCTCAAAATGTCAATTAGTCACGTCTGGAAAACTATTTGTCCTCCTCAGCAAATAGTCAAGACCTCACTCTAAAAAGGAGTATTCAGTGAAAGGGAAATTAACCCATCACCTTTTATGTCAAGCTAAGAAGCTTGGTTGTTCTAAGTTTCCTTACTCAATTCATCCAGTTCAAATATTGACTACTCTTCTATCAAGTCTCTTTACCACTTCAAGAGATTCAGATGTCCACTAATATCAGACTCTGAAACTAGAGTTTCCTGATGGTCAGTTGTCTGTATGATTAAAGTCAGAAATAAATAATTAGAGGATGGATTTAGCTCAAATTACCTTAGGGCAATAGAAGAATAGAAGAGAAACTTCAATATAAGTTTGACACATTTCTTTTTAGTATCTTAAATTCATCCAGATGTGAATCACCACTGTAGATATAAAGACATAATTATAAATGGATAGATTCAATCCAGAATTAAAAAAAAAAAAAAAAATCCAAAAGTTCCTGATAGTGAATATCGCCATATTTTCCTTCATCCCTAGTAGTTACTTCTGTCTATACAGCTATTAAGTTTGTAATTTTAGTGGTTGCAAGTTTATTTTTAGGGCTTAAAGTGTCTTTCTTCAAGTGGATGCTCACTCTATAGAGTGATGCCTTGTCATGACAGAGAATTGTTGCTTCTCCTACAAAGTTTTTGCCATGGAAACCCTTCCTACCACTATCTTCTTTTTCTCCATACCCATATCTGAATGTAGATATTAAAGATACTTTTCAGAATTTTCAGCATTTTGTCTTTGAATTTCAAGGCTCAGATATTTCAATTACTAAGACCTCATAGCAGGAAGTACAACAGTGCTACCAGAAATTATGTTCACAAGATGTTGCCGGTCTGTGATGTAGCTGGTGCTTAGCTCAGTACTCAGACTTCCCATCCAAATGTCTGTTTCCAACCACAGCAAAACCCAATATTTGTGAATGGAACTCCTTTCCATATGCTGCATGGACCATGCCTATTGCTGCTGGGCGCTTCGCAGTGAAATCATGGATGAGATTGCTCAGCTTCCTGTGCTCTCCTAATCTGCACAACTGATGTGTCATTCTAGGGCAGTTCTAACCTCTATAGCTCTGACTGACCTCGGTTTTCAGTTTCCATGGCAGAGAAGTGCCAAGGGAGACCATAAGAACTGAGGAATTTAATCTGTATAAAATGTGAGTTCTTAAATAACAATTTTTAGACCTGTCCTGCAGCAGTGGAAAATAGTGTTGCATAGGAGAAATTAAACCTTTATTCTCTCCTACTTCATCACCTCTCCACTCACATAGAAGATATAATTTTCTGCCCTGTTACCTAAAATGTTCATTATTTTTAGAAACAATATATAGATCAAATGCACTACACTATTAGGCCAAAAGAGAGAAATGCAATCTCTCATGCAAATGAGAAACTGGACTCACATCTGAAACCTCAGTCCTCAATGAGAAAAGAAAATCACGAGCTCCTTAGCTAATAAGAAGAAAGCTTATGACAACTTGCAATTTTTCTTGTTCCGGAATTATTCCTCCCATACCTATGCATTTCATGCCTATTCACAATATAGCATTGCACAGACACAATACTGATTTTTTCCCCTGCACTTGTTTCTTCTCCTATGGCCGATTAATAACTCCAAGTATTCAGACTTGACCTATTTCAGATTGGCCATGCTACGACTACAATGAATTTTAGGACTGGATATTCATAAAAAATACTTTAACAATAAATTTTCTTAAACAATCATCTAAGCCTAAATGCAAGATATGTCTGTATCCTGTAGGAGCCATGAGCTTTAAACTATGCGCTAGATTTGTACTAAAGAAAATCTTTGTTGGGTACAATAAAGGAAGTTGGACTATCAAGTCTCTTAGAAATATATAATTAATTTGAGTCTTAAAAGGAATGAGGAGACCTGTCAGCAAAACGAAACGGTTATAAATTATTTGGAACTGGTGAAGGAAAGCCAAGATGAACCAACAGAGATTTGTAAAGGACAAATCATGTTGAAATTGGCTGCTTTACTTCAGCAACACAGTATCCAGCTATGTGGTTAGGGAGAGGCAATAAGCATCATGTATCTTTCCTTTAAAACATGACATTACTTCACCTTACAATCTTTTAAGCCAGGGAAACATGGTCTAGATTGAATTGCTATAAACTGGGTGCAAGAGCAGTTGGATAGTTCCTCCCAGAAGACTTGCCAAATGTTCTCTGTCAAAATGGAAGCAAATATTAAATGCTTTCCCACAGGGCCTCAGCTTTCATGCATCTCTGTTCAATCCTTAATTAATGAAAGAAAAGAGAGCAGGCTTCTGTGTAGAATTAGAGAAAACATGAAGACAGGAAGGACCATGCTGAAAACTGGGACTAGCCATCAAAGAGATCTCAAAAAAGCAGAGAAATGTTCCAGAGGCAGTTCAGGAGGGAGAGGTACAAGCCGCTATACTTAGGAACAACCAGCTGCAGATGTACTAAGCACAGAGCAACCAAGTAGACAGCACTCCTCCAGCAAGGGGCCAGAAGGTAATGTGGTATTGCATGCTCAAGCAAAATTGACAGTGTCATGTTTTCATGAGACAGGCAGATGTCACCATGGTCTGCATAAATAGAAGTTCATTCTGAAAAGTAGATGAAGCAATTGTCCTGCTCTGCCAAGCGCTTGCAAGGCTTCAGCAGGGTATTGAGCCTGCCTCCAGCACTTCGTCAGTTTTGGCAAAAGGACAGACCAGCAGAGCAAACCCCAGGGGAAACAAAGGGTGTGAGGGGTGTGAAGAGGGAGACCTTCAGAGCACTTCTAAAACAAGCAAGGCTCCTTCCTCTAGAGAAAGGTGTGTAGAAAGGAGTACCAGGGGAAATAGTGCTATCTTCCACCTCGGCTGGGTAAAATGTTTTACTGAAAGAAAAGGGAATAATTTCTTCTCCATGCCTGTGCCAGATATGGAGAAAATTAAAGGGTTGCCTCACTTGCCCATCTGCAGTCACTTTTTAAATAGTTAGGATAGTGAGCAATCAGCTTGGTCAAACTTCTGTCACGAAATGGCACTAATATAGTAGATCCCTTTTTGATGAAGGAAGACTGATTTATGAAGGTCCCTCTCAGCTAGATGTTTTTATCACAGTATAGAGACACATACTGCCATGGGTTTTTCTGTAACATATATAATTCATTATTAAAAATTAATTTTGAAAGGATTGGATGACACCAGCCAGTGCTTTGCAGTCAAATAGGATTGACTCATATTATAACCTTTGCTTATAAAAGAGACAAAAAAGGATATGAAAAAGCTCTGTATTATGAGTAGGTACTTATGCAAAATTACATTCATTATTCTTTTCATTTATTTGCTAATTGTTAAAATAGTCTGGTAAAAAGACACCAAGAGTAGGCACAAGTATTTAAGCTGGGTATTTAACCTCAAAGTGATACTGTGTAAACAGGTGTATTGTAAATATTTAAAATTCTATGCCTAAGCCTCACATTAATCCTTATTAACAGACCCTGAGTGAGTAGAACAAGAATATTACCCATGCTCCTTCCCTAAGCAATGTCCTGTGAGAAAGGATGTTGATAAGTCCAACCTCAGAAAAAAAAATCAAAAAAAAAAGAGCATGTAATCTTTTTCTGCCTGTTTCTGAATTGTAGGTCACTGGGTTACATGCTCAAAGCTGAACTGGAATTAGTTATTTTATTTATGAACACTATGTACATATAATTTCTTTGCTGTGGTTCAGTGAAAGATGCAAGGTATTAAAGAATCCTGTGCTCCAGATTTACAATAAGTATCTCAGGTGGCTGGAGGGGACATCCCATAACAATCACCACAGAGGTCTGCAAATGTGATTTTTTTCCATGCCTTTTTTAAAACATGCAAATGGAAACACAAATATTTTAAGGTTCTTAAACCTTATTCTGCCTGTACGTGATAGACTTAACAGTTCCTAAAATCTAAAATTTTACAAGGTTCATTTTCCAGAAGGAATTCTGAATTATATAGTTTAACGCACAAAGGTCCATGCACTAGATAGGGAGCTCCTGGCAGGCAGCACCCAGTGGGTGGTGGTAAACGGCTCCTTTCCAAGCTGAGGACCTGTCACAAGGGATCAATACTGGGCTCAGTGTTGTTCTGTATCTCCGTAAGCAACCTGGAAGATGGGATTAGCTGTAGCCTGACAAACTTTGCTGGTGGTGCCAATCTGAGTGGGGAAGTGGGCACTTTGGAAGGAAGAGCTAGCTAAACTGGGTTGACAGGGGCCCTATGAAGTTCAGTGAGGACAAGTGTAGCTTACAGCTGGGAAACGATAATACAGGAGAGCAACACAGGCTGGGACATTCCAAGCTGGGGAGTAGTTCTTTGGAGAGGGTCTCGGTTACTCCTGGTGGGCAAACTCTTTATGAATGAATTGTGTGCTGCTGTGGCAAAAAAAAATGACCCAAGAGGATGTGGGGTTTTATCAAGAAAACATCACTGCCAGAGATAAAGAAGTCATTGGCCCACTGTGCTCAGTGCTTTACAGACCATACCTGGAATACTGGTCAGGCTTGGTCCATGCTGTACAAAAGAGGCACGGACAGGTTGGCGAGGATCCAGAGAAGGGTGTCATAAATGAGTATTTTAAGGTCCCTTAAACAATCACTGCAGAAGTATCAATAAAAACAGGTTTAATATAAGAGCAACAGGACTGGGAGCTCTGCCACATGAAGAAAGGCTGTGAGAGATGGGTTTTTTCAGCCTTGAGAAAAGAAGGCTTGGGGAAGACCTTATCACTGAGTTCCAGTATTTAAATGCTACCTACAAAAAAGGTGGAGAATCCTGTTTTCAAAGAGTAAATCAGCCACTAGAATAATCTCAGGGACCGGGTGGATTCCCCAGCATTGGACACTTTTAAGATTCAGCTGGACAGCGTGCTGGGCCATCTCATTTTGACAATGTTTTTTTGCCAAGAAAGGTTGGACCAGGCTTTCCTTCCCTTCCAACCTATTAATCGATGTTTCTATGATTTTCCCACTCCCTCTGGTAGCTGAAGAAAAAGAAAAACCTAAAAAACCCAGGCTAGCTTAAGGAATCTCTTCCACAGAGACACCGTAATGGCATGAGCATGAGCTGATAATGCACAATTCCTGTTTATAGTGCATATAAGCTCTACCTAGTGATTGACTTTTATTTAACCTGATAGATTTCCTATTAATGACAAACTTTCAAAGGTAGCTTCAAGAAATGAGAATGCATAGATTTTTTCAATACAATCTAACGGCTTTCAAGTGAGCAGGTGATTATGAGCCCTCTCTTGTGGTCTGCTTCTGATCTTGGATTAAAGAATTCCCAGGTTATTTAGCTCATACTTCCTCCCACGTCGCATTCAAAGGTATCTGACAGCACACGTCCTTTGCGCATCATGCATTATGCACCGTCCTCTTAACTCTCCATTGCTGCACGGAGCTCTGTGAATTGCCTTTTTCTCTCAAGTGCCTGAAGGATGGCCCCTCTGCTTTCCGGCTCATCTCTCCCAGTGACTGGTGCCTTTGCCAGGGCAATCCCGGGAGTAATCTGCTCAATAATATGTCAAGGGGGTCTCAAGTACGGAAAGAAGGCAGAGTTGAGAGGTCTCTATCAGATACGAAGAAACACATTTTACTGAGCAGCACTTCAGTAACTTCAAAGTTTCCATGCTTTTATTAGGAATATTTACCAATGGACAACTACTTGATGTGCACTGATGAACATGTGTCATGGCCAGCAAACAGAAAACTGTGGAAGTAAATTATATTATTTGTTTTACCCTCTAGGTCAATCCATTACAATGCACAAAAGAAAGGTGGTAATATTTCTGGACAAAGTGAAAAATCCAGTTTGCTGCGTATGAAAGCAGACCATGTCTTTGAGATGCTTTGTTTTCAATTCAAGGGGAAAATGACTGCTTAATATTTGTTCAAACATGCTTAATTGAAACAAACTGATCCATGAGTTATAAGGGCTTCCAACAGGAAAATACATACAATTTACTTTAAAATCAGCATATTTAGAATCCAACCTAATTTGCTGGGTTTTTTTTTTTTTTTTAACAGTATGGCAATCAATATATATATTTTTTTGAGACTTCAGTGCTTTCTAGTCATGAAAATATTTTTCCACAAATTCAAAAAGGCATAGTGCCCGTACAAATTCCCATGACTGCCTGCCAAAAAAAGGACAAGCTGTCAATTATTTTTTTCTTTTCTACATTAACACCTAAAATACATTTAGATGATCTCTGTATGAAACATGGACACTGTGCTCTCAGTCATGCTAAGTATTTGCACCGCCTCATCATGAAACTTGGTTGACATCACATAAAATCCTCAATACCTAAATAACTGTTTCATTCAAATCAGAGTGAAGTCATCAAAAGCCTTTCTGCTGTCTTCAATGAACCTTGGATCTGGCAGGGATGAGCCAGCTGAATGATATTAATTGATGCAAACAGGAAGAATGAAGAGAAGAACAAGTGCTGACTTGTACACTGTACATCACTTAAGCTGAGGATCAGATTACTGAGGCAACAAGAGAAATTGAGAGAGAAAAAATATTACAAATATTAGAAATATGGATATTAAAATAACACACACTCTGTACCAAGCCACAGCCTAAATGAGAGAAAGTCAAAGTAAGTTATTCGTTATGCTTTATATGCCGTAAAAATCCCCAACTTTATTATCAGGGACAATTTTGCTATGATCTCCTCGTGACATATCATTCTTCCCATAATAAAAAAATAATTTGTGAGCATCTGAAGCAATTGTCGGCACCTGGCAGCTACTTTCTAAAGTGAGTGATCTGGCATGCAGGACCCCACATCAGATCTCATTCTCACAGAAAGAGCTGGATATCACAACTTTAAAGACTTCTTGCTCAAGTGCCATCCATGTAGGTCAGCTGTTTTAACATGCGCAAACTGTGGATTTAAGCTGTTAAAGGAAAAGACTCAAGGTAGAAGAAATAAATCATTATCAAAAGGAGTAATCGTTATCAATTAAACCATGAGAAAAACTAGATAAGGGAAAACATAGCCATGATATTCACATGGAGTTTTAGTCCCTGTCTTAAAATTCTGCAGAACAAGAGACCAGGCTAACACAAGTAAAACAAAATCCCATCATTCTTAAATTAAAAAACCCCATGCATTAAATAGGAAAAGGGAAAGCAGACAACAGCGAACAATAATAGAAACAAGAGATTTAGCAAAATACCAAGGGAAAAAAAAGGGAGGAAAGATTACCTCAACAAAGAAAACACTTCAAAATAGCTTTTATGGCATATATTATGGTCAGGAAATATTTTACTGGTAGGTGGGGCCTCCTTTAGGACAGCAAATGAAATAATCAGTCTGACATTGATTTCTTGAGTCAGGTTGAAGCAAAAAGAACAAAGAGGTGCATGTACAGAGGACACCAGGTAGGAATACAAAAAACGTTTTCCTACCACAGAAATAATCACTACTGACATAATCTGTCTGACTCTACTACTACATTTGAATTCACAAGATTCTGTAAAATTGAAAAAGTAAAGAGATAAGACAATAACACTAGAAGTAACATTTTGTTTTTAAAAAACCACTGGTAAATCAATTTATTCCATCTTTTCAAACAAGGAGTTAAAAACTTAGTTGAACTCTAAATAATTTGCCTGTGGATTATTAATTTTATTACAGAGGGGTACACAATCTCCCAAAGATTCATGTAGCAGAAGCCAGACATGACTAATTCAGACAGGGTGGCAATAGTTAATCTAGACAAACACAGTAATTTTTTAAAATGCAGATTTATGACTGAGGATAATTAATAATAGGATCCGCACCTTTTGCAGCTTTTGTGGGCTAGAGAAAAAAAAAGTCTTTTATTTGCAGCCAAGAATTCATTGTTTGTCTTAACTTTTATGTGTCTATTTAAAGACTTACTACCTCAGTTACAACAATACTAATGCTGACTGTTCAAGCTATATTATTATACAAAAAGCCTCATTAATAGCACATTTAAAATTTTTATCCATGCACTTTGTATATCTAGCCTCTCACTTGTGTTGTGCTACTCCTTCACCTGCTCGTCCAGATCCTAAAGTCAGAAATGAGAACTCTTGCAAGAGGAAAAGGTGGGCAAACTGGGATCAGAGGTCAGCTCTCTACAGCACGAGGGGTATGATGCTGATGGTGGGTTTTCTCCTTCTCCCAGCTCTAAGATCTGCATCACTTTGATTCTGACTGTTTTTAATCCGTGCTGTACCTTGATCTCCATTAGTCTACACCTCCACGTGATATCCTCATATACTGTGGTACACACTGTGTGTATTGCTTATTCCAGACTTTTGCTCTCCCTTTTGTTTTGCCCTGTGTCTGGTTTTATATGATTTCCAAGGCTACATTCCTTGGCAACATTAACAATTTGTTTATTGCATGTTTATAACATCTGCTGCCATCCCCAGGCTGTGCCTTTCATGGAAGGCCTTTGCTACCATCCTTTGCTTGTTTTTCCTCAACTACATATTAATTTTTGGGGGTGGGTCAGAGGTATTTCACTCTACAAATAACAACTGGTCATTACTTATAGATATGCAACAAAATTATTATAACACTGCACCACACAATTGCACAGAGCTAACCTAAAGAAAAACAAGTTAGGAAATATAAAACCACTCATCAGACAAAAAAAGCTAAACCACATCTTTAGGCAAGCCAAAGAAGGGCAGCCAAAGCATGCCTGGCTGGGCTCAGCTTTCATGATTTGCAGGGCTAATGCAGCATCTGTGTCTTTTGGCTAGCAGTGGAAATACCAAATTTACTGCACCACGCAGCCACCAATCAACCGACCTACAATATGGCAAATATCTTTGAAACTTCATTTAAATCTCAAATATATAAGCTGGTTTAAATTGGAACTAATTCGGGAATGTAATGGCCACTGCCGTACATGTAGTAAGTTTAAGTGACTGCTATGGTGGGTTTCTGGATTTACAGTCTCCAGCTGAAAGTTTACAGCGTCCTGTGTCTTAACGAGCTAGTTAGCTCCTCCCCAGGATTCTTATTTGTAAAACACATCTGGTAAAAAAAAAATGCTTAATTATTTCTCTTTCAATATTTTGCCTTTGGATTGTACAGACTACTTGGAATACAATGAATTAACAGCAGTATAACTCTCTTGCAGTTTGCATTCAAAGCTCCAGTTTTGTCAAGAAAAAATAAGGACCAATAGTTTTAAAAATTGTAACATGACTTTGTAAGCAGCAGAGTAACTTTTTGTGTTTTTTTCCAGTGGTCAGAGATCTTAAAGACCTGGAACAAAAGGTGACGTGATATACAGATCATCTGTTCACACCTAAAGTTCAAACCAAGACCAGACAGATGGAAAAAACAGGGTTTGGGTCACTAACTTTCTGCAGAAGGACAATTTTTCTCGCGTGTATGCGTTCTTTTTACTACATTTTATTTCTCTACTTATTCCACACCTGTTCCCTGACGTACAGGCAGCTGCTTTGCAGCCTGCCCTTTAGCTGACAGGTGATACCTTCTGGGGTTTTATAAAGAAGTTCTGGACCAGGTGGCATTGCAGAAGTAATTCCGCACCAGGGACAGATTCCTCTTTCTTGTGTTCTCATTCGTACCTGCTGCTGGATGACCTGCCAACCTCTGCTAAACATAGGCATGGCTCTGAGCTACACTCGGCTTTTTCACCAGCCAGAAAAGTTTGGGTTTCCTTACTAGCTGGAGCCTCAAGGACATGTTTCAAGTGAGCTTTATGCATCAGATAAACTAAGCTGTTCTCTTTTAGCACTGAAATTGGGGAAAAGATGGTGTAACATTTAGCTGGTCTGGAACATTAGGTCAATGCAATTGCATTACAAATCTATCCTATTTACAAGGGTTGAATTAATCAGTAATTACATTGCTAAGAAATTTATTAAAGTACTGTTAAAGAAGGCTACAACGTTGGTAGTATGACTCTACTTCTGATGTACATTAATTACCAATACACGAACAACTTCCTGGATACCACAACTTGTTACTTAAGCGACAACAAAAGTAAACTAATGAAATGTTACTATCCTAATATACACTTGGCGCTATTTATACTGTTCCAAAAGTATCTCTACCAGCATATCTTAATAATACTCCATCAATTATTAGAAACACTGCTGCCTCCCAGGGGGCAGGAGTTTCATGGATATCTTCATCTGAAACAGTTTTCTGCATGGCAGCAGCTTTCCCACCAGGAGTCCTTTCTAGTATTTCTCTTGACAGGGATCTTCCTTTCCCTTTGATGAGATCTCCCAGGCATGTCAAATGCTGTTACTTCAGGACCCTTCCAGCTACTGAGTTATCAAGTACAGTGCCTTCGCCCGATGACTGCCAAAGTTATACCAGCTCCTCAGTGTGTCAAACAAGTTTATTATTTTACCTTCCAGTATCTTTTACTTCCACAGACTTCTTGCTAAAAATCTTTCCTTGGCCTACCAGCTATTCCTGTTGCTATATATACTAGAGTTAATAAAATCCAGTAGTTATTCACAATGCTTTTCTCATTACTGAAATATTATAGCATGGATATTTCTGGTCTAACGTGCAGTTAAGCAATTTCCAGGATTCTAATTAGTCTGCTATAAAATTGAATACACGTAACGTAACAAGAGTTAATTAATATTATCTAGAAATTTTGAAATTAAAAAAAAAAAATTGCATTCACAATGGGTTTTAGCACATTTAACCATGGATGTGATATGGCCTTCATATTATTTTTCTTTAAAATACTGCAAAAAATATATTACAAGTCTTTGACTTCTGTTGTGTTAATGATTTAAGGTGAAATCTTTCTTAGCTTTGATTGAATCAGATGCACTGAATACATGTAAATACAAAAGTAAATATTTTGGCAGGCTGACAGCTAGCAAGCCTTTACTCTTCCTGTGCTGTGCCCAGAGCACAAAATATTCAAATCACTGTTGTTGAGTGAGTGAAGAATTCTTACTCGCTAGTGTTTTATCTCTGTGCACAGACATACATACACACTGCATGCACTAAAACAGCAAACCAGCAATGCTGTGAACACAGCACGAATTGCTGACGCGCCGAAATCTGGGGATTCCTCTTCTTCAGACCTACCTAACCATGAAATCACACACGTGTTTGAAAGACTTTCCAAGTCCAGAACAGGTTTTTAGAAGAAATTGTGGGAGAGAAGGATGGAACTCTTCAGATTACTCTTCAGTAATCTCCTTTCTCTGTGCCAAGAATCTTGACCTTTTCAAAAAAGCAGTGAGTACTGGAATTCCAGAGGAGAATTGGGCAACAATTAGGAGCCAACTTCAAGAGAATCCTTGGTCATTGGTGAAGGGAAGATGACCTTGCCATCCAAACCCCTGGGGATTACGTGAAGGAAAGAATAGCTTTATGTAGAAGTTTGACTGAATGCACCACAGAGTAATACAGAACCATAGAATCATTTAGATCAGAAAATACCACTAAGTTCATAGACTCAAGCTGTTAAGCCACCGGTAAATGATGTCCCCAAGATCCACACCTACCCACCTTTCAAATACCTCCTGGGACGGTGATTCTACAACTTCCCGTGGCAGTTGCTGTGCCTGACAACTCCTTCAGTGAAGAATTTTTTTCCTAATACCCAGCCTCTATCTCCCCTGGCAGACCCAGATGACATTGACGACAAATTACTGAGAATTCATGCTTCTGTGCCGCTTAAAACATCTGTTGAGACCATGTCATGCACTCTCTGTTTCACAGAAAAGAAACATATAGTCAAAGACTCGTCTGAATAAGTTCCTAAAGGTGTGCATCCCTAGGAGTCCTGGGGGTTCATTTTCACATTTTGAAGACCTCTGCTCAAAATAAATCACATTGTGCTCAGAAACCATGTGAATGTCCATTTAGCCAGCTTGCCTTCAAATTTAACTTTTCACCATAATGTAAATTACTACATTGGCAATTACTGGTAGCAATCCTTTCTAATAGCTCACATGGCACCCAAGGATTTACTGCTTTCAGATGCTGTTTTCCTCAACAATACTCTTTGAAATCTGTGTAAATGGTACCTTTGCATGATAAAAACAGAAGATATCATGCCATTCTGAGCAGATTCCTTAAACCGTTGTTGCAGTCCGTAGATTTAACCTGTTTTTCCCTTATATATGTCAAAATACTTTGTGCTTTACCATTCATCTCTCAAAATTATTTTTTTTTTCCATTTTGCCTCACACCAACATGCTCCAATAATGCTTTAGTTGTTGAGGATAATCCTAACTCTGGTCTCAAGATGTACTCCTGCACATGCCCTGACAGTATCAATCACACAAATAAAAAGAAGTTTCACTCTTCTGAGGTCACAAAGCTTGTTGCCAAAGCTTTCAGTACTGATGTTATGAACTTCTTGCCTCTAGCTGGTGCCAAAGATGGGGCCAGACTCCCTTTTTTGTACGAGATAGCCTCAACAGGAGCACCATGACTCCTTAGTGCCGCAGATTACTAACATTTCTGCAGAAGTGATTATGGTTTTGGCTTAGTGGATGCTGAGGTGCAATGCTGATTCCAGTTCCATTTAACAGTGTTTGACAGCAACTAAGCCCGAGGATGAATCAAAGCTGACATATTTAGAACAAAGCAGTGGAGCACTTGACTAAGCCAATAAATGGTTCCAGCTGGGACTTGTCCTGTCGTTGGTGATGAGGACACTGGGGGCAGTTTCTGTGGCAGGTAACTTTAGCTAAGGATATTTGGCATTTACAAAGAATAGCAAATATTTTTTTGCTGGGTTTTTTTGTTTGTTTGTTTGTTTGTTTTGTTTTTTTTTTTTTTAAATTTTGCAACAGTTTTATCCCTCCCGTCCAAATATGCTTCAAACAGGACTGACCTGTATCAATTACTATGCTAAACCCCCGCATAGATCCGACTGAGAGTCATTAAATGCAAAATAAACTTAATTACAAGTTTTAACTAAAGAATTTTTGGAACATGTTTGGGAGACAAGGATTTAAAAGAAATAGAATTATGGTCACTCAGCCTACGCATTGAGGGTATTTCCCTAGACGATATATAAAAAAAAAAAGCAATTATCCTGCTGGAACTCTGAACAGTCTATGACAACTTAACCAAGTCCCAATTGGTAATAGATATTTTAATATTTTTAAGAAATTTCTGTGATAAATATAACCTGCAAGCACTTAATCAGAGTCCTAGAATATCCTGTTCTGCTAATATTCTTTCCCTTCAAGAGAACCTGACCACCTTTAAGCCCCAGCAGAGAAAGAGAACCCACACTTGTTTGGAAAATTGTATGTTAACACTTCTATATCATATAAATAAATAGTATAAGAAGTATAAATAAGTATATATAAGAAGTGTAATTTAAGGTTTACTTTTTAACTTACATGTTGTGTAACAGGCAGAAGAGAGGTAGTTTCCACTAGAAGTGCAGATAGCTGGATGTGGGGGGAAGGGTACTGAAAATTTTCCATATGCCACAGTTAAAACCATGGGTAGATCATTGCTACCAAATGTCAAGAAAATGTCTTTCTTCTGCCTTGGCTCTCTCTTTAGTTTAGTACTCTGCTTTTGAAAAGTAGAAATTTTGGGTGCTATGAGTTTACTGGTTTGATTTTCTCATCTAGATCCTGTGCTGCATAGTAGGATGCATTTAACAAAGTATAACTTCTGAAAACAATGACATTTCCTAGGACATAAGAGAAACATTCTCTGTTTTCAACCTCTTCTTGTGCTGATTATGAAATCTGTATTCAGATAGGCAGTGTTTTGCACAAACATTTTCTTTTACCTAATTCATACTAATCTGCATTCCAGATGCAGTCTCACTACATCACCTAAATTCCCTTTTTCCTCTCTGCCCCTGGAAGAGATTATTATTCATATCACTTTTATTATTACTGTCATTGTTTTGTCCCTTCTTCCCAAATTCCAAATTAAATAAAGAGAGCATGAAAAACACATCTTTTAGATTTTAAGTTGCAGTGAAGAATAATGCAGCTTTTATAAAATCATGTAGTTCATATTCCAAACTGTCTTCACCATGATTCTCCTCAGTTTTCTTTTATTTTCCTTCATCTTAGAATCACAGAATCATTAAAGTGGGAAAAGAACTCCAAGGTTGAGTCCAACCTTCAATCATATATCACCATGCACACTAAAACCGATGAAAAAAATGCCACACCTTCTCATTTTTTGAACACTTTCAGGGCTGGTGGCTCAACCACTTCCCTAGGGAGCCTGTTCCAGTGTTCCTGGTGTGAATCCCGCCAGAAATTTATCTGTTTTTCAGCTTTGACTTATAAAATGTCACCAGAACAAATGTAAAAGTCAAACAAGAAGTGCTTTTTTCACCCTACTTGAAATGTCTACCAAGCATCGTAGAGTCATGGAATGGTTTGGGTTGGAAGGGACCTTAAAGACCATCTAGTCCCAACCTCCCTCATCATGGACAGAGTTACATTTCAGTAGACCAGGCTGCTCAGAGTTCCATCCAACCTGGCCTTGAATACTTCCTGCGATGGGGCATCCACAGCTTTTGGCAATCTGTTCCAATGCCTTGCCATCCACATAGTAGAAGACTTTTGCCTGTTACCTAATCTAAAACCTGCTCTCTAGTACTTATTCTCACCAGTGAGACAATAAGATTTGTTAATGACCTTTATGTGCAAGCCCTAGCAGAATGCAGGCAGAGCAAAAACACAGTTTGGAGAAGCACCATGTAGACAAATCTTGCTCTAAGCATCTGTGCCCTATGGCTTTAGGACAACACGGACACTGAGCGAGAATAGACTAACTCACAGAAAGAGTCTTGAAGACTACTGCATTAGATCCCTCTAAAACACTAGTAGTTACTGATTCATATAAAACAACAGTGTAGGATGCACACAGCAGGATGTGATTCTTCCTAACCCTATTTCTTGTTTTCTTTCTCTCTACCACTACAACTGTGGCTACAACAGAGGTCTTGTTTGATGTACAAAATTTTCCAGTTTGTCAGCGCTGGAAAGAATAACATAAGAAATGTCACATAATTTTCTACCTGCAAACGATTTCTCCTGAGAACATGGACTTTGTTCAATCTGGGTGAATCTTTTACTACTTCAGGGAAGGAACAGAGAAAGCGAAGCTGCTGAAGGAAAAAAATAAATTATTGTCGTGTTTTAGGGTAGCATGCTAAAAACTCTCTCTTTCAATTTGACAAGCTTCATACAGCAGTATCTTTTTAGGCAGCTATTTTCTTACACTTGCCGAGCATACGCATCATAGTACAGATGCTGAGGTTTCTGCAGCTGTGGGAATTTCAGTCAGTGGAGGAGTCTGAAGAAAGTTGTCCTGAGACCAGAACCAAATACACTTTGATGGAAACAGCTTTAGTAAGATTTTGTTTGAGCTTGACCTGTTAAGGACTTGATGGATTTTCTATAAGGCCCCATCTGACATATTTTCAATATACTTTTACCTACTCAGAAGCATGCTTTGGTAATTACAAATCTAAGGATGTCTCAGCTTCAAATGAATCCAACTTTCCCTACTGAGCTGAAATATTATCTCCATTAAATGAGTTTTCAGCATCACGATACAATATTCTTCCAATTAAATTGAAATGTGTTATATAGCGTATAATAATTTGGGGACTAAAAGTGTGAATACTTTTAAATGTGGCATATAATTTCCTAATGCAGGATACTTTTCAAATACTATCTCCTACTGAAAGAGTTCATTGTATCAAAAAGTAGAAACCTGTCAATAATACCCATATGTCCCATAAAATGTTTTCATTTCTTTCATGGTATGTTATGCTTCATCAGTTTCCTTAATCCTAGCTGCAGTTCACGTTGCCGTGCTGAAACAGCTCACTGAGCAGTAATTTATCTCTTGACTGTGGCATAACAACCACAAATACAGGTTATTCTGGGAGTGAGGATTTGCATTGCATAAACTGTACTTTTAAAATCATTTTCAAATGAGATTAATTCATGATAGGGAAATTTTTTCCTCTATTTTTGGATCTGGTTTCCAAGACACTAGCGGCTGAGTCTTGAGTGTTTTGTTGGGTATCAGGCAGAATCTTCATTTGGGGATTAGGGATTTCTGTAAAAACGAAATGATACCGCAAGAGAAATGAGAAGATGTTTCTCCCATTTACTTTAATACCTATTTAAAATTGGCATTGGAAAGATAATGACAGATTGCATTTTAGCTGAATTTTTCAGCTGTGCGCTAGACGACTTGTATTTCTTTTCAATTAGGTTGACTGCTTTAGCATGGTGGGAGATTACTTCTCCTGCATGCTGAAAAGTTATTAACAATTAAAATGGAGGGGGGAGCAAGTAGCAGTGGATTATTGCAGTCTTCTGTGCCAAATGAATAGGGTTTGTCTTTGTAAGGATCTTGTTTTAATGTCTGCTGCTAAGCGAGTATGGTATCCATTGAATAGATATAATTATTACGAGGAAAAAAATATTTTTCACAGATGTAAATATTTACGTAACAGTGGTACTTAAATAGCTTGGCCTCACGCATCAGAAGGAAGGAAAGTTTTCTTCAGGCATAACACTGCGTGAAATGCATTTCTCAGACTTTCAAGGCCCACATATAGTAAACAACACTTTTCTTCCTACTTCTTTTCCCAAAGTAGGGACGAGAACCAAGGGATGCACAAGTGTCTGCTCTCCAGCCCTGGAGAAACAGGATATTGCAGGGGGATGTGGGTAACCCTACAGCCTCAACCATCTGCTTGGACACACTTTTCTCCTCCTCTCCTTTGGAAAAACCTCTCCTAAGTTCCCTTGGCTATGTCTGTGCATCACTGAGATACTCCTGGCAGCTTTCTTACAAGTTATTATTGATTTTATCAATGGTAATGAAACTTGGCATAATAATAGCAAACTGCCACTTTAGGCACCATGCAGTTAACCAAACTCTCTTCTCCAAATTGCCCTCCTGAGAAAGCAGTCAGAGTTATCGCAGAAATCAGTGGGATCCTGTAACTTTTATGTTCTCCCAAAACAGCTCCTTAGCTCTGTTTTGTTTCCCCCTTTTGATTACTGAAGTATTTTTGACTGCAGAGGTATCCTACATTGCCAATGCTCTTTAAGAATCTCTGACTATCTGGCTTACCTTGATGTACTCTGTTTCCACCCTGCTGATTTTTCCATAAAGGCTTATATTAATCCAAACCAACCTTCATTTAATAAACATCTCAGCAACCAAATGAATATTTAGCAATCATAACTCCATTTCCATCACAACAGGTAGTGGCACAGCTGGCTCCAAATGATGTCCACTTTTATACCAACGGCACACACATAAATTCCATTGTTATTTTTTATCTTTTCTCATGTCTAGGTTACATCTATAAGTAGGTTTTAAAACAAACAAGTAAACAAACAAACAGACATGTCTGGAGAGATGCCTACACACAGAATAAAACTGTATTAAGACAAAGAATTCATTTTGGTTTTCTGGAAAATTACCAATTCTCACATGTAACTATTTTTTAGTCTAAATAGAATCGCTCAAAAGCTTGATGAAGGACACCAACACAGTGACTTTTTCTTCCAAAGCTAACCAGGACTACTGACTTGCTACTGTACAATTATTCCTAGAGAATCTTCTGCAATATTGTCCATATTCACATCTTTTTTGATTCATTCATCTTTAAAAACAATGCCTAAGATCCAGATCTTCAATTTCAGTAAATTTACATAGTACCATCAATCTTATATATACCCACCAATTAACAGTATTTGAAAATGTAACTGTAGACTGAATTAATTCTGGTAACAGCTCTGGCAAATTTTTGTTCATGTAGTCTAGTGATAGGCAAGTATACTTACATTTGAAATCTAAGAAGTGAAGTCCAAATGACAGCAGTTTAAAAAAAAATATGACCCATGGTATTTTACCTGGACAACATTTTCAAATAATTCAAAATCAAACATTTTAAGTTCTAGACCTAACTTTTTTTTTTTTTTTGACAAAAATTCTCCTAGCAGCAGAGATAATTCTGAAATTGAAAATATCTTGATATCTATGCATACACAAATAAAGACACAGAAGATGTCACATTTATATTAGTAATGTATGTGTAGCCTGATCTTTCCACATCATTTTTAGACTAGTACAACTCTGCTAACTTCAGAACAGCTACTCCTGATGTATATCAGAGCTAACATCCATCAGAATTACACCTGTCCTCATATTTCACATGGAAAGGTTCAGGATCGAGATCCTTGTGCCATGTGAATATCTCAAACCTCTATAGGGTTTTTGTTTTATAAATTTGGGCAGTCCCTACGTCATGTGGAGTTTTATTTCACAAAACACAATCCGAATTTTGGCAGACTAAGTAAAGAGAGACACAAAGTTCATAGGCAGAATGGATTGGAGACAAAACTACTCAACTCTCATTTGCAGCCCAAATGGACCAAATAAAATGCTCTCTGAAAGTATTTCGGAGCAGAATTTATGTAATAGGCTGGAAAAACCTGCCCTGTATGATGGTGGCGACAGCAGTGACTCTTAACCATCTGCATAGATGCCTCTCGTGACAAAAGCTGGGGTTTAAAAAGCAGGGTGAGGGTCAGTATATGTGAATCAGGTTTGTGTGACTGAGGTTTGTCACTGAATTTGATGATCTTCATCTGCTAATGGTAATTAATAGCTACTAATTCCTTGTCATAACAGTCAGACATCTATACATGGCCATGGAAAATACTTTGTCCTTCTCCCAGCTCTTTCTCAAAGTGCACAAACTCAAGAGGCCCAGGGATCAGCATCTGGAGGAGCCCAATGCTGACTTCTTTACTAGGATGACTCAAGTCACAAGCAACACTAGACTAGAAGTGCCAGCTGCAGGGTTTTTTTGTGTTCTGCTACCACACAGTGATTTCTGTGGATTCCTGAGATAAGATTCCTGTGTATCCTTATGGGACAAACTTTATTAATTTTCTGATTACTTTTATTATATTTCTAAAGTTTCTAATGTTTACTTTTTCAATGATAAAAAAATCTTCATTTATGCTAGTTAAATAGAATTATTTTTGTTGGAATCCCAGAAGAGGAATTGTTTGTATCAAAGGAGTGAACCTGTACTTCATTCTATTTAGAGAATAAAAGTTTAAATGGTGCGAATTCAGGAACTATATTAGGATCTGAGATATTAACAAATAGACCATTTCTGTGCAGAAAGTCAATAATCATCCACAATAATCTTCCAAATATCTAATACCTATAATATAATCCAAACATCTTATATCAAATAGTTAAAGTGTGTCTGGGGTTAGTTACATTTTTTTTACTCATTAATAGTTCTTTTCCAATCCTTAGTTCATCTTTCTTAGAAGTTTTTTAATAAAAAGACTATTATAAAGCTATTTACAGTGAGGATCAATGGTGCAGGAGGATTTTAAATGTCAAGTTCCCACTGACAGTCAATATTTTTTGCTGTGAAATGGCACTGGGCTGTAACAACAGACACCTAGAAACATCTAAGCCTCTAACTTGGATGTTAAACTTGGAACCAATATTAGGTGAGCTGTCTCAACAATTCGAGGTCTGTAATAAAGAAGAATAGGGTTTTTTTTCATATACATGTATAAATACTTAGGTATATAAGTGTGTGTGCATTTTTCTTCAGATGAGAACAGATTTGAAATTGTTCTCATACTGGATATTTTGGAGTTTTTTATTTCATAGAGTAACAAAATGAAAAAATGTCTCTGTGGTGGTAGGGCATTTAAAAATCATTTGGGGAAGGATAATGATAGAATTTCTCTCTTGGACAGTTTCCAAGAGAGATTTTTCAGTGGTATGGTTATATATCATCTTTTTCCTTAGGAATTCCACAACTGAGTTTTTGCAGGATTTTAAATCTGCAGCTATCACTGAAATTTCTAAATAAGGATTTCTGCAGGCAAAATAACTTTGTAGATATTTATTTAAAAAAGAAAAAAGCAAACTTTATAAACATTCCCTAAAGTTAGGAGAATAATTTATTTCCAATGACAGAGCAGTTAATTTATTGAATACTGAGAAATTATGTGAGTTATAAGATATTACAGGGAAGCAGAGACTTCTCACTCACCTTCAGAACATGGAATTAAAAAAAAAAAAAGGGCAAAAAAATAGCAAAAAAAAAGCCAACTCTACTATTTTTGCCTTTATAGGACTGGTTCAGTGTACATTGTTCCTAGTCCAGGCATCAGCTATTCAGTGAAGAGTGTCTACCTGTTATCACCTACATGGCACTCAGCAGCAGCAAGCAGTAGAGATCTGATAATGATGTATATATGCAGTTTAAATTACACAGATCTCTAACTGGGGACCTGTTACACTATAAGCGCACACGTACATTTATGCTTAAATACATAAATAGAGAAATAAAAGGAAGTAAGGTAACATTATATTGAGAAAAAAAGGGAATCATTGAACTCCAACAGTACTTCCTAGACCTCACAAATGTATTTTTAATGTGTTTTTAATTCCTTACATTTCCAACCTTTAAGGCTTTACTAAATGGCTTAACAGTTTAAATAGTAGATATTAGAGCTCTTGCTGCTTCACTTTTCCATGCCTAATGCTTATAATGACACTCACTTTCAGTAAAAATGTAGTACTCAGAAGTAGAAAGTCTCAAGAAAGGGCTTCTTAAAGACAAAGAATTTTGGTAGTAAGAAATTCCAAATGTACTTATAAGTCCTTCACCTACAGATACAATAGCACGATCTTGGCCAGTACTAGATGTTGTTTGATCCAAACGGAAAATACTGCTTCAGGTGACAAACACCTGGCCTCCTCTCCTCTGCCAAAGCATTTTCACTGCATTGGCTGTGAAAAATAAAGCTCTGTATTATTTTATAGTACCTGCAGATCAAAATGTTCTGATGTCTCACTGAAAAAACACCCCTCAAACAGAGGTATTTGATAAATCTTTGTCTATCATTGGTCTCCTCTATCTTGAGCATTTCATAAATAGAATAGCTGCAAGCATATAATATTTTTACATATATGTATACACACACACACATGAACAGGCATATACTTCTCAAGGAAGTCAATGTAAATTCCAAAGGATAATAGTCATCCCTGGAGACTGGTGTACTGCAAAACCTAAGGAAAAAGAATTCAGTCCTATTGCAAGCAAGTTCAATATACTGGGCTTTACTCCAAAAGAAGCTTCAATAGAATATGCATTTTTCTCAGCTGCCCCTCAAAAATAGCAATGCAATTTTCCCGAGTACAGCTGAATTGAAAAGCACATTATGTAATTTTTACTGCAGAAACCCAATGATGCTGTTTGATCACTCAGTTTCTGTAGGCCATACAGTTTCTACTATATACAGATCAGAGGAGACACAAGTGAAGGATTCTGTCAGCTGCTTCTGAAGCACTGCAGGCTCAGGCTGTAGCGCTTGAGATTTCATTTTATTGAGGTGCCTTAATTGCAGCAAGTCCTAGCTGGCACAAACACAAACACAAACACAAGAACATATACTCATGCTGCTCTGAGGCCATGGGCAGCCCATGCATTCTTTGTCTGGGTGAAGACTTCAAGATCAGGCCCTTACACAGAACAAAATGCATGTCAAATCATAGGGGAGAAAATTTTGTTGAGAACAAAACCAAGGCAGTCTTGCATCTCTTGATGCAAGATGCATCTCTTGATGCAAGACTCTTTTCTTGATCCAATCTTATTTTCCATTTATGTTAACAATATGGAACAGGTAGCATGGAGCTCTTTATCTTTTTACTGATTATACCATTCTGTATTCTGTATGCACTTCATTGTCCTCAGTTATAAATGAGCTATAACAGAATTTTAATAAAATTCAGGAAACATTTTCTGATTCATGTCTGCTAATAAGCATGAGTACAATGAAATTTATTATTTCAGCTGGGATAGTACATTTAGTGCTGATATATCACCTAAGATAGTAACTCCTAATAAGATGCTACTGAAATATATTTCTGCTTGTAAACACTCAAGTGTTTTTTCGGGCTGTGCCCTGCTTTTTTACTGCAAGACAGAAAGTGTAATTGAATAACGAGATTTTCTGTCCTGTAACAGGTTTTGTTAAACTCATTCAACCAAGAAACAGCAGATTCAAGAAATTAGTTATTTCCTATCAAAGAGCATGTCAGAGTAATATGATATTTCCCACATAATATGGGAGAAAGAAAAAAGAGGTTTCACTTTCACAAGCTTTCTTTGTTGCGAGAATTTCCTCACATTTTCTCTGCAGCTTACACAGGCTATTGGATCAGATTGCCTTGGGCATAAGATACCTGGAAATACTGGGTACATGCTCATTTACAGAATATTACTTATATGAAATAGATAGACATATAATGTACATATATAACTTGTTCTTATTGGATAATTCTGTAATACAGATTGCATTTAATTAATCATTGTCTGGTAGTCCGTGTAGATTATTAATAAAAAGTAATTTCAATTTTTATAAGTCAATTTTCTATGCCATAAACTTTTATTTAATCCTTTTCTCTGAATTTTGGCCACAGTCTTGCCACTTTACTCCTGATTTATGAACACACTGTCTTTGTCTACCTTGTCCCTTGGAGGGATAATTTGTAGCAGTTATTTGACAAGTACTGGGAGAAAGCCATTTCTTCTCTCTTTGCCCAGCTGTTCCAGGCAGGGAGAGTAAAGTGACCCTATAAACCATTTTACCATCCTTAAAGTCCACAGAGATCAATAGAGACTGCTCCTTTACCCAATTCCTCAGTCCCATATCTAGGTCATATTTTTTCACCAAAGTTCAAAGGTTGCAGACAGAACTTAAAAATATCATGACTTTTTTAGCACCAAAACTTAGCCACCTTCTGGGTTACCTAAGACCATTTGTTAACAGCTCCAAAGAGAAGACCAAAATTCAGAGCATGAAACAAATTCGGTGTGGGTAAAATGGCCAGGAAAAAATGGGAAGTCTGCTTTACAGCAGACAGAAAGTGGTTTTTCTCAGTGAATGTCCACAGAACTCAGCTGGGGACAATGAGATGCAATATTTTAGATTTGCTCTTGAGAATCCTGAGAATTTGTTAAATCTCTGTGTTCAAATGTTTTCCTCTTTGTAAATGTCACAGCTCACAGTTATTGAATGTTTATCTATTGTAACACTGCAGTACTCACTGAAACAAAAGCCATATTTAAAATCTTGTCCTTTTATTTGTAGAGAAAAAATCATGAGCAACTAAGGCACAGAAGCCTTTTCCTAACACTCATCCTTGCTAAATAGTGGTTTAATGTTCCTGTTATGGCTAAGGGTGAAAGACTCATGGTAGCAACATGATGCAAGATATTTGAGTATTCTTTCCTGTTTTGCTGGAGTTTTAAGAGAGAGAAAAACAAAAAGAGAAATAACACTGAACAGAATGGGATGGAGAGATTGTCATGTACAGCTTGAACCAGGACAATGGATAATTTGCTTCAAGCCTGTTACAGCCCTTGAAATAAGCTAGCTGTATGAAAATGCTAGGATTTTAAATATAGCTCTCTGTCTAAGCACTTCAATTTCCCACTGTTCTGCAATAGGAAGCGATAACTTCACATATTGAAAGAGTCCATTTAAAGTCACCTAAAGAATTTTAAAATACATCTCTATCTGATGTGATGCCAAAGCCTGGAAACTTCTGCAGTAGGCCTAGAGGGAACACAGAACTTGTAATATCTCTCTTCTCTGTGAGGCAGTGGGAATGTTGGACACTGACAATCAAAGAGCAAGCCACGGCATCTGTTCTTTGGCCCACATCCCCCCTGTGTGTTCCCCGTGCTCCTCTTCACACGTCCAAAACTTTCACCACCAATGAGGGTTTCCAACATATTTGCTAGAGCTACAAAACAAAAAATCTGTTAAAGAACAGTTATTATTATTCTTAAATAAGATCAATGATAATATTTAGTCTTTAAAGGAGGAACTAATCCTTCCCAAATTGCAACCAGTCCATTCCTATTAAGTTAACAAGCAGAGAATATCTTTTCCAGCTTACACGGCGTGGTGTCTATCCATGTATCATTTCATGGAACTCAAAGACAGATAAGTCATTCTATGAAGGATACACAAATTGCAAACGAGTAATTGGAGAAATTAAACATTTATTTGGTTTCATTTAGATTTAAAACCTTAGTTCTAAGGGAAAAAAAAAAAGAAAAAAAGGCAATTTGCTCTTACAGGTCACTATCTCTTGAAAAAACAGTGAGAATAGGAGGGCTGGGCAGCTGCACTTTTAGCAATTTCCAATCATGTGACAGGATAAGGCTTGACAATGAAAAAAAAGATTCCTTGCCTTGGTGACTGAATTCCTTGCTTTGCAGAGGCGTCATCTCAAGACATCTGCATCTCAAACTTCTAACCTTTCAGGACTCTTTTTCTCCCTCTTCAGTACCAACTCCTACTTGAGTCACAGAAAGTCGCTCTTCAAGCAGGGACTCAGCAAGGAAGACCCAGGCATGACTATCTGGCACAGACTCGGGCTCTGCAATGAAGAGGATGGGAATACCTTCATGGAGAAGTTACAGGGAAGCAGCACGAGACAACGCCTACAGTGTTCCTCTCAGCCACAGTGGAGCTGCTGCTGCAGGCAAAAGCCATAAAACTTATTTGGGAAGTCCTTCTTTGAAAAAAAAAAGCAAGGTTGTGTATTAACCCACCTTCTCCTGAGGGAATGTACGTCTCTACAACCAAAATCTTTCTTGAGATGTCACTGACAAATTCAAGTTATTGCCGAGTGGTCTTGTTTTCAGTAGTGTTGACCTCTAGTATGTGAATTTTTGTAAATACAGGCTCTGCCTAAGGGCAGTAGTGGTGAAGTCTCCTAACCCAAGAGTAGAGAAGAAAGATTACAGAGGTATTTCTATATAACTTAGTTTGAGAACAATTTTACCTGAAAGTAAAGCATCTTTTAATGTGACTACCCGGAAAACTTCCTTTTATTACCCTTATTTCCCCACTTTTTCCACTGAAAATGAAAAAAGGTCACTGTACAGTTAATCAACATGAAGTACCTTAAACATTTATTTCTGTAAAAAGTTGATTGTGTTTAAAAATATTTACCTAAAACTCTTCATATGTATCTGATGTAGATATTGCTTTTAAACAGTATTTGTTTAATGTGTTTTAATAGAAAACAATCAGTGCAGTATATATGGAGAGTACCACTGAAGAGTGCTACAGCATAAAAATATTTTACAATGTATTGTAAAATTTGTGTTTACAATATATTTTCATTAAAGAGATCTGTGTTACAGAAGCTGTTTTTAAAAACAAACAGTAAACATTTTTCAGTATAGAATGTGTTTCCATTAACCCTCTCTGCATAAGGAAAACACATTTAGAAAAAAAAATATTCTAGTGATTATTCTGCATAAAAGGTGTATTAGCATGGAAAATTTCAGCAAAAATTTTAATCTGTTTTTGACAGCATTTACCCACTGCATTTGTGGTGGAAGTGCATTCTACTCTCATGGTAGGTGAATTGTTGTTTTGGAGAAGAGAAATATTCTTCTTAATTGCTGCAAATGTAGTAGTTTCTCCCTAAAGAATTTACCATGGTAAAAATGCTGGATTAGAGAATGGTTTGCATCATAGCAGCACTCAGAGGTTCAGCCCAGATCAGGGCAAGGTGGTAAGCTGACACAAAGTTTCTTCCCTGAAGAATTTCAAGTTTTTTGAGGAAAAGGGAGAAAAAAAGATGTGAGGGGAGGGGGAGTGGAATATCTGAGGTTATAGGCTTTATTTATGATCGTATCCACATCCTCACCACAACACGGAAGAGAAGCCAGGTGGCCAAAGTTCAAACGGAGGTCTAGGAGAGACACAGGATATTTGGCATATAAAGTTTTTCAACTGCATTATTCTCTGCTTTGTTTGTTTTCCACTGGTGCTGTTACTGCCACATCATAATCTTCTGTCCTTTTAGGGACCTAAGCACAAAGATCACAGATATACAGACAGCCAACAGGGAATGCCTTCAAAGAAATTGTCAGTTCATTTATGCCCCTACTGATCACTCAGATGCAATACTTTTGGTAAATATCTAGTTATGTTAGAATTGCACTCTTTTTTTCTAAGGTTAAGATTTGGAACTTTTTTTATTCTAGCTCACAAGACCACAGCAGTTTTTTTCTAAAGCATTCATAATTTCAACTCAACACATTTGCCAGAGGTAGCTAATTTGTAAGTGGTTTTGTAAGGGTTCACTCACTGCACTCAAAATTAATAGACATATTGTGACACTGCAAGGCCCAGCAATCAAGTCAGAGCTCATTTACACTTTTATAAATTAAAGAGTTCCATTCAAGTCATTTTGCTATAATGATCATAGACCATCAGGAATTAATGCAAAAAAAACTAAGACTGTATCAGGAATGTGAACAATATTTTCCAATTTGCATTTTGTTATTGCATTAAGATATTTACATGCAAAAGAGTGTATATTGTATGTAGTATTAATACCTTTAAATCAATTTAATACTCAGAGCAACCACATTAATGTAATGTTATGGTTAAGAATTTAAATGCAAAAAAGACAAGAAATTTTAAAGCTGTTCCCCACAGCAGACGTAACTCACTTGTATATAAATTTCAATGTAACTGAAGTAGTAAAAATATGAAAATTAATTCTTTAAAAGAGCTTTTTAGGAATTTATCATATCAGTGATTGTTCAATGTCTTATAAACATTCTGCTGTTCAACAGCCACTCAGAGCCAAGCAATCTCAAATGAGTCCTGCTTCATCTGTGTCTTAGACAACTCCTACAGCCTGCTCAGAACTTCTTCTGACTTAATTTGTGAGGATTTAATCAGTTTGAAGGCACAAAGTCTTCACTGTCCTCAGAAACAGACCTGGGAGAAATAGTAACACTGAGGACTGCAGATTGTTCAACCACTGCCTTCAGCTATCACTACTCTTCATTAAGGTTTTCCTGCAAATTAATTTTTCCCAGAATTTGTTTTAGCTAGGGCAGACAGAATTTTTTTTTGTGGCATCCTCTATTTCTATTTGGCATGTTGGATGAAAGAGGTTCCTTCTACTCAAGTACCAAGTAAAACAAGCCATGGTTAGTAATGTGAAAGTGAATCTCTCTGTAAGGCCCCAAAAAATGCTCTTGACAAGGCTTACAGTTGTTCATGTTGTCTGAGTTAGATGCACAGGACAAATACTGCCAAGATCTTCTCAACAAAGTAACAAAAAAAGACTTTACTGGCCAATTCAGAGAATCAGAGAACTTTGGCAAAAGGTTTAAAGCCGTATTCAGTGAACATGAAACACTTTCCAAAACATTAGCTTCGTCCATTCAACTTCACCATGTATCTAATGCCAAATTATTTGTGTCTGCACCCCAAGAACCCATCCCAAGACCTTCTCTCCCTACCGTTTGCTAAAATCTCTAGTTTAAGGAACAAATGTTTTGAAAACATAAACAAGGGTAATTGATGAGGTGTGTGAAATAGGCATCTGCTCTCCCATGAGAGCAAATGAAGTGGCACATGAAGGACATATCAGGAAAACTTGACTTTCAAGATAATTGGGTCAACCCATTGGACCATGTGCATCTTTTGGATGGCAGCACACTCACACAGCATCTTCCATGTTCAGGGGAAGTCAGAAACCTCATGCCTAGGCTCAAAATCCCTAGAATTTAACCACATAATATTTGTATGTATTCTGAGGGAGCAAGTCCCTACTGTAGCTGAGGAGTCTGCGTGTCCAAATCGACAGAAGGAAAAAAGATCAGCCTTGTAAATCTAGAGAGGAAACCTTATGAGGAGCAGCTGAGGTGATTTGGTCTGTTCAGGCTGGAGGAGACTGAGGTGAGACCTCGTTGCAGCCTACAACATTCTTGTGAGGGGAAGAGGAGGAGCAGGCTCCAATCTCATCTCTCTGATGATCAGCGGCAGCACCCAAGGGAACGGCCTTAAGCTGCATCAGGGGAAAGTTTAGGTTGGATATTAGGAAAAGGTTCTTCACCCAGAGGGTGGTTGGGCACCGGAACAGGCTCCCCAGGGCAGTGGTTGTGGCCCCAAGCCTACCAGAGTGCAAGAAGTGTCTGGACAATCCTCTCAAGCACATGATGTAATTCTTGGAGCTCTCCCACACAGGGCTAGGAGTTGGATTCAATGATATCGATGGGTGTCTTCCAACTCAGGAAATTCTACAATTCCATGCATTTCAAAGGCAGGATTGTTTGTGCACACTCTTACAGCTTCCGGAGCTCTTCTGTACTTGTATAGAAACTATTTGTCATCCTTTTCCCAGATGTAAGCCTATATATATTTAAGCAAATGCCTTAAAAATCAAAGAAGAAAGCATAATTGAGACAGTAAGTACTAATTGAAAGGTGGCATGGATGAATTTTGCAATTCTTCCTAAGCACATCACTTGGAGAATACCTCTTTCTCAAACAGCTTCCATGACCTCTTGCATAAGTTGACCATTGATGTAAGAAAACTGTGCTGCTGGAACGTTTAATTATTTTTTTTATAGTTGTGATCCAGAGCCCAGGGAAGACTGTAGTCATAGGTATAGTACTCAAGGGAAGACACAGGTTGACTCTTCCAGGCAATGTAAAATTTGTACCAAAAAACATTTCCAATATTTTATGTTAATTTCAAATTTTATGAGTAATTTCCTTAGAGAAAGGCAAGTGAACATACAACCAGCTTTAATGCTCGTACAAGCACTTATCTTGTGGTCAGCCACATTCTGAAAGCCGACTGGTTTCTTATATTTTAGTACACACCTGAAAATGTCTTTAGAGCTACTGCAGCTTCAGAGAGTTTTTTCAGTGCTTCTAAAAGATATTTCTTTTACCTTGGAAAGGTCTTGGGCAAGGGGGAATTCCTTTTGGGATGGTCAGGAATTAATTACGATTACTTTATGAATGGGAATTTTATTTAACAAAACCCAGCAGGATTGAAACTTAATGCCCCCGAAGAAGGCACACACTTGAGGAATTACAGGAGTTGGCACAATTTCTAGGCAAAATTTCAGGCACTAAAAGGTCCTTTTTATAATTATCATTTTAGAAACATATGGCAAGTGGTTATATTAACATCTGAAAGCATGTACTTAAACAATATTAGGCTCTTTTTACACAAGACAGTTGTAAATCAATACTTTTTATATAGGACTAATAAATAAAATATTGATGTAGTCCTTCCTCCTATGCATGTAGTCAAATGAGCTTCTTAATCTTGTATTTTTATATTGTTTTACACATTATCACATTTATGTTCAATATTTTAGGGATCTATCATGTTCAGCCTCCAGATTCTGTGTTCTATTGCATTTTTTTTTTTTGGTTTAAAGGTGTTACAGGCATAGGAGAATTGTTTTTTTCTGCTGCTACCTATGTTTGCATCTACTGAGGCTATCTATGTCAACAGGCAAAAGTCATCATGGATATTATAGTATGACCTTGAGTCATTGTTGGAGTTGGGAAGATATATTTTTCTTTATAATTATTGGAATAAAAAGATAGCCAGAGACGTTTGAATAAATGCTATGTGGTAGCCAGCTTAATCATTATCATGTTTTGAAGGTGTCCTAACTTATTAGTGGTCATCTTGCAGGGGAAAGTGGACAGGACCAAAAACAGCCGAGGCTGAGGATCACAGACATCAAAGAGCCTTGGCAGCAAGCACCCTTTGAGCATCCATTTCCTGCTCAAACACTCCAGCCAGCAATCTGACTGGCCAGTTTTGTTTGGTTGCTTCTTAAAAAACAAACAGTGACTGTCCAGCACTTTATTACCTTGCAATTCCCAAACACGTGCACATGCACACCAGAGACTGCAGCTGTGGGAGTAACTTTACCCCAAGAAAAATATGCATTTTTTCTTGGTTAAAAAAAAAAAAAAAATAAAAGGAAATTCAAGCTGCTTGCAACTCATCAGCTTGACAAAACCTATTATTTCTACTTTCACACCCAGCCATGTGCACAATCATTTGCTGCCGCAGAGAGGTGGAAAAAGCAGAGCTGGCATAGAAGCAGGGAAAAAAATCAACCTCACCCAACACTTATCCCAAGCATGGCAGTCTCTGGAGACTGAATTCTGCACTGCACCATGGTTGGGACAGTGCCTCCTATGCAGCCTACTGTCTATTGGCTAATCATCAGGCCACTTTCTTTCTCATGTATGCAAATTTGGGAATTAATATTATTAAACTGACTTTGTAAAATCTGGGGATTCATTTGACAAATAAACTCTTCTGTGGACTTTGGGGATTTTGTCCAAAAGAGGGAACACAGACAATAGATTGTTTTGCTGGGGTTATGCTGCCCGTAAGTAAGCACAGTAGCAGTTTTGACTATAAAAAAGATTACAGGTTCATGTATCATTCACCACAAAGCATACAGAAAACAAAATGTGCAGTGAATTTTTTCATTTTGTCCTGTAAGAGCCAGATGACTTGTCAAAGGCCAACATCTGTAGCCTACAAAACCATGCTACAATTGTGTGCTTGGGATGTAATTCCACACCGCGCTGATGCAGGCTGGCCATTGACAAACCTGCATGGTCAGTCAGAGAAAGGTGTACAACCAGGCCCCAGCATTTCTTCTCAGTGAGATACCAACTTCTGCAGTGATTCTGCACTCTGGGAAACTTGCACTATAAATAAAGCTTTTGTTCCATGATGAAAGATAGAGATGGACAAAAAGAGTAGGAAAGATGCCCATGAAATCAGCTACCAGAAGATAAGCCTCACCCTCTCATCTCACACTCTTGTATTCCATGTTGCCTATCAAAACACTTCCATTATCTGTTATTTCTGGTTTTGACACGTTTTGTAAATAGATACTATAGAAAGAAATTATCCCTCTAGTTTTAGAAACTGAACCACAAAACCTCTGTTGAAAATGGAAGGAAGAAGAGAGCCTACTCCTCCTCCCCAGCATACACACAAGTGGCAGAACAAAGTGGTGCTACCGTTGCCAGGCTGAAACAAATTTTCTTCCTTGATTGTATTGTCTTATTAACAGTAATGCATTTTCTAACAGATGAACTTACTGTCACTCCAGAGAATATGTGTTTTATTGATGAAAAGAAGAGAAAATCATTAACAGTAATGTTGGTGAAGGTACACGTCTTGGTAGGAACAGAATTGAAAATACAAATAGAATATTAAATGAACAACTATCAGGAACATGAAATTAGTCAAGTGCAAAGGCACAAGACAAATCACTGAAGAAGAAGAGTCACACAGCTGAAGTATTTGCAAGTAGTCCAGCCCTGCTAGCTACAGTCATCTCTGTCATACTAGGTGACTTAAATAGTCTGGCTAATGAAAACCCTGAGATTATATAGATATTACAGGGATCTAAATGGCTCTGTAGACTCAGCTGGCATCAAGCAGGGCTTGCAAGCCGTGGCTCAGATCTGTCCTTAGCTGACCTGAGCTGGTCTTTATCTCAGCCACCAAACTGTCCCTGTGTCCCTTGGCACTCTGCTCCCTTAGGATCCTATTGTCCTGAGCTCCAAGGTGCTCCTGAGCCAATGCTCTGACCTCCCATGGAGTGGCACATCCCAGGAGCAGAGTTTTTAGCTGTGTAGGGTGAAACCAGCTCTGCCTTGCAGGGCTGTGGCAGAGCTGCTGCTGGCTCGGCATCACTGTCTGCAGGGCCATCTGGTGCTGCTCTTCCCTGGCTCCCTGGCCATGGCAAGGGGCTTTGCCACCATCCTGAAAGCACCTGGAGTTGGGGATTAGCTGCTCGCCGCACTGCCTTTATCCTGCCACGCATTTGTTGTGTAATGTCAGTCAGTAGCGAGGGAGAGATGCACAAGGCACGAGTTCTGAAATTATGTATTTGTGTATAGTCAGAGCATGGGCACTTTACTCCTGGAGTATCTGGCATGTCCAACAAACATGGTGTTTAAGGACAGGTGTAATTTTAGGCATGAAACTAAATCTCCTGGTGTTTTGCGCTTGTGTTAAGCATTTGTCAGCATACACAAAACCCTATAGAAAATTAGAACTAATTTTGTTAACATTTCTTTTTCCATTGCTCAAAAAAGAAAAAAAAAAAACAAAAGGCTTGATAAATAAGATAATAAAGAGATATATGAATAAATCTCTGTTTCAATCTTACTACAGGCTTCGGGAGAAAAACCCTGAGCTTCTGAGGAGACCATTTGCCCACAGAGTATAGCCTAAAGGACATGATTTCCTTAGATACTTAATACCAAATTAAAATGAAGTGAAACCTGAAGTAAGACCAGAAATCCCAATGGACTGCTCTGCTGGAGCTAATTAGTGTGTCCTGAAGCTGCTTTCCAGCCCAGAAAAGCTGAGGACACTGGAAGCTGCCTCTGCGCCCAGGCTTGACTGAGGCTTCATACCTGTTGGTTTGTGCCGTCCAGGAAACTACTGTGCATAGTGATCAACAAACCTTAGAGCTGGACAGGAATTTTCCACTGAAATCTGCTCCTCAGCAGAAAAACCCCACAGTCACTTGTAACAGCTACTGCCTCTCTCCCTGACACAAAGCAAAAGTTAGGATTTTCGTCTGCACAGTCTCCCTGGCATGGGAGGATATGGTGGTAATTGATGGTGGAACCAGTCTGTCAGGGAAAAAGAGAAGAACGCATTTTAAAATTTTCCGTTTCATAAACACATCCATGTATTGTTTCATATATGCATTCAAAGCTATAAAGCATTTGTTTTACACTGAATTCTATTCTATTTATTGGACTACAATTCACTTGTGTGTATAACAACCCTGCATTAATAATGCCATTGGGGGTTACAGTGATCTTATAAATATCTTGTTGTACTTTATTATATCTTAAATCCAGCTTCATAACTCCTCAATCAAAACATCCATAATCATCTAGTATAAGCATATTCCAAATCCATGTGTCAGCATATCACAGTGGCCAGAAAAATTACAAACAGGAACAAATGACAAACTGCTGCAATGCCATCATTCTCCTCTACTCTGCCATTATTATTTTTTTAAGTTGTATCACTGGCAGAAACAAGTTGGTTTGGGTTTTTTCCAGCAAATTCTACTTCTTTATGGTGGAATGATGCTTGCTTCCTTCCCTGTTATTTCATTTAAACAGCAAGTCACTCCAAGGTGTTCTACTGCCTATGTCCTGAAGAAAACTCCTTTCTTCTTTTATTGCATTTTGTCCCCCATGGCCTTGTCAATCAAAGTTTTCCTTGGAGAATTCTCTACTCTAGTTCATGCAGGTTGCAGCTAGGGAGATGCTGTCAGCCCAGAGAGCCATGGAAGGAGGATAATTCCATGAGATTTTTGAACTGCAATTCATTGGGGCAAATCAGTAGCATTGAAAATGCAATTTAATATTGAAATCACACAGAAAATATGTTTTACTGTTTCTACTTCCCCCCCCACTCCTCACCCCGGGCTTGATAACAAATTGTGTGACATTTCAGTCTTTCAAGTTTGACCAGATTTGGGAAATAAAACAAGTATGGGAATACAAAAATTTCCCACTAGATAGAAATTGTGATTTTTGGCCAGCTCTAATCAAAACCATTTTGTTTGAAATGAAGCAAACAAAACCACACCAATCTCAGGTTTTTCAAAACAATTCTTGCTAAAGGAAAACATCAATACAACATGGATTATATTCAATTATATTGAAAAATGTTGCTATTTATATGTTGTTTTTTTAATAAATGTGTTTTAAGACTCAGGTCAGTCCTAATTAGAATACATATAAATTCCATTGGCTGAACATATGCTTCTTACTGTGATAACTCAAGATTTTCAAACCCAAAGAATATACTATTTTTAATTACTATGCAAAAATCACAGAAATTGGAAACCCATAACCTGGATAAATGGTAAAGCACTGATTTAATGAGAAGCTACCTGTACATAGGCATAAATTAGCAAATATAAATATTTTTAATAGTTGCAACTGATGTCTAGCCCTGTAGGTGTAGAGTTCTTTGAATGCTGTTAATTCCCCTGGACCATTGTAAACAGAAGAAAACCTTTTCTAAATAATTCTGAGATTCAAAAAGCCAAACAAATCAGAAATTTTCCATTTTATCTCAGAAAAAAAACTATTTGGGGATCTAGGATTCTAGAAATTATTTTGTTTCATGGCCTTTTTTGTTCTAAATTAAAAGTCTCAAAGTTGTTATAGCATTCTCCAGTGTTTCGGAGTAGACAGGTGTTCACAGCGGCTTATATTGAATTTATGGACAGGCTCAAAAAAGTATCATGTCATTCTACCATGTCATTTGTCACAGAGCTGATTTCAGGTGTTTATGCAAGAGAAATACCCTACTTTCACCTAAATTTAGTACCTGTAGGTACCTATGCATAGACAACTAAAGCATCTAGCAGCTGCCTGTGGGTAGCTCAATTGTTATTAACAGCAATTCACACCGGTTTTTGTCCAGAAAAAACCAAAAAATTTAAAACAAACACACCCCCCAAACAAACAAACAAAAAAACAGAAAAAAACCCCAAAAATACAAAAAACAACAACAACCAAAAAAACCCCCAAAAAACCCAAAAAAAAAAGCGAGAGAGGGGAAGATAATTTGCTATTTCAGTGCAGAGAGTATGGCATTATGAAGGATAAGTGTAGCTTTATGGAGTCTGGGGACAGGAGTGTGAATATTTGAAGTCCTTTACTGTGACACTTTGAGGGGTTGTTTTGGTCTGACATATTTCAGGCTCAGAGCAGACTCTCAGATGCCTGAAACCAGAGCATCCCTGAGCATCACATCCCATGTTGCAGTGTCAGGGCAGGTACTGCAGTCAATGCCTAGGAGAAAAGGTGCCTAGCGACATCAGAATACATCCTGGCCTTTAAAAAGTACTAAAATATAAATTCCTAGTGCTGCCTCATGGTGCTTTCTAGTGGGCTGACAGAGAGGATTGGGCATGTATTTAGGACTGCTATTGCTAAAGGTGATGGGTCTGGTGAGATTAATAGCATCACTCTTTCCCTGACTTGAGGGATATCTAGGATATCCATGTTTATAGCTGAGGGCATGAGGGTAGCTCAAGAGAGACTGTAGATTAGAGGGGAGGGGGGCAAGACAGGGGAGGAATAAAGATAAATTCTTGAGTAACAGGACTGCAGCTGGACATAACAGGTAGAAAACTAGGTGCTGATTACAGATGGGACAACTTCTTCCAGCTTTAACCATTTGCTAGTACAAGATATCAGTACATTACCTGGCATGAGGAATTGCTGATAAAAAGCATACTTGCAGATTTGAGGGCTAACCAAACATCCCTGGGTGCATGATTCCTTCAGGATGAAATCTGATCTAGATGTTCCAAAGGGTTCATTATTGTCATTGCACACCTCTGTACAAAAACAACACTAAGACAGGGGGCATTTCTTCGAGTTTTCATCTTATTTCTAATATTTTGGGTTCTTTGCTCTTTTGCTGGCATATAAACTTCTTCATAGCTAATATTAAAAATGGTAGCTTACCTAATAAATATAAAGTCCATAACCTCTTGGTGACCATATGGCATTACATATGTTTAGTGTGAACTACAGATGTAACACTCAAAAAATGTCATCCTTTAGCTGATCTGGATGTTAGTCCACAAGCTGAACAAGTGGGGAGATTCGCAACCTCCTGTGAGCTACAGAACAAATGTTCTGTCAGGTAAGTCCTTATGAGCACTTGTCACAATCCCCAAGACAATATTTGAAACAGATTCTCCTTTTTAAACTCAGATGCTTATTTTGACAATAAAAAGAAAGTTTCAGACATACAATGTTCTACCATAACCTAGTTACACCAAAATGAGCAGAGCTAACTCCAAAAGGCTGCTTTGAAAAGTCTAGTATGAAAAATAAATTTACACAAAGCTCTCCTCCAACACTTTTAACTCACAACCCTTTGCAGGTGCTGAACAGCATTTCTGGTCAGTGAAAAGGAAAACCAATCCAGCCTGGGCAATAACCTTTCCTGCAAGGCATTTATCAAGAATCAGGAGATTCCAGTTTGGACCCTTATGCTCAACTAATCTCATACTAGATTTATATCGTCTGAGTTTTCTAATAAAGTGCTTTTTCAATTCCATTTATTTTTCAAACAATTGTAAAAAATATTTTGAGATGTCTGATGAGGAAAGTTTAGAAATAAAGTGAATATTTTCTTTTGATATCATGTCATAGTATTTGACATTTTCAGTATTTTTCATTATATTCTAGCGCACAAAGACACCTCTTCCTCTCAGTTCCTAAACTGTTTAACTCCTCCCTTCTCTTTCCATTTTATGGGCATTTACTCTAATACTGTGCTGAGAAAATAGAAGTCACTAGGTTCTATGTAATGTGGATTAAAGAAAAAAAAATACAAAATAAGACAAGAGACTTCTTTCTGGTAAAAAAAAACCCACAACAAAAACAAACAAACAAACAAAAAACCCCTTTAAAATAATTATGAAAAAAAACCAAAGAGAGCCACAGCCCACACTCATTGAAATGTTGAAATGTTGGACAAGTCATAAGAAAGTCTCTCATCCCCTGGAGATTTTTTTTGAAAGTTCCAAAATTTGCATGAAACGTACCTTTAAAAAGACTTTTAAATGCTATAAGTATACTGACCTCTTGGAGAGGGAGGGTTTTGTGATTTATACATCTCCACGATGTTTTCTACTTACACATATGATCACAGAAGGGTAAAAAATTAAGCAAGAGAGTGCAAGTGGGATACTCTGCATACTGCTCAAGAAAATACTCTTGCAAGCTTGCATGAATAATCTGTGTGTCCAGAGGAACAGGGTGAAGCTCGAACAACCATGAATATGGCCCAGTCCAACAAAGGGCACAAAACTGCAGCTTTAGCACAAAACCTCATAGTAATGAGGTAGGGCTTTTTCATCTCTTTCCTTGAAAGGAAAGGCTATACCAGAATCTGCATAAATCAGCTTCCAAGGCTTGTCTGTACTTCTTTGTTCTGGTCACATCTGTATATTTTGACCATTCATTATATATTCGCTGAAAAAGAGATACTTCTCCTTTTCTTCCTATTTCCAGTTTGCACTTTTTTAATGAGACAGGACAAGGAGGTGTACAGAGTTTAAAATCTCACTAAAGCTGACTCAAGTTTCTACACGGATATTTTAAAAGAGACATAGCACAAATGCATTAATTCCACATCTGCATCACCATGTTCGGTGCATGCCTAGGAGCTCTTCAGTGTGATTCCTAGATGTTTATCTTTTTCTGCAATGCCAGAACAATAAGATATAAACTTTTACAAATGCTTTCCCCTGCTGTAGTCAAGGACTGGGGTTAAATCAGTTAATTGAGAACAGCCACAGCCCAAGAAATCCTCCTGTGATTAGCAAATGGATATAAATAGACAGTGATATTTGTCCCCACTCTCTCAGGTAAAGCTGTAACTATGGACCTTGCACAATAATTTTAGCAGGGATGCAGTAATATATCACATTTATCTAATATAAAGTTCACAGAAAGTACAATGGTCAGATTGTAAGGATTAATTCCCCACATTCATATCTTTCTTCCCCCAAGAAATCTGCATCTTGGCAATGCTAGAAAAAAAGCTTAATTCATCATTAGAAACACCTTCCATTATTGTTTCTTTTCTCCATTTTTCAATATTTTTTTTTTCCGTAGAGACCTTTGAGAGTTCATATTGTGGTTTTGATCTATTTGGCTTAGTGTTCTAAGTTATATTGAATTTAATCATGGGGTCACCTGAACAAAGTGGCTTTGCTTTTTCTAATCTACTAACTGCACATTTTTGCTGAGATTGGAAAGGACAAGTCCTATTAGTACTCTGACACCACAGGTCAATAACTCTTTATTTCTTCTATAATTTTATTTTTCATTGTGCCATGCTTTTCAGTTTTCCAAGTTCATACTGGGAAATTGAAATCAACCATCACTACAGCTTGTTTCTTTTCCTATTTTCCTCATGGTGTGCTGAGGATTGCTACTCTTTCCCTTATACTGATGGCTTGTTCCAGGAGCAGCCAGCATTCTTTTACCTTACCTAGCCCACTGCTAAGATGTGTATGTACCAAACATAAAGAGTTGTTTTAGAAGAAAACAGTTTTTCAGGTAAAAAAGTAATTCAGCAGTTTCCTCACATATTTCTAATCTAATTCTTTGTATTTAATTAAGTTTAACCTCCTTGACAAACTCTTCAAGGACATCACAGGAACAGTTTGAGGACATCATCTGCACGCTGCAACTGAATTCTCCATCCCCAACAACATCAACTTTAGAAAAAAAATTCTCAATGCTGTCACCTCATAATATAAAAACATTAAGGCTGGGTCTATGCAAGCCAAACCTCTAATTAAAGAAAGGATGAAAGGCATCTCCTGTGACTTTCCGGCTGCTATCCCAGGATGATTTTAAGCCCACTGCTTCTGGAAGAGCAAGTCTCGTCCCTCCTACCCCCCAGCTACCCCACAGCTCCTCAGTCACGCAGCCACACAGGGAGCCAGCCCAGGAAACACGGTGTGCGGAAAACAGGAGAAGGCATCACGGGCTGCTGGGAGGCACTTGCAGGTTCTACCCTGCTAAGGCACTGCGCTGCAGGCGGCTGTGGCCTCTCAGTCCTTGTCTCCCAGGCTTGTACAGGTGAGCCCACACCCACCTGAGTGGCTGCGCACACACCGGCAGCAAGTGCTGAAAAGAGAGCAAGGGACTCGGTTGCGCAAAGAGGTGATTAAGTTAACCATTACAATTCAAATGTTCTCAATCTAAACAAAACATTCAAAGAAAGCCTCTGTATTTGACTTCATTCAGCAACAGAAAGAAAAATCCAGAGCAGAGGGTGAAGTTGTACTTGACCTCACCTTAGTTTGTCCTTAACTTGTTCTGATGTGCCTGTAGATACTGCAAGTGCAGCCCCAAATACAGTTTTGTTGCTACTCTGACTAAATGCTATAAAGTAGCCAGTCTTCAAGGTTAAATGCTTATGAGGCTCTATATTCACTTTCTGAGAATAACGACTTTTGATAACGCATGGAAAAATTTTATTCTATATAAAATGTATTAAGTAAATAGCAAGATACCACTATTAGCAGTAAAGCTGCAATAATACCTTTTTCTTATGAAGGCTAATCTGTTTCCTCCTTATGGTGGCAATGATATCTGACAGAGATGACTAAATAATAAAATTTTTTCTACAACTTCATTGGAAAGGAACATCAAAATGTGCAGTCTGTGCCATGCAATGAAGTTTTCTGTTGGTAGTTTCTTCTTCTGTGCAGCCTGCTTGGGCGTTGCATACACTTGTCCTGCAGCTTACATTCAAAGTCACTATCCCACTATTTAGCAAGAAAATAATGATCATTTAATGACTAGGTCCTCAGACATATTTTTGTCTTTATGGTTCCTGTACCATTATATTCTAGTGATGATACCAAAGGTGATGATTCTTGTTTTGGAGGTGTGGGAGAACAGTAAAAGTGAAAAAAAAAACAAACCCCTCTTGTAAGTCTTCCAGAGAGAAGAGCAAATATTTTCATTTTCACTTATTATTACCTGAGAAAAAAAATATTAAAATAAGTTTTAAGAAATTGTTTTCTTTATATCTTCTTCTTTTCAGATCACACTGGTAATTGCCAGGGTCTAAAAATTGAGAGTGCCCATTAAAAGAAATTACAGTTCATTTCTTTCCTACTCACAGGTCATGGATTATCCTCACTTCTCCCATATCACATAGAGGCAGTGTTTACCATTAGAGGGCCTTGCAATTTAGAACAAAACACACTTTAGCTTCTATCATGGCACAAGTAATAAAACGCAAGTTACTCAAATGGAGACATATCAACGTATATTTTACAATGATCTGAGTCAGAAAGCATAGCTGATTCCTTTTGGTTTGCTCCCTAAATATGGTAAAATTCACTGGTAGAAAGTTAGAGCTGTTACCAAATGCACAACACTCAAAAGAAACAGATTCCCAGTTTAATCTGACTTTCATTTTTGTTCCCTCTCTCTCAGTCAATATGTATATTTTAGATATTTTTCTGTATTTTAGTCTTGATAGTGACTAAATATTTATCTATATTTTAGATATATTTCTGTGTTTTAGTCTTTAGTCATGATGGTGTATATCTTTATAAATATTTGTACATGTGTATATATATATATATATACACACTATATATATTAGTCTCCATATATATATATTTATAAAGAGAGAAAGCAAGTTATCATGGCTTTATATAAATGCATTGAGTTAAAATGGGAAAAGGGAGAATAAAATTAACTTGGCATGACTGTGTGAGATTAGACCCTAAAATTATCCCCCCGCAGTCATATTTAATTCTCTAAACAGCTTTAACTAATTTGCTTAGACACACTACTTCTCAGTGAAACTAATGAAAAAACATGCAACCTCTGTGTTCATTTTTGGTGACTATTCAAACCTCTAAATGTAACTTTTTTTTAGTCAATTCATCTCTATAACACTCTCTTTGCTTACTCAAGCTGCCATTTTAGGCAATAGCTTGTGCTGGAAGTGCTCATATTCCCTAAATGTATTAATTTAAGTAACTTAAGTGATATTACATGACTATAACCACCCATGGAATTAAACAAAATTGCCAGTATCAGACAATATTTCACCCCAAGTTAAAAACAAAACAAAACAAAACAAAACAAAACAAAACAAAACAAAACAACAAAAAAATCACATAAAGCAGGTAGCATTTGTTCACATATTTGACCACAGAAGGAAAAAAAAAAAAACAAACCAATTGCCAGATACTAAAATTATCACAGGTGGAGTTTTTCAGTTTTGTTTTCACTCTGTTCCAGGCACTAAACAAAAGTTAGAAAGACTATTAGTACTGACTTGAATACATACCTTTCCTCATGTTATGTGTTTCTGAAAATTCAGTTGCTTTTCCCAGAGCTACAGAGCTAATTCCTGAGAACAGCAGACCTCACATTGCTACTAAGGAAAGAACTGATTCTGCGCTTGTTTGGTATTTTTTCACTCTATCAAGGTATTTTACCGCATGCAAATCAGTGGAAACAGCTATCACTTAGTCAGTTGAAGAAGCACATACAGCTACTGGTAGCCTTTACTCATGAATTCTTTTCTCTGTCCCGCCCCATCAGCTTCTGTGCGTCATAGACATCAACCAGCAACCAGCAGAAGTGCCAACAGCAATTAGGTGGTCCTAGTTTTCAGGTAGGCCAAGTGCTTTACTTGGACTCTTTGTTCCCTAAATAGTCACATACAACATTTGCAGCTAATGGCTTTCCCTCTGGTCGCTGTTTGATGGAAGTCCAGCCCAACCCAACCCCACACTGGATAACTGCAGGCATTCTGGCTAAGTGAAAGAGCGCTAAATAGTTGGGGAACCGGTTAGGTTTGAACAGACAGGCAACTCCCCAAAAGAGTTAGTGTGTTGTAAATTTGTGTGTAATGGTTTCACTTATCAAGAATATATTTTTCTGTTTCCTGCTAGAACCAGTCTTCCAATGTGGTTGCTACAGA
>WBMY01002305.1:600177-668302 GCA_013397315.1 Donacobius atricapilla | reverse complement strand
AAAAACCAAAAAAAAAACCACCTTACATTCTTGTTACCTACTGCTGGGCAGACTGATCTCTCACGGCCATTGTTTACACTTTTGTCACCAGTGATTTTCTTATATTTTATTTAAATGTCAAATGGAAAGCTAGAATATACCTTGTGAGGTGGCTTAGATGAGCAGCCCACACATGACTTAGCAAGTAAAGCATCCAGACAAACAAAGTAGTTTTGGTTATTAGCAATACTACCTACCTTTCTGATACCTTTCAGGGCATTCTCTCTAACGTAATAGCTTTTTCTCCATCCCTACTCACTCCATAATTCTTAGTCTGTACCTGTACATATAACAGGGCCAAATCACAAGTAGCTTAATATTTGCTTTGATAAAGTTAATACAAAGAAAAAAAATCTTTCACACATCTAGCTGGAAGTAATTTTCCTGTTTTACTCACTAAGTGTTACTTTGTGCGAACTGAATACAGATTGCTTACTAAGAACCCCTAACAGCGGTGCTGCAATTATGTTCGGCAAACTTATAGCAAGTTTAGATATTTTGTCTGAAAACTGCACGTGGAAAAAGCAAGTGCAGCCTGTGGAACTTTTGTAGTATATTGACACAAATTTTTGTTTAGTGTACAGTTGCCCAAAAGTTCAAGGATTTCAAAAGTGTAATATAATTTAAACTGTAGATCTATGCTATCCTCTGCTGTCATTAAAATCAATCCAAATTTAGCAAAATGTGTTTAACTGGTGTAATTCCATTCTAAATGCAAAAATCTAGGCCATATATTTCATGCTGCTGCTAACACTGCCAGAACCTGAACACTAATAAGGTGCTAATTAGGAACTGCCATTTTAAGTCTATCGTGCTTTTGCATGTGAATTTACCATATGCTCCAGATCAGATTTCCTACTGTGAAAAAGCTGAGATGGCTCAAGCGTATGATGTGCAATAAACCACTGCTTTTCAGCGTCCTCTTCTCTAAAAATGCCTTTCGCCTTTCGTCTGCTGATTGTAAGTGTGGGTTATGATAGGATTGCCATATGGGATTGCATCTTTTTTTGTTTATTTTATCTGCTCAAGAAACCTGCTTTGGAAAATCATGGTATAATGCTAGATAGCTGTCCACAATTAATACCAAGAGCTACCCACGTGACTGCATTCTTCAGACATTTAACAGGACCTCTTTATTAATATTAGAGATTCGCAGCAAAATGAAACACATAATCAATGCCGTTGTCTGTTGTAATATGTTTAGATTATTTTAAAATTACACTTCCCCTTTTTTTTTTTTTGGTTTTTTTTTGGTGTCCAGATATCAAATGTAGAAGAAATAGCTGATATTACACATAAGTCACCTGTCCCATGAGGCTTGCATTTGTAACTTTTTAGTCCTAAATGTAATCACAGTAAATAGGAACCGTCTTTTTCTTGTCACAGTACACGGATTTTCCAAACTATATATTTCTCAGAACACAGGTATTATATGCGGAGCTGAAAATGAGAAGACAGCTTTAATTTGTAAAGAAACCCAAACCCTACAAAGTTCAGTTTGACAGTCAATTCCACAACAGTCAATATTTCATCTTGTTGTTACAAAACTAAGCCATTATGTCATAACAAAGCCTAAAGGTGTTGAAAACTGAATGCCTTTTGGATGTTTGCAGGGCGAAAAAAAGCATGTTCTGAACAACATCAACAAGAGTGCAAATAATTGAGATCTGGCTCTATTTAGATTTGTTGACTCACTGTGAAAATTCAACACTCAATATAAATCAGGATTTTCCCTTTCTTACATGTGTTGATATGGCCTACTGGTAACATCAAAAAAAATTGTAGCCTGCAGCTCTTAATCATGTATGTTGTCCCTGGACATGGTTCCACATAGGTCCATAAGGGGGAAAAAAAAAAAAAGGGAGAAAGAAACACAAAGTCAGACTCCTAGGAGACATTTAAGATCTTCTAAGAGTGTCTGAAATTCAGCCTGCCCTTCTTAGTTGCCAACAGCTTTGCATAGAGTATGTAGACAAGGTTTTCATCTGCCACATTTAGAAAAACAGACTTAATCTGTACCCTTTTGATACAGAGGGGAAAAAAAAATCTCAATTTACACCTTGTAGGAGGCACTAGGTATTTCATAGTGTCATTAGGGCTGGAAAAGACCTCTAAGGTCATCGAGGAAAAACATCAAACTACCAGCACCACCACTAGGCCACGGCCCTAAGCACCACATCCACACGTTACCTCCACATTGCCAGGGATGGTAATATCACCACTTGAAATGTCAGCCTGTTTCAATGTTCGACCACTCCTCCACTGAAGAAATTTTCTCTAATCTGCAGTCTAAGCCTCCCCTGTCTGCATCACAGAAATTTGAGCAGGGTGGTGTTAGCCACAGGGGCTCACAGGCTCCGCTCCAGCAGAGGTGAAGCTGATGGAGCAGCACAGGACAGGCAAGACACAGAACTAATCTGATGTTGGTAATCCCTAACTGATCACCTCTCTAGCTGGATGCAGGAGTGCCAGTTTGAAAGTGAGCCCACAGGCAGAAAAGCATGCAATTGCATTGCCCCCAAAGCAACCTGGCAGAGAGACAGTGACTTAAGAAGTCATGATATCTCTCACAGACTCTCCCTTGTGCTGGATGGAGATTAAATGACATGTAGCTCCACCCGGGGTGATGTGTGAGCCAAGAATCATCAGTGTCATTGTGCCGTCAGGTGTGCTGGCAAATTATGCTCCTGCTCATTCTTTATCTTCATCCATCTCTTGTCACTTGTCTGCACAAAATGGGTTTTTATTGGTTTCTCAGAGCTCACTCATGAATTGCACATAAAGGGATGATAACTCCTGAGCTTAAAAGAAGAATGGAGTGACCTCCTCCTCACACTTTTAACCTGGGAGTCAAAAGGTCTTTGTTTTGCAAACAGGAACACACATTTCTCAAAAGCAGTTTATATGTTTCTCAGCATGTTTAAACAAAAAATTGTTGACATGCAAGAAGAAATGATGAAAAATACCATCTCGGAAAAGAACTTTCACAAACATTTATTTACAAGAAATAATAAGTTTAAGTGGATATTATTGCACATTCCAAGTCAAAATCTTTCTCATAACTTCTATATGACACTGTGAAAGTGGAAACGTTAGTATTAAGTTTCTTCTATGTCAACTAACAGGAAAAATGATAGCATGGAATTTAGAGATTGAGAGGCTCACTAATATCTGAATCAATATTGCAAATCATGATAGCAGATCTGACTATTTATTTCTTGGAAAAAAAAAATCAACCAATAGCGCCATTGGGTGCAACAAAGAATATCCTAGCTTTTTCTGGCTGGTTTAGTTAGATCTCTTTTTGTTTGCCTGGAGACATAAAAGATCGCCACAGAGTGAAACACCATGACCTTTTAAGAGAAAAACCTGAAATATGAAATTGATATTATTAATGGAGACCTAACAAGATGTTCAAGCCAATGCTATTTTAAATAATGCTACACAGTAAGAGCACATGGCATGGAAGAAAAGTGGAAGACAACCCTAAGAGAATTCAGTAAGTGTTTTTAGACCCCTGTAATGGCATGAGCATATTCTCTGGGGAAGTGGCTAGAGTTCAAAACCTCAAAATTTGAGGGTAGCTCTGCCAATCCTTTAATTGCTGCATCCCTCAACGAAAACAAAACTATAACAGAAAGTGAAACACCAGTCTTGGAATTCCTGCGCTTCTCTCAGTGCTGCACTGCTGGCATTTGCTGAGCAGCAGCGCCGAATCCAGACCGAAGGGAGGAGCCCTGCTGCTGCTGCTGGGCAGTTGCTTGTCCCGAGGATCCCTCAGACTGGGAAGCCCTCTGGTCCATGCCTGTGTCACTCCATCCCTGAAAAGCATCCTCCTCTCAGCTCACCAAAATACCTCTCTGCAGCTGACAAATTTGTGCCAGCAGACAAAAATAGCTCTGCAGGGGAAGTTTACAAGTACTTGTCGGCATGTATATAAATAAATGTTGCTCTTTCCAAATTTACCCGGGGTATGCACCTCTCATATACCCTAGGGCCCACCCACAACTGCAGAGTCCCAAAACACCACAATGTACATCAGAGATTAAATTTAGCTGTGTTAGAAAAATGCCTGGACTTGGCATAAGATAAGAGTGGTGATTTTAGGCATAAGAGACTGGACAAGGTCAGGGAAGGGTAAGGTTTGGCTCAGCAGCAGCAGACAGTTTTGGTGACCTTGAAGAGGTGTTTGCACCTCAAGTCCTCCTCTTTGTAAAGCAGTTCTGCAAGGTCTGCTTGTCTGTCTGTCCCTCTATGTTGCTGTTCAGACTGCAGCTTCCTCAGACTAATTCTAATTTTGTGCTGTACGTAAAAAGACTCAATCTGTAGTCAATATGTGTTATGTGATGGAACTGGGAACTTATTGTAGGGAGTTAAAATGAGGCTGATTTTCTTCTGTGTAAGCAAGATGGCTTAGGATGGAAAAGGATGGAAAAGACCTCCAATCCAGTCATCAAGTACTTCCTAATCTTGGCCTACCCACTGAATTCCAGATTCACTTGGACGCATCTTTGTCATGAATGTTTCTGTTTGGATGATTTTCAACTTTATTTGAAGGACCTAAAGTCCCTCTTTTTTTTTTGAGAAAATAACCTTATATGAGGCCGTTCATAGCTTTCCATTGGCCATGGAAAAACATCAGAAAATTAGTATTTTGGATGATGGAAAAACTCTTCAGAGAAAGTTTAATATGTTAGGGGAATGAGAAAAGCAGAAACACTATCAAAGTAATATCATGGTGGAGATGCAATTCAGGCAGCATATCAAGAGAAGTGAGGGCAAAAAAAGAGAAATGTTGCACTTTGAAAGCCTTGTAGGCTGAAACACAAAATGCTTTCTTTCATTTGCAGTTAAAATTCACCCAGTGTCAAAGAAAATGGGCAAAAATTGCCTTCATCCCCACACACCTTAGTGTTTCGTACCCCAGGACAGCCCTGAGCAGTCTGCAGGGGAAAGGGAAGGAAAGGGAAATGCACAGAAGGGTCCAGGTCTGACCTTTAATTCTGCCTGAGAACCACAGCAGTTTTTTCCTCTCTCATTATCACCACACATTTCAGCTGCTGCCATGAGGCGTGGCATTCTTGTTCTCTGCAGTCAGTCAGTTATTTATGGAGCACGACTTTCTTCCTAATTTACAGCAGTTTCTCACAGAATACCTAGCTAGCAACCTGCTTACTCTTGCTCATATCATTTTTTTTTATAAACTCTTATGTTAAATGTAAACAGACCAACCCTAAAATCTTTTATGCCAATTTAGAGGTTTAATTCCAAGACAAGTATAAGAGAAGAAGTGACAGCTTGGTGTTACTGAGTTCAGGAGCAAATTTGTATCCTTTTTCTTGAAGTTCATACAAGCCATGTCAGAAGAGAACAACTAGTCCACAGGCATGTGATTCACAGGGCATTTAATGTAGCTCATGAAAACACAGTAAAAATAACTTTACATAATGTGTCATGTGTTAACCTTGTATTCTCCAGGCCCCTTCTGTCCCCCAGAAGCACTTTAGATGTGGTTTTAGTTTTATATTTTATTCATCAGAGACATGGCTGCTGAACTCTTCAGTCATTAGTAAACCCTCCTCAGGGTAGATCCATTTATTTCTGTAGGGCCATTTATACAACAAATTACTGTGCATGTAAGGTAGCATCAATGGCAACTGCTCCCTGCAAATAAAAGCTACCTGAAGGCTAGGAAACCTGGTGGAAGCATTTCTTACTTGAAAAAAGAACAAAGCTCATGTTTAAAGTGTGAACATTTGGTTTGTTTATTCAAGCAGCCTTTAATCCAAGCATGACAACAATCAAACTTTTTACTTCTCTTTTCCCATCACTCCAGAGCCATGGTTTACGAAATGAAAAAACACTTATTGCTTCAGCAGTTATCCCTATTTTTCCTTGTGATGGCTGCTTAGTGTCCATGGACACCTGTCTAGTGAATCTTACCAGGGGTGCAAGTGAATAATCCTTCACTTGTTTTCAGTTTCTAGGAAAATAGTTTCTGTACCTGCTCCTTGTTTCAAAATGTCATCAATATTGTCATGAAGCCTCAAAGAATAACTCAGCACTAGCTGATCATATTCTATGCTACAATACAATAAGCCCCTCATGCCACTGCTTCAATTCCTATTTTTAAAAAATCAAAACTTTGCATGCCATGGAATCAATGGGAAAATGGGAAATGTTCACTCACTAGAAATTAATTTGATATTCATCGTAACAGCATTTATCATAATGTATTCATTTGGCATTCCTGTGGCTGTCACACGTAAGAGAGTTTGATTATAATGTACACAGCTAATGAGCACATAAAGTGTTACTGAATCAACATTATTGTGCAACATTTTCTTATTTGCAGTATTCACACCCTTCAGGTTTTAATACAAACCAGGGGAAGAATAAAAGAGAAGCTTTGAAAGGAAAAAAAAATTATATGCACACGTGCTTTTCCACTATCTATTGTGTAATATCACTTCATTCTAGGCACCTGCTGCTTCCCACCTAGTTTGTGTGCATTGCTTTACACAAGATCTCCAACTCATCATGCTCTACATTTTTGGGTTTTTTTTCAAGGTATATTCAATTACTCTTATTCTTTTACTTGCATACTACATGCCTCCTCCCTACAGAGTTGCTGCAACACTTTAATTTCTGCATTTTCAAAAGAAGAAAACTGGATTCACATGTACCTTTTCTTGGTGGGATGAGGAGCGCAGTAGCTTTAGTTTACAGAATAATTCCTGTTTCAGGTAGCTTTCCAACCCTGCTGTTCATAGTGAGTTTTTATTGTGGATCCACCTCAAGTTCCCATTCCAGAATTCGTGCAGAAATCCTGAAAAATCAGCAAATTCTTGGCAATGATATCAAGCATTTCAAAGCATATTGTGCATTTTCTTAAATTCTTTTACTATATCCACCCTTTCCACTAGACTCTGCAGCACGAAATTGTTTGAAGTTAGAAGAATAAGATTTTGCTGCAGGTATTTAGACAGGCTAAGCTTAGATTTAAGTCTATTTAAGCAACTACTCTAAGAAATTAGATCTTGGTGTCTGCACTGAACTTGGTGTCTGCACTGAAGACTGTTAAAACAATGGGAAATTTATAAAAACTTGTTATGACTAAAAGTGGGCCAAATGGCCATTAGAAGTGCAATATTGTAAGTGTAACTAACTCATATGCAGTAATTTAAGGTAAATGCATGAAACACAGCTTCGTTAAATTGGAGTTTGTTTTTTTTTTTTTCTCCATTACAGTTATCATGCTCCCAGCTGTGTTTGCTTAAGCACTGAAACATTTTTTGGGCCTGGTAACCAGCTAAATAACAGTATTTCTTGTTTGTTAGAATTTAGAAGCAGCATAATGAGAAGAGGAAATCTTCATCACATAAAATTATTGAAGCTTTGCCTTCATTGAAGTAACACAAATATTTGTGTGTGATTGAAGAAAAAGAAAACAGAGCAGAGACTGAAAACACAGATTCTAAAGACTGACTATAAAAAGGATACACTAGTAAGAGATACAGAAAGTTAAAGGCCTAAGACTTCTTGTTATCAAAATGAGAGTCCTACATCAAGGGAGAGCCAAAACTGCATCTATAATCCTTTTTCAGTTTCTAGTATATAAGGCATATCTACTGCAATTTTAAAATAAGGACTGGATATAAAAAATGCCAATATAAGACACTACTTTGGGTGTATTTTAAAGTAATTTGAAGCTTGTTTCTTTTATTTCTTTACTTCCCCTGCAAAATTATCAGCATACAAAACCTGAGAGATCTCTGAATCCCTGATGTCTAGTTAGGTCATAAGACGGGAAAGAGCTGGAACTGCCAAAGCTGTTTCCATACAGGAGGTGAAATGTTGGTCACAAATTAGATATACCAGCTGAACATCACACATAATGTGCAAATATATAGTGGGCTCTAAATGAAATAATCCTTACTGTGTCTACTAAATCCCTTCCCTGTCCCAAATATATTGCTTTCTTGGAAAACATTTCCCCTTTCACATCAGTGATTCTATTGCCAAGTTCTATCTGCTAATCATCTGCAATTCAATTTTGGGGAATATGTTCAGCTGCTTAAATTCTCTGCTCAGCAGACATGCACTGGGTTTTGTTTTCTACCAAAAATTAGAAAAAGTGTTTGAAAGGTACTGAACAAGAATGAAAATATAGCTATTAGCACTTTTAAATGTTTTCCTCTAATTACATAACTGGAAAAGCATCCATTTTACCAAATGCTACTCCCAAGTCAGCAGTCATACCTGTGCTCCATGTGACACTTCCATTACTTACAGATTGTTATTTTCTCTACATAACATTCTAAATAATATCTGCAGCTCTATTTTATCATATTATCAATTGCTGGTTTTTGTTCCTTCTGTGATTTTAGTATAGGTTAAATGACCCATTTGATAAGAGTTAAATAAAGGAAGGTAAAACCAGGTCATATTATCATGCCAGAAATGTGTGTGCAGCACATGACATAAGCTTCAGCTCAGCAGGGGTTTAGGCTTTATTGACAAGCCTGAAAACATTATCTCATAAATTCATTGCACATAATTCCTGAGTAATCAAGGATTTTGAGCATTTTTATGTATTTTTAAAAATGAAATATGCATACTACAGATTGAAAATAATGAATGTTATGATTGGGAGAAATGTATCACTTATATGTACTCAAAGCCTTCAACCAAACCCTTTCATTAAAGAGGAATAATTTCAGGCTAAACATTATAGAAGTTGGAGTCTTCTTTAGGTAGAAATCTCCAGTTTGTGCTTTCTGGTAGCAAAAAAACTTACACTGCCATTTGTTTTAATACAAAACACATTTAAACAGAACATAAAAGCTAGTAAAGTTCACCTGAGACCACAGCAACTCAGTTTAAGGATGTACAATGATACGCAGGGCTTTAGAGTCATATGTCCATGTTCACCATTTGCTTGTATAGTTTTACAAAGTTCAAGTTGGCAAAGAGAAAAGGGCATAGCCCAGCCCTTATTTGACCCACTGGATCCAAGGCAAGGTGACATGACCACAGTCCTGGAATAACCTTGGCAAACCCACCTTGAGTCTTCTGAAATCCCATCATACAACACCAGAGCTTTTCAAGAGCAAATTGCCTTTTCCGTGTCTTCCCATTGCTGACATCACTGGAAGATGTCCCTGAAAAGGACATCACAAGGATACTGAGCATGCACAGATATACCCAGGACCTGCCCATCCACCCTTCAGGGAAGTGTAACCCGAGCCCTTTTCTAAGAGGGCTTCTGAGAGCTGAGCAGCTTCTAGAGCTTTTCAGCTTCTAAGAGATGAGCCGAAGCCCAGCTTTTCCACTTTTCCATATTTCCGAGCTCTCCCAAAAGCGGTGATCTTGGATCTCTGCTCAATTAGTTTGGATTACAGGAGATAATTCCATCTGCCAAGTATTGAACAGCACAATGTAGGCATGTACATTCAAAGTACTTGGCTGAATGCCCTTTCCAGTAACCCTAACTCATCTTATGCTAAATTAGGAAATCTAAATCACTGCCACCAAACCACCAAATAGCTCAGAGGAGAGTACAGCAAAGAAGGTATTTAATTTTCCAATAAGATCTACTATTTTCCTGTCCTCTCAGTGAATTTCTGTGTTTCCTTATAACATCATTTCTTGCTTATTAATACACTGTCCTCTTACGTCTCTATTCTCTGTTCCCTATAGAAATCTTTCAATAAGATTCTTCAGATGATTTTAGCAGAGTGTGAACACTGCCAAAGTCCACTCTCCTTTTCATTAAATGATCTACGCCTCTTTCTATATCCTATTCTCCTTATGCCCTTGTGTAATGCTGAGCAACAGGTTTCTTAATTTTTCATGCAATGTAGCTTTCATTTATATTTTATTCATTTAAACTGTCCTTGTCTATAGGGAACATGCTACATCCATATAATAGATTTCAAGGGTCTATTGTTTCTGCACTGAACATCAGGATAAAGGACCGGAAAAGACAGTTATAATAAGGATAAAGGACTAGAAAAAGACAGTTAGATTTGAAGAACTTATTGTACACACTTAGACACCTCTTTGAGAGCCTCTTTTCCTCCATAGACTGGACTCACTCTTGGAAGTCCCCCGGGTTCAAATGGCAGCCGAGTATATTTGATTGCCTATAAAACTGATGTAATTGTACTGTCTTACTTCTATCCTTATCTATAAGGATAATAACATTTCAATAAATGTTAAATAATTTGAAATGTGTTCTGTCAGCTGAAAAAAATAAGCACAGACTTCAACTCTCTGGTTCCAAGGAGAGGTGAAATTGAACTTCAAAAGGCAGATCGCATAACAGGTGGAAGGTCTGTGAAGAAGGTCAAATGCAACTCAAATTTTACTATGCTGTCTTTGTTCTTAGGAAAACTGGTATAAATCATCAAGATTAACTGATGTAGAATGTTAATCTACACTCTCTGATGAAAGTGTCCAAAATTTCTGGGAAGAATCTCCGAACAGGTGCTGCTGCGCAAGAACCCAGTTCAAAAAGTGATAAATATATAAGACCAGCTCTGTCAGACCACAGATCTGAGGGACGTAATGCCTGAAGTCAGTTTATTCAACCCATTTATTCACGGCTCTCTACTATGGAATGAACTAAAGACTGGATGCAGTCAACACCATGCAGTGCCAGAACCTTTGCATTCAACTAAAGCTGGAGCTTTTCTGCACTTCTGTTATGTGCCACAGTCTTCAAGTTCTTCTGTACTGAAAGCAGCTACTTCTGCTTGTTTTTTTTTTTCCTTTGTCCAGTGGAGTAACATGTGGAGACCCATAAAATTCTGCAAAATATCATTGATGCCAGTGGTTAAAATGCGAGCAAATATTAATATTAAAAATGCAATCTACCAAATATCCATTTTAATTAGTACATCTAACATATCAAAAATCAATACTTAAGTAGTAAAAATTCTGCAGTTTAGGCTACACTCAGCATAAATGATCATTTTAAAATTAAGACATGCAAATTTAATCAATAGATTTAAAACTTAACATCACTTGAAGCACTTGAATTACTTCTAATCAGCCTAGTAAATGGAAAGTATCATTTAATTGTTGTTTCTTCACCCTCTTTGAGAGACAAGCCCACCTCCAGGCTAGATTTTGCTCAGAATAAACTAGATTATCTGAACCTTTGCACTTCCTTGTTATTCTTGACAATTGAAGGTATGTTATAATGTCAGGAAAACAAACAGCTAAAGTCCCAGATATTACTTAATCATTTAAGAAAATTGAGCCAAATCAGTGGATTTAAAAAATTAATATTGGTAAAGTTTCATTTTCTAATTATAATACTCCTAACAAAGCTGAAGTATTTTGTTGCTGATGACAGATCAGCCTTTATGTTTAAATCAACCTTTAAGTCTATGTACTTATTTTTCAGAATTATTAAAAAAAAAAAATTGTTCATTTTGTGAAACACATCATATAAAGCTCTCATGTTTTGGTAACTTATAGCATGAACCAAAAATTGTCAAAAGTTAAAATTCCTTCTTTTGTCCCTCCCCATTTTTAATTTTACAATCTATACATTAACAATATTGTCACAGACATCTGTTAAAATATCTGTAAGACACCTTGAAATACAATTCATTCTGAATTTTAGCCCTGAAATACATTTAATATTTACAGAATATTCATCAACAACTTGTTGAATGTACTTCTGAAAAAGGGCAAAAAAGACTGGAGACCCAGTTTTATATTTTTATGTGAAAAATCACACTGACATTGATAGAACTACTCTCTTACTTGATGATTATTTACATCTGGAATGTGCATGATTCTTTTCACGGTATTTTCTAGAATTATATCTGTACAGTAATAATTGCATGCGGAGTTGAAAGTATCTTAAAAGTTTTTCAGCTCAATGTATAGCCTGAAGATTTTCAGGTTAAATCTTTTGACAGTATGCATAAAGCCTATATTTCTTTTGAAATGGGCAGGTGGAATTACAATGGAGAAGAATATGAGAGTTTTATTCTTTTAACTTAAAGTTGTCTGTGGTAAGTGCTGTGTGGGAAAGCCCCACACTTTCAAATGGAGCAGAATAACATCTATACAAATTCTGGTATGCCACTACCCAGCTATTTAGCCTGCAACAGTATTGTATTTATATAAATAAACTTGTCGACAACATACTTGAATTGTAATTCACCCAGTTTTCCCATAAGCCACCAGAATTACATAAATAATTATAACCTGGGGTTGCTAGTAGCTTGTCTTCAGTGAAAAAGTCAGCTTCTGAGTCATGGACAATGGGATCCTTAGGCATGATGTGAACTGGGTCAGCAATCTTTTCTTTCCACAGATTTCAAGGACAAAAATCATATGACACACTTAAGGAAAAAAAGCCCCAGGCATCACGACAGAATCACTCTTGTGTTCTCTGAGAGATGAGTCACTCCAGCAGGACTTTCCAGGGCAAAATATTTTTGGACAGGGGTGGAAAACAGAGAATATGTTTAAACTTTGAAATGTACACAGGCTGTTGCATGGTCTCAGCACAGTGACTTCCTAGAAGGTGTGAGCTATAAACAGCCACAGATTTCTGACACTGGTCTCCAGCAAGCAAACAATATTAGTTACTTCGTGGTGTTGTGAGGACCCTCAGTAACATATTCAGCATTAGCAATGTCTCAGTGTAAGATCAACTATCAGTATGAACTCAGAGGTTGGTGTGAAGGTAATGTCCCTTCCATGCATCCGAACCCAGTAGGGATACTGACTTAAAAATGGAGTTATTCCCTCAGCCTAAGTATCATGGCTGTCAGACATTCGGTGGAAAAAAAATAAAACCCAAAAAAACGTATTCGAGCTTTACCATGCATCACCAACCCCTCATTTAATAAATGGTGTTAGCATGACTAAAGAAAGATCTAGCAGGCAGATTTTGAAGGAAAGGCTGGCCTGCAACTGGAGAGTGGGCAGCAGCTATTTTTTCATATGCAGCAAACTCAGATTTTTTCCTATTTTGCTACCAAATGGGAACTACATCCCATACCGCACTTTAATGTCCTTTGACAAGGGTGACAAATCACTGCACAAGGAATGGCATGACACCCACCCCCTTCTCTTCTCCTCCACTCACAGATGTTATGCAGAGTGCTTCAACACACAGGTCTTGTCACCTATGTTCCTAGAGGGTTATGGGAAGAGAAAATCCAAAGAAAACTGAAAGAAAAGCACAAGAAGAGTTTTCAAATTGATTGAAGTACATTCGGTCGAGAGGTTATTCTTCACCTATGACTGTGAACTAACTGCCCCTGGAAACTTCAAGTCATAGCCCAGCCCTTGGAATGTTTGGTATTACTTGCAGTACAGATTTTAATTGTTTTTAAGACTGGAAATGGTCATCTAGCTGGCATACATTTTCTTTTGTTATCCATTTGAATAGAGTGCTTCCCTGCGAAGCATTTCTACCTAAGTTTCATAAGCATTCTGTAAGAAATAAGAAACTTCCGAATTGTCCTATTTCCAAATTGTCATGTAATTCTAAAGGACCATTGTTCTTTCCAGAAATTTAATGTATTATTTGCTGTGTAAAAATACTGCTTGTATTTTCTCATAGTTTCCAACTTGTATGCAATAGTTAAAATTTGGCAGCATTCAATATTTTATTTCCTAATAGAAAGATCATTTAATACCATCTCTGCATTCAGGAATCCATATATTGTCCAAAACAGTCAAGTTATGGGCTTTTCACTGATTTTTCAGAGACTAAAATGTCAGTTATTTATTTACTTTACTAGATAATGTATGAGCAATCAGTTATCCTCTGACCTCAGATCCCCCAGGCACTTCCCTGCTGTCAGACGTTTCTGTAACTACATGTTCCTTCCCGATATCAGACTAATGCACTTGGTTTGTACACATCCCTTAAAATGAAAAAGCTGAAACAAAAACAAGAAAAGTGCCACATCCAAAAAAGCTAACCTTTGTTTTTCCTGTTCCTCTGCAAAACTCCAGGGAATCATTGTTTTTACAATGTGCTTGAGCTTCATAGTATTATACATCTTAAGATCATAATTTTTTTTTTCTTTTTTTTTTCCCTTTGGTGAAACTGAAAGCTTGAACTCTGTTCACTAAGGCAAAAACAAAAAAATCTTTTCAGTGAGGCAGGACCTCAAGGGACCCTCTGTGGTTCTGTGGCAGGCCCATCACAAATATGAGCCCTAAGGGTTGTTTATTTTCCTCTCATTAATTCTTTCAGAAGGTAATTTTAATGAAATACAGAGTAATTGGACGTCTTTTAATGGTTAAATGCGGAGCTTCCTGGAAATGTTTTCCCTGTGTATTTACACAGGAACATCTAAAGTGTAAATATAGTCCCTGGGTAGTTATCTCACATTGTAATGGATTTAATACAGTGGTTCAGATTCAGAGTTGACATAAGTGTTTTGCAAACATAGTGCCATTAAAGTCAATGAGGCTAAGTCAATTTACACCACTTAAGGGTATGACAGTGTGTACAGAAGATTTTTTTGGCATAATCATCCTGGGTTTGATAGCTTCATGGGCTGAGGGAGCCTTTAATACAGCTGTGGGGCTTCCCATAAGAAGGATTTCTTCTGACATACAGAGGAAATGTATGGGGGAAAGGAGAGGAAAAAATTAAAAAGCCTGTATGATACAATAATGCTGAAAACATCTGCATTATAAGTATAACTTATTGGTGAATGTCTTCATTTTCCAGATGTGTGGGCAAGTGATTTGGACTGCCTCAACTGTAAGGGATGTGCAGTGATATGTTTTGTATTTCTATTTTGCCACAACCCGTAGTCATAAAAAGAAGAGTTCATCTCATTCGAGCCCACAGACCTAAAGGTGTTGTAAAGCAACAGCACGACACCCTGGGAAGAAATCACTATGATAGCCACCTGAGGGCATGCTAGGAAAAGAAGAAATTTGGGTCTTGTGTACAAGTGTGGCTTTCACTCAATCAAATCATCAAAAACTTCAGGGAATAATGCCTGTTATTTGTATTTGTTTGGTTCATTGTTTTCCCACAGATTATTTACCTTTCATCTTTGTGATTCAGTGGTGGGGAGCTAAGAGCATCTGAGGCAAGGGCCTGAAAGGAGACGTGCTGGGCTGTAAAAACAAGTTTGCTGCTCTTCTGTGCAATACATCCTTCTGCTTTGGGAAGTAGTTCTCTGTAAGCGGTAAACATGAACAAGCAAGTAAATCAACCCTTTTCTAATTATTCTAAAGAGTTTAAAGTTTTCTTTGTTATTATTTGTTTTTCATTACTCTCCTCTAACTCCCTCCTCTAATGCCCATCTATGCAGGATATTTGCCGTGATTACAAGAGCCCAACACCCAAAAGACTATTTTTAAATATATACAGGTTACATATTCAGCTGCATTTTCTGATTTATTTCCTCATGATATTCACTTTGACTAGCCTGGTTGTCATGACCTTTATTGCTAAAAGTACCTGACAAGCTTCCCTATCACCGCCTGGCCTTATATATAAAAATATCAAAATAATACAACCACTGAAAAATAATGTTACTTATTAACAACTTCTATCCCATTACTGAAACAAATACTGACTTTCATTCACTAAAGGCTTTCTTGTTGCGTTAAAAATTTTTAAGCACGTTTTGGGAAATTCAGGTTACCTTTTTTTTAGTGTTATTAGTTATAAAAGAAAAAAGTCTAGAAACTATTTTTATGTGGTTGTGAACCTATTTTGTCAAACTGTGCTGGGAAAGATAGTGGCACATATTTGGTGTAAATAGTAGCATTATCTATTCATTCTTTCAGAATAATTTTTATACATTTTCTGAATTTTACAACAGTCTAGGAAGTCTTCATGGAGGAAAATTTGAATCTTCCTTTTGGGAGAAAGGGAAATATTTTCAGTGTTAAACACAAAAAGAAAGAAATCAAAATCCTACTTGCAGCATTAATTAAAAAAAGAGAATCATCCAAGATTTTTTCATTTCCTTTGGAAGACTCAAATTACAGCATTACAAATAGATTTGGAAAGTGTGGAGTTTTGACTTGAAAAAATAATAACACATAATAGCCTTATCTGATGCAAGGAAGAGATGTAAACCAAATGAGAGGGAGCACCATCATTAGTAAAGAATACAAAAAAGGAGCTCTGATGTGGTTCTGTTGTGAGAAATAATGGACCTGCGTGCAGAGAGAATATTCCACTTGATATATATACTTTCTTAGTTTACCAGTGGGAAAGTTATGTCAGGCACATGCACGAGCTTCAGTCTGCATTTTTCAACATGTTATTTAAAGCACAGGCTGGTACCTACCTACCCAGGTTTCACTCATTGCTCCAGGATGCAACTACATTTCCCTTAATACGCCTGGATAATAAAACAGTTGGTGGTAATTATCCTAACGATTTCAGCATGAAGATTAGTAACCCTTGTAATTTTTATCCTTGCTAGTATAAACCAATTTACAAGGGCTCAAAGTACCTGTTAAACTGCCAAAGTAGTGTACACATTTTCAGTACTCAAATTAACCTCTGAGTTTAGAACAGCAATACCTTTTTATACAGAAGTGATGCCTCTCTACTTCTTGAATAGGAAGCATTAGTAATTCAAGTACTTGTTGGGAAATGACCTTGGGTTTAAAGCACTTTTTCCCTAAGGAAGGAGGAAATGCTACCCTTCAAAATAAAATTCAGATGCAAATGATCCAAAAAAAACCCCAAAACACCTCCATGACCCCCCTCCAAAAAAAAAAACTCAAAAAACCCCAAAAAAGAAACCCCCAAAAAACCAAACCAAACCAAAACAATCAAACAAAAACCCACCAAAAAAAACCAACCAAAAAAAAAAAAACAACCACGAACAAAAAAACCCCCAAACACCTAATTTTCCTTTGTTTTTGTAGACTTTTCATACATTGGAATTATCATCATTACTGTAGTGATACATGTAGCTATAAATTATACGTATTTTATGTAGACTATGTAAACCCCACTATATATACATATATATGATCAAAGTCAGTGAAGACCCTCAATTTAACATAGGTCAAAGGCACATAACTGGATGCATGCTGCAGCCCCTCTTTATTTTGTCTGTAAAGTAAATTCTGCTGCAGTGTGAGGTTAAGTAACACCATAACTTAAACACACAAACACATTCTGCAGTTACACCAAGGGTCACTGATGTAGTCCTAACCTGCCTGTAAAAAGGCATTTAGGAATTGCTCTCCCATGTGCGATCAGTGAAACAAAATACATGCATATTTGTAGAGGTGAAGATTGCAAATCAGTCAAACACTGTTTTGAAAAGACTGGTAGATACAAACTTGCCCAATAGTTCAATTCTCTGTTGAACTTGTGTGCCTTTTAATTATATAACAAATAATTCATCCGTGTGTCTTACCTAGAAAATCCTTTGATTAAGTATGAAAACACTGTTCCAATCTATGGTTTTCCAGCAAGGATCGGGGAGTAGACTAACAAGAATTCTCTAACTGGAAAGAAAAGACAGAATGAACATTTAGATTCTCACCCACAATCAGATGCAAGGCTGATAGCAGTTTATTTGTTAAGTTTGCTCGTCTTTACCTTAGCTTGCCTTTACACCCAAGACACACGCTTGATTTGTCAGAAACAAGGATATTATTTATTTTTGTAAAAGTTAATTTTCCTTGCCATATCTCAAAGATGAGATCATGAGTCAACAAATACTGGCTCTGTTATGCCAATTGTTTTTGTTGTTTTCAGTTCTATCAAAATTGACTATTAAAGGTCTTAGACAAACCACATTGTCTACAAAATACTTTTCCACAGCTTTTTGCCTTTTTTCTTTTTAATTTCTTACTTTACTTAGTTTTTATTCTTTTCCATTTGTCTATAATGTACCTACTATTCACCATTCATAGCAAAAAAACAAAATAGAGGAACCTTTCCTCATTTCTTTCTACATTCTCTATTTCCATTTGCAGTTTTTACAACCACCTGCTTAGAGAAGACCTCACCTCCTTCTCCAATTCATCCCTGTCATAGTAAAAGTATTGACAGAAACAGTTCCTTCAGGAAAATAGAAGATTAATAGATAAGTGAAAGCTTGACTTATTTTTTTTATTAAAGTCCTAGTGTACTCACACAACCTGTGTTGTTTTCTGTTTATGTGTTCGCGTGAATTTTTTTAAAAGTTAAAAGTTAAAGCTCCAACCCCAAACACTGCATTTCACAGAAGGATTCAGACTATACTTAATATTTGCAAATTACTGTAGGACTTTCGCAAATGACAAGTAGCACGTCAGATGAAAATCTCTGTGTGCAATACATGCAGTGCAGGAGGAGGCTCTTCAGCAACCATTAATGGGGAAAAAGGACAGGAGGCTTATGCAAAAGAGAACAAAATCAGAATGGAAACACCTACAGTGACAGCACCATGAGGGGTAAAAGATGTTGCAAATGGGTAAGGGGGAGGTAGAGTAGAAACACTAAACCACAGGCATTGAGTGGAGAGCATGGGGAGTTTCTTATAAGTAAACTTTTACAAAACCAGTGATGCCAAGTTACTTGATTATTATTATGAATCACAACTATTTGCATCATTATTATATTCTACATTGTTTCAATTAAATTGTTCTCATCTCAACCGAGGAATTTTACTCTTTTTTCTGATTCTCCTTCCATCCCACAAGGGCCAGTGAGAGAATGAGCAAGTGGCTGCACGGACTCAGTTGCCAGCTGGGGTTAAAGCATGGGCAAAGCCGGGTGAAGCCCCAGGCTTTTGTTCCTCACCGAGCGCAGGAGCTACAGCTGCCCCATGGTGGGGATGGGTGGGTGCACCTTCCCTGACCCTGAGGTCCCCTGCCAGTGCCTTTCCAAGGACACAAAATATGAGCAACTACCCACTGTCAGATTTTTCCCTTCAAGGAAGGAGTCTCACAAGAAGAAACTTGTAGCTGGAGAGCCCTCGTTTTGTAGAAGTCCTGCCTTGCACCACAGGCTGGAAAGTCTCAGGGATCTGATTTGTCTCTGTTTATCTGAGTGGCTTTGGCAGCTGCATGCCAGTGATGCAACTATTGATGTTCTAATGATTTTGGCTGGAAAGACCCTCAGTGTTTTCGCAGTAGTTATATTCTTAGCTTATATTCTCTACTCAAAGCTCGGATATCTTTCCATAGATGCAGAAGAAGTGGTGTTCCCAGGATATCACCTCACAACTTGCAGGCGTGCCCAACATTCTTTGTTCTCAATCTTGCAAACTTGCATTTGGCCACTACAAAACGTTTTTTTCCAAAAGAAACACCTTAGAAAGCAAATTAGACCTTTCTCTCTATATAAGCCATGGTCATAATTAATTGCTGTTCAATCAGCCTTATTGTCATTTACACATTTTCTCAGTAATAAGCCCATACATTTTCTTCAGGATTTTTTTTCTATGCATCTAATGGCACTGGAACAAGTTGGTTAAGATTCTCATTAGAAATATCCACAGCAGATGATGATATAATATTAGATATGAGTACTTTTTTGCCACCTACTACTTATGCAGCATGACCAAGCACTTCAGTCTTTTAAGGTTGTTTCCATTAATCCTGTGTCCATCTTCTAAGAGGAGCTGAATTTAAGAGAAAAACCCATCAGATAAAAATGTCTATCTAATAATTAGGATATCTAAATGGCTAACAGAAAACCTAAGAGGCTTTGCAAATTAGGTTTTATACCCAGAAGCTGACGTTGATTAGAAGATCTTAATCAAAAAGAATTTATTAAATTGATGAACAAGAATCAAATGGAGATGATGCTAACAGAATTAACTTTTAAGGAACTTAGGCTTCATACAGGTGTCACTGTTGGACACAAAACCAGACTTCATGACTCCTGAGTTTGTCAGAAGGCTGAAACTGAGTTTATTAACAATTTGACCTCTTTATATACTAGGTCACTAGAACTAAACTGATTTGCGTTAGAAATATCACCCATTCAATCACATTGGTTAACACAGAGAGACTTCAAATGGTCTCCACCTCCGAAGAGGAATGAAAAACAGGATAGAGTTAACAAAAACATCTCTCTGTTATTTAAAGAAAATTCCATGAGAACTGAGTTTTAGAAATCAAAGCATCTCAGGCTGAAAAAACAGGGCTACATATAGGTTTCAGAAAATCTGAGACAGAACAAAATTGTCTTTCCTTATAGCTAGATTTGCAAGGTTTGCTAAGCCCAAAACAATGAGATGGCCCAATTTGTAATTAATGGTTATTGGTGACATAAAATAGACACTTCAGTTTTATAGAATACACCAAAGTAGAAGTGTAACAAAATATGGGTGCTACTAAGTGACTAATTAAAATACTAATTTCTGGAGGTTCATGTAGTGCTGCTGAATACAATTTTTAAGTGGATGCCTGTTACTTTATTAATCTTTCAATTGTGCTGCACCAAGTTTACAATATGAATAGATATTAAGGCCAAAGAGTATTATTTGATCACATCCTCAAATATTTATGTACAGGAAAACTGTTCTGCTATTATTCTAGGAAAATAAAACATACATATAATATTTATAGAAACAAAATGTTATAAAAATTTCCCATGCAACATAAGTAATTCACCTTCAGGAAGGTGTTTAACAATTCTTGAAGTCTCTTCCAAATATTAACTCACAAGTTCTGAAACAACAGTGTTCAAGAACACACATAAAAATATATAATAAACTGCTTAATCCCACTTAATGTCTTGAGTGCAAGCCTAAAGACAACTTTCATTGTGGAAATCCTCTTGCCTTTCCGTAAAATTTTCCCTCTCCTGAGCAGATGGGGGAAGGGCAGAGGAATTATTATTACTGATTTAATTAAGCTACTAAAATTACTGGTCCAGTCCACTGGGAAATGACAAGTTTGAGACTGCAAATTGGATGTAATCATCTCACCTCATTATTATTTTTTGGCATAAAAATAAATTAATTTTGTGTATTTCCTGTTCTTGTTACTGTACTTGTCATAAGAGGGAACTATCAAACTTTTAATAATACCTGATGTACTTTGGTAATTATGGTATTATGCTCCACAACTTTGACATTTTCAACCCTGTCCTTGATTTGCTGGCTCTTCCACTCTTCCCTCTCAGGTTAATAAAGGCTGTAAATATGGAATCAGCAAGGCAATTTTCTACAAAATGCAATTGCCTCACTTTATCCCTTTCTAGTTTTCAAATAGAAAAAGGGGAGGGAGCAAAGAGAAAATTAAGCTGAACTGCACTGATATTACTGCACTTTAGATTATCGGAATTACTGTTGTGCACTGCATAAATAATAAAATATACGTGAAATAATATCTAAAATATATGTGAAATAATATCTCTGGATATCATATTTACATTCAGGCCCAAAGATTAGGCTTTTTGGTTTTTTTTTGGAAGTAGGCAGGTTTTGCCAATGAAACTGAACCACAATTGCATAAGTTACAACCAAAAAAACCCCAGTTTTGCCCACTTGTACATAGAAATATTATAATAGGTGATTAGAGAAACAAAATCCTGGTTAGCAAAATTTGCAGCAAGAACAAAAAATGAGAAAATCAGAAGCTTAAAACAAGAAAGTTATTACATTATTGATACTTTTCTTTTTGGACCTGTGGCAGAGGAGAGGACATGAGACAGGCTGCTTTAGTTGTCAGCAGTGTTCCAGTAGCATACTACTACATACCATTTATTTTCAGCTAAAGCAATTATTAAATCTTCTTCAAAACAGATCTCTTAGCTTGTGAATGAACACACAGAACTGACAAAAGACCAAAATCATGCTAGATAGCAGAAAAACTTCAAAAATATATGTACCTTTTCCTCCAGTACCAGCAGAATCTGCCACTTAAAATGATGCAAAGTTAACACTTTGAATGGCAATGTTTTCCAAAAATGCTTTTCACCGCCCATATCTTCCTAGAAATGTGTTTCTCCTGGATGAAGGCATAGCTAAACTAGCATATGACTTCATAATCCTGTGCTCTATTTTTGTAATTGTTGGGTAAGTCCAAAAATCAGAGTTACTTGCAGATCCTGATGGTGACTATGTGACTGACTTGTTCCTTCCAGGGCTTTGGGTTGAATATAACATGAAGCTTATGCTGAAAAACTTCCACTGGCATCCAGTCACGTTCTTACATGAGCTGAAAGCCTTCATTCAGGTTTTCAAAGCCGTTAAGGGATCAAGCTCCAGCTACATCAGAGAATGTATTTTGATCTATAAATCACAGAAACAGAGATATTTTTGAGAGAACACAGAGAATGAAGATCACAAAAGCCAGAACAAAGCATGCAAGAGCCAGGGAGAATGCATTTTCTCTCCAAAGAGGCACAGCTCTGAAGGGATCCTCTGTCTTTCAGAGGACACCAGATAGAGCGGGTTTGATTGCCTTTCAGATGCAGCACATGGCTCCATTTTAAGTGACAGAACACACTTTTGATCTCCAGCTCACTAATCCTCCCAGATTCCCTCCCCAACTGCACTCACAAACGAAAAATTAAAATGCCTACTCTTCATAAAGTCTTCTAATCAAAAAGGCAAAAGCATCAGAGTCCTCATAAATTTTATGAGTTACTGTAATGTTATTAGGGTGTATGAAACCAGGTGCTACCTGGCTTCTCCACCATCATCTTCTTGATCAACACCAATGACATGTTTTGCCCTAAGCCTCACAGCAGAAATGAACAATCTTGGAAATCAAAAATAGGTAGCTATTTGGGAAAAATAACACTAGTGTGCAGAAGAACTGGACCATGTACATGAACTGTAGAAAGACACAGATGCTGAGATACTGGCATTTGATCAAAAGTATTGTTTCAGAATTTGACATCACACTGCAAGCAACTTTCCTACGTGGCCCATGTGAAGTTGTGTAAGCACCAGTGAACACCTTGATATGGAACTGGGATTTCAAAACACTTGAAAGTTTGACGCTCCTATCTTCTTTCTTCTCTAAGGATAAATATCTCCCATATCCCCAAATTAATGTAGATGTCCCATCAGTCAAGATCTTTTTATCACATACTCTTTTAAATATAAAATTTACAGCTTTGAGCAAATGCCTGTAGTGAAAGAACAAATTCTTGTGGAGAAGCCAAGGGTTATAGAAAGAGTATCAGATAAAAAAAAAAACAGTGTTACTTGCAACCATGAAGCAATTTCTATGGAAAGGACTCCAAGTGGCTAGAAAATCTGGTGGTAGAAATAAAACATAGAAAATTAATTTTAGTAGATATATTAATCATTTGGAGCTTTTAAATCAATTGAAACAAGTCTGTGGAGAAAAAAAAAAAAAAGAAACAAAAAACCAAACTTGTTTCTCTTAAATTTAGAGCCATATTGTCACTGACCTTAATAAAATCAGGGGGTGTCTAACATGATTCTGCTGTGTTTGGCTTATTATTTTGTCTAGACAAAAGGCGAGATCATATCTGTAAGTCACATAATAGTTTTGTATCTGTTGGGAAACAATAGTACTAAACAAAAAGATTAAAGATGAATTGCAGCAAAGATTTGGTTTCTTCTGAGGACATATGACCAATGCAAGAAAGGTGCACATCTATCACCTTGTAGAAGAGGCTTTCTCTGACTGTTAGAAGAAATAATTCTCTTTAGTTGGCTTTTTCCTTTATATAGAAGCTATACAAACATTCATTTCAAGAAGCTGGGAAATCCCAAATTTGCAGGCTGTATTGTGCTGCATTTTAAGCCTTCTAAACAATCAGAAATTCATTAGCAGCTCACTTTTTCTCTGGGACCCAAAAGCTCTGAGGCAGGTATTAAATACTCCCACTTTAAAGCATTCAAAACAAATTCACAATCTGTTCCATATTTACTAATTCACTAAGCTTGATGGCCACGAGAAAGCAGATGTTAGGGCTTTCCCGTCAACATCTGCGTTTGCTATCAATAAGTAGAGCTCTTCTAATACAAAAATCATTATGAAGGAGTGAATAAAAACCTTCAAAGAACTTGATAAAAATTAACCTATACTAAGTAATGTATTTTTGCAGCAAGGATCTGAATGCTAGCTCTTTCCAAGAGATCTAAGGAAGCTTCAGGCTATATTTCCAGACAGTATATAACAGGGAAAAAAATAACAGTTACATAAATATGCGTAGAGTTTTAGTGGTTGCCAAAGAGATTCATTTGATATTTTTATGATCCAAGTGTTTTCCATTTAGCCAGCAGACACTGGTAATTTTGTTCTGCAGAGAAAGCCATAACAGACCAAATAAACTACTTTATACAATAAAGCTGTTCTGCCCTTAAGGTACAGAGCTTTTCCATACCGTTTCCATTTGAAAGTTTATTCAGATTATGAACCCCCTGCTGATGCCAATACCTCTACTCTCTCTCTCTCCCTTCCCAGCTCTTAAGTCAAATTGTTGGGCCAGCACTTTTACTTAGATTGTGTGAAGTCCCTGTGGAAAGATACAGTACATTCTAAAACATCTTTATTTTACAGTCTGCTGTGATCTTAAATATTTGAATGTCTAATTTACAGGCATGGTTTGGGATGTGTTGATGCAAAGAACCCGGCTATTGGCACACAACCCAGATCAAAGTGGTATTTCTCAGTACCATGCTCTAAGCACCAGTTAAATAATTGAAAAAAAGTCCACCCTAAAACATCTGTAAGCAATTTCAATTAAATTTTAAAATTCACGGCTGACTTTAGTCAGCCCGTTGTCTGGGTTTTCCTATCAGTTGACCCCGTACCCTACCCGCTGTGCTGACTACCTGAACAACAGTGTTGATGCAGGCACAAACCTGGGCAGATGTGGACAGGTCCCAGACACATTGTCTACTGACCATAAATTTCAGAAGGCACCAAATTCAGACATCTGTGATCTGCCTCAGATTTGCTCGGTAGCATGGGTTTAACATGCTCTTGTCTTTTTGTGCTCGCATGACACAAAATCACCTTTTAGCACAGGCAAATCCACTTGCACCTGCCTGAGATATAGTGCACAAAATGTTTTTCCATTACTGACACCTCCATAACCGAAAATAAATGTGGAGAATTGAGATTGGTGCCTTGACACAGATCACTGCCTTAATTCACCAGTGTTTTGAGAAGTTTACTGCCCTACGCATCCACTGGTAGTGGCATCTTTCTGCCATCTACTCTTACCCTTCCTTTTTCTTTTCCTTGTGTATTTTCCTAAGTGATATCTTTGTACTTTTATACTTTTTTCATTTCTGTAGGTAACAACCAAGATGGCTGTATATCTGCCTTCCACTGCAATCAAACTGTTCTGAAATAAAGCCTACACGTATGTATAAACACAGGTCAATCCCTGTTATTTTGCTCTATTCAGCTCCAAGAGACTCTATTAACAAGAAGTTTCGTTACCCTCGTCTTCAGGGGCAGGTCATAGCAAGATGACGTACCAGTGATGGAAGTAGAGAATTCTGAATCTAACACTGATTTAAATACTCCAGCTTCCAAATATTCTACTCCACTGTACTTTTAAAAACAGGATAAATACCAGTTTTCTTGAATAGCTATATTTAAGCCATTATCTTAACTCTCTACATCTCAAATTTTGATAGAAGTTGGAAAGGAGAAATGCAAGTTAACCAAAGGAGTATGAAACCACCTTGCAAGCTCCATTCCTCATGAACTCTCACTGACTTTGGTGAAATTATTATTGCTATTGATTATTAAAAATTACTATTGCCATCTTCTGGTGCAATTGAAAATAGGAAGTTACACTTCTTAAAACGTGTTGAGAGTGCTGATGCTATCTAGTGCTGGGAACACTAATGTTCTTTTTCGGAACTGAACTTAGAATGCATAATAGGTGTGATTTCCCTCTAATTAGGAAGCTAAGTTTCTCCAAAGGGTTTATTTACAGACTTTTGTGTGTATAGAACTTAATGTTCATCCTGAAAAAGAGGTAAGGGGGAAAGAGTGACAGCGTATCAATCTCGCTAAATTTCTGAACCTTTAATAAAATTCTTTTTGTATAATTTAATGGTCTGGTATGCTGTGTTTGGTGAAATTACTAGGAATAATAACTTTTTATTACCAATTCAAAACTACCCTTATCTTTTTCTAGGTCTTCAGGGATTTGAATTCTGTAAAAGAAACATACACTAGCTTTCACCCTTAGTGGGCAATAGCCAAATGTCTGGCGCCGACAGCACATGCTGCTGGTTCATGGTTCTAGATTGAAAAGAAAGGGGAAGGTCTTTGGGTACATTCAAAACACCCTGATGTAATTTTTACGCTGATTATGAAAAAAATACGTAGACCGGCCCACTTAAGAACAATCCACTTATCAAAATTAGTCACAAAGACAATAAAACCCACCAACTCAGGAGTTACATCTTTCCGTGTAAAAGGCTACCAGGAGTGTATTACATATTCCAAGGTAAAGCATACTGACACATTTTTAAGCATTTTTTAAATATTGCAAGGCTTAGTGGCTGAAAAGTAAAATGAACAAGTTTCAGCCCTGGAACAGGTCAATGAATATCTAGTCAGTAAGGACCAAGTCACCAGGGAATTTCACATTATTTGAAGGCTTTATTAATCTCTAAATACCCTTCCACCTGAGTACAGCTTCCATGCACCAATAGCTTTGTGAAATTTTAATGCCCAGTGTTTTGTGGTCTAGGTGTTTTCAGGTTTTCAAATCTGCACATCTGTAAATTATACAGAAGAGAATGAAATGTGCTTCCTTACCTGAGTAGGCAAAATAGACTGATTTCAGAGTTTTTAGAGACTTCAATTCAGGACAAAAAATAAACAAGGAACTTGTTCATGGACCCACTGGGAGTTTTTTCCACTAAGTGCATTATATATTCTCCTTCATTATAAGTGGTGCTACTTAAAGTCAATTCTTAATTTACTGGAAAGGATTCAGCATTAAAAGAAGTTTTTCTTGGCTCTAATATTAAATACATAATACCCCCAAAGACGTGTGGGGGGAATTAAAGGGAAAATGAAGAGGAAAAATCACATAGATGATAAACTGTTACCCATTTTCCTTTGCAGATCTAATACCAGACTAGAAGACAATTAAAAAAAAAAAATAGAATCTTTAATATGCTCACCTAACTACAGCACATAATACATTGATGCTGCAGATGCTCTCTTCACCCAGAACAAAGATTCAGTCTTGCTGAGTTACAGGCAGAGATTGACCCACAACAGTTTTTCAGTAGGAGGAAATCAGGAGATATGCAAGGAGGTATCCAACTCCAGCTCATTCCAGTGAGACTACTCAGCCCTGATCCTTCAGTCCCATAAGGCCTGAACAGGGACTGGCTTCTCTTTGTCCCACTGCCATCCTAAAGAAGTAACCAAAGGCTGAGCTGGTGTACAAACCTTCCAGGCCGCTAAAAGGAGCCTTTCTGAAATGTCTTTCTTTTTCCTTCAGCTGAAGATACTGTATTATGAAAAGACAGCTGGTCAAGCTAACACAGTTGGCTGTGTTCCAAAAATGCCCTGTCGTGGCTGGTCCTGAGCTTATGGTTTTCCTCCTCTTCTCTACATGCTTCCTTAGTGTACCCCCAAGAAGTGCAATCCCCCTTTCCTGCCTCAGCTTCTGCATCCCAAAATGTAGAGAGGTTAACCTGAACAGCTGAAAAATGTGCTTCAGGAAACACCAGCCATCCTTTTGCAGGAGAGGAAGCAGTAACTTTCTAGAGAAGAAGGTTGAAGTGCGTTTATGAAGAATTATTGGTTGCATGGCAAGAGCCTTGCAACATGAATTCAATTAAATACATAGATCTTTTACTCTCCATAAATTATGCATTAGCAGGCAGCCACTTAACTGATACTCGAGTTTTAACCAAACTCCATTAGAACTGAAGGACAGAGCAAATTTTTTCTGTCCTTCCCTTCTGAAACAGTTTCACTCTGAGGCTACTTCTGAATCTTATCCACCAGCAGCATACTCTGTGCATTTGCTATTAGTTCTAGTCAAACTGATTTTGTCTTGCCTATTTATAATTGTAATATGAAGAGTATATAGACAGCTAGTTGTATTTTTATTACGTTATTTTAATATTACATTTCCATCTTTTATTTTATTTTCAGTTTCTGGCATCAATTTCATTATCTGAAGTGACCAGAAAAAAAATCACAATTTTTACATTGTTATGTATTTGTCTTTTCTATTTTAAATCCCTTACATTTTTCATGGAAAGTGTCGTACTGGCCCTCTATATCATGGATAGGTGCATTCTCAGATGTCATTCCTCAATTCTCAGGGATCCTTCCGTTCTTAATTTAAACTTCTAATCAGCCTATCTACCTTCCTACATTGACAGTCCTGGTCACACAAGTGTTTAGGGTCCATTAACTCATCACAAAACAGGGGACACCCTGAGCAATCAGGAACTTGTAAAAAATGCATTCATTCTGATTATTATTGAAACAAATCAATTATTCTCATTTTAAAGTTTTGCTGGATCCGAGTCAACCATTACTATTGCCTATCATCCACCAAAGACACATCAAATAAAAATTTAAAACTTTCACGAATGCCAAATATTTTGGCAGCCAACTACCAGACTCTAAAAAACCCACTTAATTTTTCATGGCAGTCAGGGTTTTCCAAAGTTCATCTATTAAATACAGAACTACTTTCAAATAAGAGTAAGACAGTGACTTGAACCCTTCAAAACAGCACAACTGGAGTTGATGACAGCAACACTGGAAGGGGTCCCCAAATGTCTCCATCACAGCAAAGGATTGTGTGGGTGGAGCAAGACTGCTGAGATGCATGCTTTACAAATTCTGAAAGAAAAGGTGGTTCCTGTCCAGAATTTCAGGAGATATTTGATTTTCTGAGTTGTGACCCCTCCTTCATTTTCTGTGAAAGACTGACAAAAATTGGCTACCTTCCAATCCCATTTCCCCATGGGTTTTTTATTTCAATAGAACTCTATATTTCCCAGCTGATGTGGTTGATTGTCTTCTTGATTCCAGCACTGACTACACATCACTTTAGGGGAGAATTGTCACTTCCCTGCTTCGCAGATTGCTCATATATAGAAACAAAAAATTTCTATTTTAAATACCTTGATATCTATGGCTGGGAAGTGTTCCTTGCAAGCAGTTATTACTTAGAAATGACAACAGAAAAACAGAAAGTGCTTTCAAAGTTAGAAAACAAAACGAGCCCATCAAGGAGCATTTTTTTTTTTTGTTACTCCTAACTCCCATGCACAACATGGTGTGACTGTAGCAATGGAATGTTTTTTAGGGCTTTTTGTTCACCAAAAAGTCTCTTGCCCCCCCTTTTATTACAGTTGCTACATTTTCTACTTAATTTTCACGAGATTTGTTCTTCTTATATTTTACCTCTTTCTTTTTCATTTTAATGTCTTTTCCTTTGCCATTAACCTTTGCAATGTTGTAAGGGAAACCGAGACTAAAGTGCTGCATAAAATATGTTTAAATAAAAACTGTGAGAATGACAGAGAGAAAATTGCCTTTTGTTACTAACATACAGCATGTTCCAACCAAATTGACCACAGTCCTGCACTTCTGTCAAAGCCTGATCTAAAAGTCATTTTCCTCTGCCCCTCACCACACTCTCTTTTACAAGAAAGCATGGGAAGAAATTCAGTTTTCACAGATATACCACAAATGTCTGTGAAGACAATTTCTCCTCACAATTCTTCCCTTAGAAATGCCAGCTCTCCCGTCTACACATAAATTCAGTGATTTAAAGGAGGAAGAGAGAGAGAGAGAGAGGATTTACCAAGGCTTTAGCCATCTGGAACACCTAGGTAGGCATTATCATTTTGTAACCTCACTGATCTCTTGTATTAAACAGGCAAAGATAACTAAGGTGAGCAGACAAAGAAAAGCAAAGCTGTTAACCTTGTGCTGTTTTCCTGAGTCTATGCAGTGCTTTTATAGCTCATGAAGAAAAGTCTTTAGGATGCCAAGGCCATAAAACTGAAAATAGACAGCAGACCAAAGGAATTGCTTAAGGAGACAACAGATGTAGGACCAAAAAGTAACTAATTAAATATAAATAATAATGCCATTTGTATTCAAGCAAAATCAAATTTCCATGTGGGGAATGGGGGAAAATGGAGGTATTTGGGACCAGAAAGACAAGAAAAAATTTACAAAGATGCTGCCCCTGTTGTTGAGTGTTCCTCCTTTCTGTGACTATGTTGGAGTGGCCACTCTTGATACTGAATATTTTTAGGAAGCAGTTGCCCCTTAAACTGCCCATTTAAGTCTCTACTTATTAGTGAAAAATAAGTTCTGTGAAGACATGAAAATATTTTGGTAAATAGGCTGGGTCTAGATTTTGTAAATTGATGGTAGAATATTTCACCATTTTTATCAATGTAAATACTATTTTGTAGATGACAAAAATCAATAAGAACAAATCCCTTGAAGTAACTTATATTAAAAAACAAATAATAGCTAAGTATTACATAAATTTGGCCAGTACAGTCTTTACTTTAGAAACAAGATTCTCTACAATATATTTGGACAAAGATTTCTCAAAATGCACATGTAAAATATACGGAGAAAAATGGATTTTTGCTGTGCATACAACAGTGGTTTCCATTACTGTAAAGACTGCTTTTTCACAAGCTTTTTCTGGTTTATTTTCTTGAAAAAAACATATTTTTTTATAAAAATTCTAGTCACATTCAAAAAAATCATTAGCAAGAGAACAAGAAATAATTTCTGTATTAATATATTGCTAAAATAGATATGATGTTTATCAAAGAAAACAGGACAGGTACATTTCCAACAATCTCATCTGCTGTTTTGCACATAGAAATCTCGAGATTTTGGTTAGTTAAAGGGACAGGGAGGGTGTGCAGTTGTTAGGGATTTTTTCGATAAACAAGCATAATATAGATTGATAAGAAGTATCATATGAACTGTGAAAACTGGGTTGTTTTCATTTGTTATTTGGTGGTACAGTTATACTAGTGTTTGGAATTTTATGTGGCTTATGGTACTGAAAGATGTTATTATTATGTAGAGTAGGCTCATAAACAGACATTAATCCATTTCATAAGTAGGCCAAAAGAAAAAAAGATATGGGTTTAGGAAAAAAAAAATCTTTTCCATGTTGTCACTGTTGATGATCTCTTCCATAAAAAAATACATCTTTATTTGCACTACTTAATCAGCAAGGTCAAAAATTGTAAATAAAATAAATAAAATTTACAGTTTTACTCTAGAAATAGACATTGACAGCTAATAAGGATCTGACATTAAGGGAAGCAGAACTCAAGCAGCAATAATTAGATGAAATGGCAAGAAGAAAAAATAAGCCATAAGAGAAGACAATGAACACACTAAGTTAATATTCACTATAATAATTAAACACATTGCAGAAGTGAGAGAGGGAAGGAGATTGTTTCAACATAAAACAAGCACAGATGTTACAAGACTGATAATATCAAGTGCATTTTCAGCAGCAGTAAGATTTTTCTGTGCTTCCTGATAAATTTCTCTGTTTTCAGTCCAAATTGTTCTCTTGTGGCTCCATTTCCATAACCATAACCTTATGAAGAATTGTAGGCATTTTTAATTGAAAAGAACAGATTTCTCATGATATAAGAAAGAATATCAGTCAAAGAAATGCTGTGCTATGGTTATTCTTTCTATGCTTTTCCACCATGGCTTCAGAAATAGAGGCAACCTGCTTGCTGGCTGATGACAAAGAAAAAGGAGACCAGACATCAAGAAAAAAACTCCAAAATTTTTATTCCAATAATGGTTTCCTCATCCTCTATTTTTAAATTGTCTTTCTGTGGTCAGTGAACTTTCAAAGACTTGGATTCTCCTTGGCTGGATGCCCAGCCATGCAATGAGCTCACTGAAGTTCTCTGCAGTAAGTTTTTTCATCTTCAGCAAATAAAGCAAGCTCTGTTTTACCCTTCTCTCTTTTCCTCTGTCTGAATTCCCCCTTATTCTCTCTGATAATTTTCATTATGCAAGTACAATGGCTGTGCATTTGGGAAGCTACCACGTGTATTGCTTTAATCAAACCTGGGGGTAGCAGTGGAATTTTTGACTGTGGTTTATTTTTTCTTATTGACTGTTCAGAAAAGGTGGCTGGACTGGGAGGGGATTTTTGCTTTCTCCTCACCAGGAATTCAAAAGATCAGCTTGGACAAAAACTTTCTGCTGTAATGTGAGACAACTGCGGACAACAATTCCACGGTAACCCCAGGTCCTCAACAGAATGAGTCAGGAGAATAAATCCTTCACTTTTCATGCTTACATGCACAGGAAGAAGAATATTAAGAAACAACATTAGTGAAATATAAAGGCAGAAGAGCTAGAGTTGCCCTCTGTTCAAGGGATTAATATTCTACAAGTTGTCTCTTGTTTCTAGATGTGGCATTAGTTAAAACTGTGAGATTTTTATTTAACTTTTAATTATTACTCATTTTTTGTCCTATTTTGCAAAAAAATTACAGCATGCTGCAGGTAAAGCCACATATGCAACCTATTTTACACAAACCAGCATTTTTTCCTGCTGTAGAACAAACTCTTCAGAATCAAGTAGTTTGTTCCCCTTCTTGTGCACAGTATTCTCTGAGCTGCCTGCAAACCTCTATCAACCGCGATTGCTACCAGCGGAAGACACACCCATCAGACCCCAGACTTTGCAGCCTTCCATCACCTTCTGCTTTTGTGGCCCTTAAAACCCACCACCCCTAAAGCCCAGCTGGAGGCCTAGTTCAATTTATCCTTTTCAAAAAGAAGCTGTTGGTTTGCTCCAACTTGTTTCAAACAATGCAAAGAGTGAAGCCAAGGCCAGATTTCCCCGGTTACCACAACATGAGAGCGTGGACCATCTGACTATCTAATTGTACCTTGTAAGCACGACCCCAAATGAAGGGTTTCTGCTTGTGGGTAGCTTGCTTTAAACAATGAAAATACTAGGTTATCATTCACCACACTGATATTTCATTAAAACTTTATGATAGAAATCAAACGCAAGCTGACAAAATTCTGTCATTCATCATAATTAGGAGCTTGTGATAAATCTGATGTTCTGCTCTTTGTGTATAAATCCCTTTTAAATGTACTTGCTTTCTCTTTAATATTTAGTTTTCTTTAGATATCATTAGTCATTGTGTTCAGACGAGGAAAATAGAGAGCATGAACAGCAGAACATGTTTAACTGATCCATGAAGTATCACACTGAGAACATGGAGAAAGAAAGAGAGAAAGAGAGAAAAAGAGAGAACGAAAGAGAAAAAGAGAGAGAGAGAAAGAAAGAAAGAAAGATTGAAAAAAAGTTATATATACCCAATCTACAAAAGCCGAAGAAACTGGCTTGTGAGGGAGACACAAATCCTGAGTCTGTTGGGATCCAATCTTCGTAGACTCTATTTTCATGCTGGATTAACTCCTGATGATGACTTCAAAAGGACAGGGCTTTCACCTCAAGTGTTCAAAGCAAAACTGAAAAGAAAAAAGCCCACACAAGACTCCCCAACCTGTTTTTGATGTGGAATGTGCTGCACAGGATGACTGGGACTTGCTGAGCAGCTCTGATCCTCTAATCTACGTTGTTCAAGAAAATGACTTTGAAATGCATTTTGTGGTGTAGAATTATATTGTGGTGCAAATGATTATGTAACCTGACGTAACCTTTTATAAAATTTAACATGTAATCATCTGTACAAGGAAAATCTAACCAAAATGTGTGGAATAATATCTTGTTTACAGCATCATATAGATTTGCAAAGAGGTGTCTGATGTGTACTCCATGTATTTTTAAAGTGTAGACAGCTTTAGGGATAACTTAGCTATGTCATATATGCATATGTTATACTGATATATTATATTTTTATTCTTATGCATCTCATTCTAAAGCTTTTCTGTACTTTAAGCTTTTTGTGTTTTAATTTTCTTGTCACGTTTAAAGCAATATATCAAGCTGAGCTTCATATTTAAGTCCAGACATGGAACAGCTGCATCTTTATGTTTTGACGAGGAAACATTAGGCTCTGCATCAAAAGCTGACTAAAATAAATTCAAAATAGAGTGCTTGTTAAAGGAGAGCAAACTAGAACAACAGCAATCACATTTCCTATCTTTCAACAAAGTAGAGGTAGTAATGATTCTTCTAATAGTAGGATGATTATTGTCATGTAATGTTATATCATCTTTGCTTGAAGGTGATTTTTATTTTCATTTTTAACACCTTTTTGGAAGGTTACACAACCTATAAAGTAGGTATTATACAAAGTTTGTGTAAGAAACCCAAACTCAACACTGAGCCAGGCACTGGAAAGTTAATTTCTTTTCAAGAGAATACAATTGAAGATTCCAGCCAGAAATCAAATGGGTATTAAAGGATGAAAGGTGATGATAATCTTGAAGATTAAATGAAGAATTGTTTCAGAAACAAATTCCCCTTTTTTTAAAGACATAGTAATTCCCACTTTGGTGAGGCTTTGGCATTTGAGGGTAATGTCTGTGTGTAAAGGGCAATCGTTATGGAATAAAAGTTGGCTCAGAAAATTACAGACCAAATGAGGAAAAACAAATGAGTAGTTTTAAATGGTTCCATAGAACAGTAAATAACAAGGAATCAGAAAAACAAATATTTTTTTAATTTAAATGCTAATATCACCTTTGCCTTCTAGAAATAAAGAAAATTAATAGGAACAACATGAATGTACTTAGATCAAGCTCAGCAACTGCTAGCAGGACATTCACCACTTTGTAACCAAATGGGACATTTCACAGCTATGTAACTTTGCAGCTATTTGTGCTGAACTAAACAACAACTAAACAGCCGCCCACAGTGGTACCTGTTACCGGTTTTTTCTACTCCATTACACTGGGATTAAACTGAATCATCCAGGAGAGTAGAGAGGGAAAGAACAGCGTTCCTATGAATGAGACTCTTCAGCTCAAAGATGTGTGACTTGATATGAATCAAACACACCAAACTCAAAGCCCAATTGCATGTTCTTTCTCACCCAACAGCTTCTGCTGTGAGTATTCAGGTGCCTCTTCATCAAAATGATGGTGTGGGTGCAAAAAAACCCTCCTTGTTCAGAACAGATGTAATAAAATACGTTGATCTGAGGTGACATTAATCTTCGAATCTTTTATGAAATCTCTCCCAGATCTTTGCACCTGAGTTACTTGTCATCTGCACCCAGTTGAAATGCAGTTAGAGCAATATGCCTTCCATCCTTCCTGACTCTCACAACAGCATGCAGACAACGCGGCTAAAAGCTGTCTTTCAAATGGTTTCTGTTCAAATCTGAGAAAAAGGAAGAGTTTTGGAGGCGGGGGTAGCTACAGGAGAGGCAAAAGAGAAACATGAGAGCTGAGAGTTTGTGTATCACCATATTGCTGAAGAACTGAACTGAGCTTAAATATTTGTAAATTACTATCAGTTTTCATTTATTTAACACTAATTCTCTTTTCAAGATATAAAGCTTACTAGGCACATGCTCTGCAAATAAAGGAAATCCCTTATTTTAGGATTTACAGGAATAAACCTTTAACCACAGACCCTGACAGAACTAGGCAAAAAGACTCATTGCTCAGATGTGAGACATGCTACCTCACAGGACAGTGACTGCAGCAACACTTGGCTTCTCACTCACCAGCTCTGAGCCCAGTCACAGACACACAAAAGCAAATAAAGGGATCCTGTGCTCTCTGCTGGCACAAGGCAGGTGAGAGGGAAAAGACTAGAAACAAACCAAAAAGGACTGCAAAAGAGGGGAAGATCACTTTTAGCATGCCCTCCTTTTTTTTTTTTTTTTTTCTTAATTGTTTTTCTTTGGTAAACATGAAAATAAGGCTGCATAAGCCTCTCTTCTGACCTGATATGGGAGATCTTGGCGTATACTTCATTACAAAGTATAATGCTACATCACAAAACACTCTCTGTTATCAGAAAGAGCTTAAACTACAACCCAGAAGCACACACAAAAGAACATTTGAATGTTCTCACATAGTACACTTGATTTTAAAAAAGGAACCATTTTTTCAAGAAAACCTATCAACTCAAAGCATTCAAAGCTTGCTAATAAAAGTGTGCTGATAGGAAATTAAAACTATGGCCTGAAAAAATTTTAAAGATGATCCCAAGTTCACTGTAATGCTGTTTAGTGAATCTTGTATGTGGTTAGAGGAGCCCTCGAAATAACAGCATCACATCTCTAGCACATCACAAATTGAGTCCCAAATTCCTGCTGTGCCTTCTGTGATGCCTCAGTGTACAGTCTGCATGAGAAAGAGCTCATTATGTCCCACATGATCACAGATGCCCAGCAGAGATAACAGTCTAAATCATTTGTTCTCTTTAAAATAATTTATTCATAGGTAGGAATATGAAAATGTGCCCTTTATGGAGTTTATCTGTGTCTATAGCAAACACAACTTAAATCAATTCTTCCTCTCCAGGACTGGCAAAATTTGACTAAGGCATTAGGGATTTTTTATTAACCTCCATTAATTCAGCAGTCCTACCACTTTAATAACAAATAAAAATGGATGGCTATGAAGTTTCATCTTATTAAAAGGTGTTAGTGAGTACAATTAAACATGCCTAACATATCTCAAGATATATTACACATTCTAATAAAATTCCAGTGTTATAAAGAAGTTAGTGAAGTTTATTAGGCTGTTGACTAGTGATCACATATAGCACATAATTTCTGTGGTAGGAGGAACACACAATGATTGATCTTAATTTCTCTTGCAGTTCTGATTTTATTTTTGGCATTTTTATAGAATCCTCAGATATTCCACAGCAATTTAATTTTAATTAGATGAGAAAATAAGGTGATGAAAGTCTTTTTTTCATAGCATTCAATGCATTGTCTACATATTACATTCTACTATTTTAAAAAGTATTAGAATCTATATGTGTTACAAATCTCTGAAAAATCCTCTATTCCTGCTTATTTCTAGTCAGAAAACTCTAATTTTCCATTAATCTAACTTATTTTGACTGTCTCAACAACTTAGCGTCACTCTCTTCTTACCTTCTCTTAAATGAAAAGTTCTAGTCCAGAATTTTAGCAGCCTGAAGTTCACGACAAATCCATCTTTAGCACTTGAGAAATAAATTAAAATAGTCTAGAATCAGACCATATAACATTTTGAAAGTGAGAAATAATGCATAAAAGATCTGGGAAGAAAATACAAGACCACATTATTTAACATAAAACAATGACCTAGGAAGAGGGAGAAAAAAAAGAATATATATCAGATGATGCAAAGAAAATGGGTCCAATATGCTACTATTATAGCAATGAAAAAAGCAGGCACACAACATTACACCATTGAAAAGCTAAGTCAAGATAAGCCTGCTTTATGTGTCACTTAGAATGAATAGGCTGTATTAATATACAGTCCATATTTTTAAATTACCTCTAAAATAAAATGAATAATGCTTTTGCTGCACAAACCAAACTCTTTTATCTGCACAGTAAAACTGGGGTACTGAGTCAGTTAAAAAATAAAGCTCTTTAGCACAGATAAAAATTCAATGAAGAAAAATCATCTCCTGTGATGAAATACAGAAAATAAATTATGTTAGTTGCTTTTGTTCCTTGCTAGAATGACATTTATAAAAGCATAACTTAATTTTGGGAAGAGATTTGCTGCATTTCAAAACCTCGTGCAAGTTCATCAAGCAGGAAGACTCACAAATGTTAGATGTTAAATATAAAGCGCAGCCCCTTCTTCTGCATCAGTTTTCTGCAGGCATCCAACTTATTATGGCTTCTTAACCTGCATGGTTTTATGAAGAATTTGAATGTAACAATCAGCTTTAACTGGTTGAAATGGTCTACTGACATACTTGTCCTCCCCACGGCAGAAGGAACAAAAAACTCCATTGCTTTTAAAATAAAATCCAATTTACTCTGGTTCTCACAGAGAATCTAGATTTATCACCCCATATATTTCAAACAAATTATGAAAACAGTTCCACATTTGAGATAATTGAGGATTTTTTTTCCCCTGGTGGCTTTTTAAATGACCTTTTCCTTTTGAATGTGGAAAAAAGAATGAAAGTACTTCTAACCCAAAGAAGTTAAGACTGCATTTTCTTTTAAAAAGAGGTAATATTTTCCGTCCAATCTCTATTAAATAAAAAAAAAAAAAAAGTAAGAAAGGTCTGTCATTTAAGAAACTGTAATCAAAACTAGTGATAAAAATCATACATCACTTAAATATTAGCAATTTCCCCCCTAAACATGCAAAATAAAAGGCAATGTATGAAATAATCTAACAGTTTCTTCCACTGACAAGAATACAGATCTAGGTCTTTGAGGTTATTTCAGAGCTCTTGAGCCACAGAGACACTAGAGACACCAGAGGACTGAGAATAATGGTTCAGCAGAGATACTACAGGCAATGTTAGATACGGCCATGTCACAGGTGGCATTTTTGTCTCACTGGAAAAGTGAGAATGGCCTAAATATATGTTTATATTTACAATTATTATTCCACAAGAAGGCTTCATGGGACTTTGCTATTAACTCACTGGACTTTACATGTTTTCTTTCCCACCTGGCCATCAAAGGACTGCTGTTGCAAACTGAAGACAGTGCGTATAATTTCCTCTTATTTTATGATGACTGGATAGCCTAAAAACTAATTTTCAATCATTACGTTTTGAACCCTCTATTTAATCTCATCACTATGCCAATCAATTTTTAATTACATACTTTCATCATTTCAAGAAATACAATTTTTAAGAAGTTCATTAGATTTTTTCTTTTTGTTACTATGTGACAAACTCAAGTACATTGATTACTCAATCAGTTACACCTCAAATGTATTATAACAAAACTTTTGCTTTCTGATTTTTCTTCACACTATGAGAAACAGTTTGAAACTAAATAAGGGGACAAAAAAAGTGGTTTATTTTTGCTTTTGATGGAACAAGTGACAGGCCTGATCCATTACATTTGACAGTTTATATCCCCATAGCCTGAGCTGAAATTCCAGTTAGGATTGAACAGATTTATCTGGATTCCCCAGACTCATCTTTACCTCTGCGATACTGGTCTGTGACAATAAGTTGAGTTTCTCTTTTGAAACAGAGAGTGAACCTGGCTGATGCCTTTTCCTTCATTGCTGCTGGGAGGAAAGCTCATGATTTTATAGCACAAACCTACGTCCACCAGTGAATGAAGTGAAAACACATTGAGAAGCAAAAGGATATCTGTCCTCAAGGCTGTTGTTGTCCATTCAAGGTTCCAGCAGTCCAAGCCATCAGGGTCAGCCCAAACAACTTTTCTCCACCAAGCCCTTCACAGCCTTGCAGCACCCCAGACCATCACTTTGAGCCTCTTTTCTGCTGTTGTTCCAATCAGGGGACGGTGGTGCATGTCACCATGGCATTCCTGCCAGACAGGGGTGAGTAGGCAGGGGGCAGGAGGGAACACCATGTCCCAGTGGCTTTGCCAACTGGAACTCCCCACCCCTCCAGAGAAACCTTGCCAGCAAGTCTGTGCGTGCTCTACTACCTTAATATCAAATCGTAAGGTGCAATGCTGGAAGAGAAATAAATTATATCTATTAAGAACAAACAACAACAACAACAAATCTATCAAACAAACAAAAAAACCCAGAAAGGCTGGACCAGATGATCCTTGAGCTCTTCTTTGCACATGGTATTCTATGATTCTGAGATCGAAATAAAGACAGTCACGGGTCACTATCAGCCACCCTGATTCCCATCAGACCTAAGGGAATATGAAAAGAGTTTGAGCAAAGTATTTGGCATGTATTTAGTTGCCAAATTCAGAAGAAACAGAGCATATATAGAATCAAAATTCAGATGTGAAAAAGAGGTAAATCAAGTCACAGAATTATGTTTTATATTGTTTCAGTAGATATGGGCAATGGTACTTACTAATTTTTCCCCTTAATTTTTTGTCACAGCATTTGTGGACAAATGGGCCTGACTGAGTATAATAAATATTAGGAATTACATATATAATGTCTCGTATTTTACTTTGAAGTTTAATAGTAGAGTACTTTTAGATTAGTAAACCAATAACATTTTTATGGCCACCTTTAAGATCTCTGAAAATAAATTTGAGGACAGCAAAGAAACAAACCTCCTGATCAACTTTGAAAATAACACCCGAGCACTTCTCATGCCCCGCTCTTCCTCACTGTCCATACTAGTATGGAGCTAGTGGGGCAAAAGAAGAAAATAAAAAAGCAGGATACTGTTGTAATAAACATCACAGCCCATTATTTTAAGAGAACAGGGAAATGCAAAGCAGCAAAATGTTATAACTCAGTTTAGGAATTCATGTTTTAATTTTAATGACTGCTGTTCTTGTTTAAAGATTCATGGCCTCTTGAATAACTCTGAACTGCCAGAACCTCATCTTTAAGTTCTCTTTTGTCAGATTTCCAGCACTGCAGTGCTCCCTAGAGTTACATGGATGAACTAGTTCGGCTCTGGCCTGATGCTTGACCATTGCTCAAGGACATCCCAATGCAAACCTCACTGCATGCTCAGACATCCAATCTAAAGAAAAGTTCCCAAGGTTCTCTGTAGCTCAGACAGGCGTAGCTGACTTGTTTAGTATTTGCATGTTTCTCATAACCTACCTACTGAGATATCATAGGTAAAGTTCCTACACAACCTATTATCCTCTTACATAATTTTTTTGTCTCTTTGATGCCTATCACATTCTGTTTACAAACAAAGATATGGACATTTTCCTTTTCTGAAGTTATTTCAGTTTCCAGACTATTTCCAGTGACAAACTCTATCAAGTGATTCTTTCACTATGCACATGGGGTACTCATGACTAAGACAGAGGCTACTATTAATCACAAATGACAATAGCAGATGTTCCTTTTACCATATTTTTACCAATTCTGTACACATTAATACAAAACAATAAAATTTCAGCTTTGGCAGCACAACCACATTTGTTTTACTTTAGTATTTATGGCATGAGAAACACATTTTTAAATATAGTTATTTCCTTAGATCTTTTTTGAGATATGTTATATCTCAAATAATCTTTCATGTTGATTTATTCAAATTATTAGAAAATGCATCTTTCTCTCCTTTCTATTCATACTGTTATTAAATTAAAGAACAAATACAGTCATTAGAATTAATAACAACAAATTGATGAAGGGCATAGCAAATACAGTATAGCACTGCTAGAAGACCACTTTAGGAAGACCATTTATTATGAAACCTTATAGTTAATAATGATCTTGTTTAACAGCAATTATTTTCTCCAAATTTCATCATGGTCTTTTTTGCACATCAATATAGTGTAAGAGGAAGGGAAGTTTCATGGTTTTCAAAAAGGCCTACGGAAATTCCACTTGGAAAGATCCAAATTGGGCCTAAACCTCTTATCTTTCAAAGTCTTACCTTTAAGGTGGAATATTTCCGGAGGTTTTGCATTTTAAATTTCTAAATCCACTTTATTTTTTTTTATTGCAAAAGATTTCTTTAATAGAAAAATAAAGTTTTTCTAACAATGGTTAGTTAAAACAGCAGTGACAACAGCTTATGAGTAATTTTCAATTGAATCAGCTCTTGATCCAGGTGAATATTACTGGAAGAAGCAGCCCTATCTAAAACATCCACAGGGAAATTCACATTTCCCTTTGGACTGCAGCTATTTATTCTGAAGTTCAACTTCTAGAAGTTTTCTACTCTCTTCTCTGCACCAACCCTCCTAAAAGTGATTATCACAAGCATCTTGTGTCTCTATCTTTCACAGTAAAACTGAACTTCCTTGATCATGGACTCTGATAAGGCATTTGAGATATCAGATCCTCAGTGTATGTCACAAAACTCTTCAGATCAGTACTCAGTCCTACTGGTTCATCATATTTTTTTAAACTTTCCCCTTCTGCCCTTTAGAAGATAATGAATGTTATTATTCCTCGCAGCAGATGCTGAAGACAAGCAGGCAGCAGACTGACTTGGAAGTATCTGAGATCACATACAGTTACTAAGACTCAGTTCAAAGTGCTTAAGCACACATCTAAATCCAATTAAAATCAAGTGTTTACTTCAGCTAAACAGGACATGAGCAAAACAATTTGTTCTGATGAAAAATGAGGCCATGTTTTGTACGAGCAGGACACGCCATGTTTTGTAAGACCAGAACACGCCATGATGGGCACCTCCTTCCCCCGGCTTGTGACAAACCTGAGCCACCAAATTCATATTCAGCCCTAGAGCAAAACAAAATTATGATGTTCTTTCTTCCATCTGTCCTTTCTTAACATCAGCCTGTTAGTATTTGTAAAGCACAGCAGGATTCCTTGGGTAGCTCAGCAATTAGAGGGTCAGCCCTTGTGGGGCTGCATCTGAGGCACTGTGACCACTTCTGGGCCTACTCGCTCCAAGAGAGATGTGGAGCTCCTGGAGCCGATCCAGCAAAGGGCTATGAAGATGATGAAGAGACCGGAGTATCTGACAAGGAAGGCTAAGGGAGCTGGGGCTGACAAGGCTCAAGGAATGGTGACTGAGAGGGGACCTCACCAGTGCCTATAGGAATCTGGAGGGAGGCGCCAAGGGATGGACCAGGCTCTGCTGGGTGCATGCAGGGCAATAGGACAAGAGGAAATGGGCAGAAACCGATGCAGAGGAAGTTCCACCTGAGGAAAAACTGCTTTTCTGCGTGTGTGACTGTGCACTGGAACAGGATGTCCAGAGAGCTTGCAGAGATATCCTCACTGGAGATATTCCAGAACTGGATGCAATCCTGTACAATGGGCTTTAGGATGACCCTGCTTGAGCAGGGAGGTTGGACCAGATGACCCACTGTGGTCTCTTCCGACCCCACCCGTTCTGTGAGCATAGAAATATCAGCAAACATCAGGACCTGTTGGAGCCAGAGGAGTCCACCAAGATGATGGAAGGTCTGGAACACTTCTCCTATGAAGACAGTCTGAGACAGCTGGGGCTGTTTAGCCTGGAGAAAAGGCTCTGGGGAGGGCTTATAGCACCTTCCAGTACCTAAGGGGGCTACGAGAGAGCTGGTGAAGGATTTTTTTCAAGGGCTTGTTGTGACAGGACAAGGGGGAATGGCTTTAATCTGAAGAGGGCAGGTTTAGGTTGAACATCAGGAAGGAATCCTTCGCTGTGAGGGTGGTGAGTCACCACCCTAGCCTGCCCAGAGAAGCTGTGGGTGCCACATCCCTGGAAGTGTTCAGTGTTAGCCTGGATGGGACGTTGAACAACCTGGTCTACTGGAAGGTGTGCCTGCCCATGGCAGCCAGGTGGAGTCTAAGGTTCCTTCCAACACAAACCTTTCCCTGATTCTCTGATTTTGCTATTTAAGCAGAAACATTCTTTTACAATGTTGAACTCTGCAGTCAAATTAGGAAAAACACTCTTAATTTCTTTATTGTATGCTGTGCTTTCAGGGCATAAATTTCAGAAATATGGGAAGGCCACCACTTCAACACCAAAATCCTCAGATTATTATTAGGCAATTGTAATAGCAAACACCACATGCACATAAGTTGAATTATTTTGTCAGTTATACCATTTACATACAAAAATAACCATTGTCAAATACTCCATGACTCAAATTTTAATTAATTTTGAAAGACTTCAATGAACTCCATCTTTGAACATGTGCTTCCTGTTCCTTTGGCAGATAACTTTTCCAATGCTCCAGCATGTGGAATACAAGTAGGCCACGAGTTTAATTTGGCTGGCTATTGATAGCATAGGGTATTTTTTTTGCCCTCAGTGCCATCAACCATAAAGACATTTCAAGTACATATAATTAGTGCTTAACAAAAGACAATTAGATCTAACAAAATACCTCACTTGCTCCAAGATTTTAATAAACTGAACTTGAAAAGGGCATTAGTACGGTAAGAACAAACTCAAGAAAAAAAATTATATTGCAGATGATTTTTTGATAATTGTTGAGATCTTGGATTTTGGCTTTGGTGGTTTTCTTTTTCTAAACCCATATTATGATAATATGGATTTTCTCTTTACTTACACAACATTTAATGAACAATTTAAGCACTTTTGCAATTGTTTATTAATTTCAGTTTACAGCACCTTGGAGTGCTTGAGTAAAACAAAATCCAGGTTTACATGTTATAGGATACATTTTGGTAGATAGTTGCTCAGAACTGTGCTCTCTTAGTCAAAATATTCTAATGAAAATATATCAATGGACAGGGCCTTTATCTAATGGTCTTCATGATATATAAGTTTCCCCTACTCTTTCATTTTACTTTTTCTTTAATCACCAATATCTGTTTTTCATCTTCTCTTCAGTAAAGAATTATGCTGCTGTTGTCCATTGGAAATTTGCTTAACTTTTATACTTCCCTACAACCTAAATATTTCATAACAATGTTAAGTTCTCCCTATGTTGCATTGATTGGTTATTCTCACTAGTTCCCTGTACAAAACCAGAATCAATATCCCTTTCTGACAGTTCTTTTTACACATTCATAAATAAAGGGCTATGTCTTCCTCCGACACGCATGTACTTACTTGATTTATAACAGCTTAAGTGGCTGGGAAAAATCATACACTATTACCTAGGCAAGCACAAGATTATTGTTCAGGGTTTCTATGGGAGAAAATGGGGGGCAAATCCTACCTGTCAGCTCTCCCTGTAGCAGAAGAGCTGCATGATGAATGCAATGCAGTTGCAGTGATCTGGTAGCCTTCACAAGGCTTTCAGGCTAATACATGGGATTAAAATAAATAAAAATGGTGTTTTGAGCCACACCATCAGAGCTGCACACCGAGGCCTCTTCTGCGTTACTGTGGAAAGCATTCAAGATTAACCCAGGGCAAAGGAGGACAGGCCTGAGTAGCCTCTTCAAACCCAGCTGTTATTCAAATAGTCTGTCTTGTTCACTATTTTCCCACTCCATAAAGCCCCACGCAGTGCTTGTGCACACTCTACATCGTGAGGTAATAAACCAAGAGCAACTCCAAATGACAAAATCACCTCTCTTTCCAGTTCAGTGAACTGTGTCATTCAATAAGCACAATTATTTGCATGATGATTGTAACCAAAAAATTAAAAGAGGTATTTCATACATATATAATGTATATATCCCTAAATTAAAGAGAAATGTTTCATGCATATATAATGTGTATATATATTTATCCCTGCAGAGGTGGGAGAGATGGCACCAGAAGGAAAACAAACCAAAACCATGTCTCAGTGTAATGACCAACTGCTTCTCAAGCAGCAGTTTGAAGAGAAATAATAATTAGAATATGAAAGTTGGGAAGTATTTACTATAACATATAAACATATTTATAAACATATAAATCCTTCTTAAGCAACTCCTTTACCAGATTCCCTTTGTAGTCAGGTTCTTGAGTTAAACTGTGCAGCACTGGAGAATAAGAACTAAGTAAATGCCATCCATGAACATGACTGAAAACTTGCTTCCATAGAAGAGTTGAACTAGAAAAATTACTGTGTTGCCTGTTCAGTAACTGTTCAGTTACCTGCTCAGTAATTTGTCCTAATTCTGGGTTTCATGCAGCATCTTGAAATTTAAGAGAAAAAAAAAAATATTACATGGATTTTTAAAAAAATATTTCTTTCTCGCTGCTTTCTCTGCTCATTCACGAAACCAATCACCTCACATACTCATTTCGGAAGCTAAGACTTCTATAAAAAAGTGGCAGGGAGTCATACAGAATACACTTTGCTTGTTAGTATGATGATATCATTATTACTGTCTCAGTGACATTCCTATAGCACCATTTCTTTGAATGTCTAGGGATGATCTCACTGGTCATCAATTTATTTAAAGTTGGAGCATTTAAAAATACTTAAAATATTGCTGTTCACAGGAACAGGTTTTATTCAAGTGTAGTTAACCGTAAAATCCAAAAATAAGTTCCTCAGGAAATAATTTCAGCAAAAATTTAAATTTTAGCTAACAGCTTTATCTCAAGTAATGGTACAGGATGTTCTCGTTTCAGAAGCTTGTGGTTTTTTGTCTGCATCATGTTTTTATTTTCATAAATTCTTGAGTCTGAGAACATCAGAAAGCATTTTATTATCAGTGTAAATTGAGATGATTCATATAATAATATTTAAAGAAAATGACCCTGAAATTCAAGCAAAATGATATGGTGGCCAAGAATATATTTTTTCATTATAGTTTTGCACCGGATGATGTTAAGTCTTCACAAGTTAAAATGAATATAAATGTCATTCATACAAATAAAAATAAAAATAAAAATGAGCAGATGTTTTTCAAACATGAAGAAATATTAACAAAAGGAGCTGCAGACCAACAGATTTCATCTTAATTTATGGTGGAATATCATACAAAAGGAATAAAATGCACTATCTGAATTTAGTAGATTAGACTACCTGAAGAACACTTTTTAAAAAAGTTCTAAGCTAATGGTTCTATACTAACAAAATGCAACAGACCCCATTAATCGAGTCAAGAATTAATTGATATGCAGCTGGATGTTAAAAAAACTTCTCTGTCTGTTTGACATAATATATAGTACAAATAACAAAATGTTCAACTGCTAATGAAATAATCTAAACCTCAAATACTGTGTTTAAAAGAAATTTGGAAGTTCTGGCAAAAAACATAGAAGTTGGCTATAGATCGATATTAAAAGGGCCCTGCACATCGTGGGAGTTTTGCTGATAAAAATATTATTTAAAACTACATTAAATGTCTATTAAAGTAGTAAAAGCTAGGGAGGAGGACACACTTTCATTCTTTTGATACCACATTAATCATGGATTTGGTGCTGTAGAAGACACAAAGGATTAGTACGGAAGTATTCAGCAATTTTGGGCCCAAAACCAGGTCTCCAAGTTGGGAAACACATCTCAAGCTGCAGCTCTGCTTAAAATTCCCTATTGCACACATCAATGCCCCCATATGCAAGCTGTACATGAACACAGGTAATTTACAAAATATAAACCACTTTTTTTCTTTCTTTTCTTTCTTCTAAATCTTGTTGAAGCTGGAGAGCACAGATGCTGATGCTGAAACTTTGGCAATCTCCTGACATTAAGTTAAACCGTAAGTGAGAACAAAGAAATGTAAATGGGCATGTTATTTTCACTTCATTTATTATAACATTTTAGAAGTATTACAGGGGGCTGGTTGTTGTGTTGGGTGTTTTTTCACCTGCTTTGAAGTTTCAGGTTTTGTTCTGAAGGTGGTTCCCACACAGGGATTGTCCTCGCCTCTCCCCTTCCCTTCAGACCGACCCACCCCTGCTGTGTCAGCAGCACATGAGCTGTACACTTCTAAAGCTTCCTGTAATTAAGTTCACCTTGTTGCATTATAGGTAAACATGTTCAGACTTATTTTGGGTACATTTGGGAAATAATTGCTTTTTATAGTCTACAATGAGAAGCAGCTTGGGCTACTAAAATAAACTGCGGTGAGGGCTGTGTCTTGTACTGCTTTTGCATGTGGCAAATTCCCTTGGGTGTCTTGGTACTTTTGTCAGAAAATAAGGAACAATAATTTCTGTTGTTTTGCATCAGAACCGACATAAGGTTACAATAATGTTTTGTTTATAGTTTGTGTGTGCACCTAGGATGGGTTTCAGTTGACAAAAGCCGAGTATGTGGTTCCATTTCAAGCACAATTTGAGCACCCTGCCTGCACTCCGGTGCCTTTCCACAAGGCTTCTGGTCTCCCCTCAGTTTCTTTGTCATGTTTCCAATCCCCATAAAGACTTTTCTGACATCCAGTTTAAAGTTGCACAAGGCACATAGGCTTTGGCTGTTGATTCCAACCCACTCAGAATTATGCAAACTATGACAGAGTAGGTTTCTGGCACATTTTCATGCATGTGAAAAATACTAGCCCAAGCTCCTTCAAGGGAGAGAGTGTCTCACTTCATGCCATGACACAACAACTAATAGAGCACGGGAAAACTGTGGATGTACAATTATCTGGGTATTTTTCAACCCTAATGAGATGTTAACACAGTTCATTGCTGGGTAATAAGAGGCTGACTTTCTCTTGCCAGCTGGGACACAGAGCTCAGCAGTCAGATGTTTCAGTGGAAGAATTTCAGCCTCAGCAAAGAAGCAGCAGAATACCCACAACAAAACACAGAGCCAGCCAGTCTGACAGCCCAGTGATGCTATGGCTGAAATGCTGGTGTGTAGCAGTGTGGATTTTTTATGTTTATTTGATATGTTAGAATGGTTTGTTCTATTCACCCCCCTTGGTTTCCTAGGTATAGTTGTTCCCTGCTCTGTCTCCTGTCACTCAATGTATCCTTCCCCAGTTTCCATAGAAATTGGATGTGTCCTTTCCCTGTCCCCTCCCTCGGTGAGCTGTCCGTCATTCAGGAACCCAACCTAGCTTCTAGAAAGCTCTGGGAGAGATGGCGGAGGATTGGGTTCAAAGGAACACTGTTCCCTCCTTTAACCTGAGGTTGGCTCCCAAGGGTGTCATTTATGTACTGGGTCACTCCTTGGAGGGTCCCCATTGGGTTTTCCCTCGTTCACTCCCCTTTCCCCTCCCCGGTTCAAAAGTCAGTGTTCGAGCCGGGTTCGGGGCTGGGCTGGGCTGTAGCCTCAGGTGAGAAGGCCCCACGCACGGCCTTCCAATAAATCTTGTTGGCTCCCCCAACCCAGACTCCTTTCCTCCTTACCGACGTCGCACAAATACAACCTGTGCCAAGAAGAGTGGGTCGACAGATCTCAGGACCCACAATATCGGCTCTAGTTATCTGTAGCTGGAGCTGTGCCTGACACGCTGCCTCGGTGCCAGAGCTAGCCCAGGTGAGCAGAGAGACACTCTCTGAAGGCACCGTGACCAGGGCTGGGGTGCCACAGAAGTCACCTGCCAGCCTGCAAGGCACAGTACCTGGAGTATTGCATCCAGCCCTGGGCACCTCCGAACAAGGACGTAGACCTGTGGAAACAGCTCCAGGGGAGGGACACAGAAATGGTCACACCTGACCTGTGAAGACTGGCTGAGACTGTCCAGTCTAGAGCAGAGGAGGTTCTGGGGAGACCTTAGAGAAACCACCGGTACTTGCAGGGAGCTACAAGAGAACCACAGAGGGACTTTTTACAGGAGCATGTAGTGATAGAACAAGGGGGAATCGCTTTAAACTGTCAGTGGGCAAGTTATGTCAAATATTGGGAAAAAAATTTCTTCACTACAGGGTGATGAGACACTGGCAGAGGTTGCTCAGACAAATTGTGGGTGCTTCACCCTGGAAGTGTTCAAGGCCACGTTGGACAGGGATTTGAGTATCCTAATGTAGTGAAAGGTGTCCTTGCCCATGGCAGGGGTTTGGACTAGTTGACCTTTGGAAGGTCCTTTCCAACCTGAACCATTCTATGATTCTCTGTCCTGCCCTTTTCCCAGCAAGGTCAAATGAAGATGCACCATCATGGCACATACAGCTCTGGGCCAGTCCTACCGTCCCCAAAACACATATTTTGTCCTGCTCAGATGGAAAATGTCTCACCAAAGCCTCACAGACATGCTGCCCAAACAGCAAACACAGTATAAAGACAGCCCTGGATCTCTGCAGCTCCTCCTCTCCTCCAGCCAGGATGAGAAACATCAAAACAAGGCTGAAATCTGTTTTTGGCCTCCCTCAGGGGTTTTGATCTTTCTCTGCCTCAGAAAGGGGAAGGAAATCATCCACTGCTGACATGAATCCTTTGTATCCATTTTCTCTTTCTACAATGGCATGGAAATCTGGCTTTCCCAAAATACTGCTATTTCACTCACATTGCCCTGACTTTTGCTTTGGCAGTGTAAATTAGACCTAGAGTGGTTTATCCCATCCTCAGACAACAGGCTAGCAGACCAGATTCTGCTTTTCTAAAAGGACTATCCATTTGAAAGTTTAGGAGCCCAAACACATCTCCTTCTGGAAACCATTATTACATCTGCTGCTCTGAGTGATCATTAGGACCGGCTGAAGCTGTTAATGCAAATAGGCTTCCAACTACAAAGTTTCTCGGGGAATAGCTGCATTTCTTAGAGGAAGGAAGGTGATGGTTGTGGGGGAAGCAGTTAAAGTCTTTCAGTTCATGGCGACTTTCTAGATTTTTTTAACTATTAGAAGAAAGCTTTTGAGTTTCTGTGGCACTTTCTCTTAAAACCTCCGTGAAAGGAACATCTTCATTAAAGCTGGCCTTGAAACAACCACTAATGGGAATGCTCAATTTTAAGATCCTCCTTTGAGGGACAGATTTACACTCCAAGGCAAACCACATAGGCATTTAAAATACTTTCAAAACCAGGGCACGGAAAGCTGAGGAATCTCAACATCTGCGAAAATGTGACTCTAATTTGTAATGCTGAGAACACTTAAAAACAAGGTCTTTATTAAGGAAATAAAACTGAATTCTGACTCATTGATGTTAAACTGGTACTAAAAGAGTCTGGAAGTCAAACAACAGCACTGAAGAAGAGAAAGTAGAGAGATACAAAGGAAGTACATAAGAACAGAGGAGATTAATAGGTTTAAAGAAAAAAAAAACGCCTGACAGGTTTAAATATAAATGTACTCTGAGATGCTATTTCTGCCTGTTCACTTATTTTGTAGGTCTTGTTCAGATACATGGTGAAAAAGGAATGTGTTGAACCTTTTTGATCCACTCAGTTTTAATAGTAAAAGTTATTTTCTCAGGTGGGCACTGAACAGTTGCAATTACAGTTTATTTTGCCAAGAGAAATTCTTTTAAGACACTAATGGTACGAGACAGAGGGTAAGGAATGACAGCACAGCATGTCTCCTAAGCTTGATACCAGCAGATTTGTGGAAGACCCAGAGACAAAAAAATGGTATTTTTCTGTTGAAATCTCAAGGTGGTTTATTTCAAATGCACTTTACCTGTGGGTAATGAAAAATGAAAATATGCTAACTGCAGTCATGCAGCTACTGCTATTTTCATTCTCGAGATCCATTTAAGCTCTAGCACAGTTGTCTTTAGGCTAAGAAAACCATAAGAATTTTCTTCCATGAAAGACTAAAGCTTTCACTATCTCCTATTCATTCCCACTCTGTGGCTGCTTAAAAATGTAATCCCCCCCTTTCACATCCTACCTGATAATTACCCCATTTCTGGCAAAAGACCATGCTAAAGGTCTGTCTCTTTTTTGACACAAAGACTGCTTAACCATCATATCATACATGACAGGTTTGTTCTACAGGCAGGAACTAGTAGCAGAAAACTAACTAATTAAAAAAAGTGGTCTTCTTTTAGCCCACTGATGTCACCATAACACAGAATCAATTAGGTCAGAAAAGACATCTGGGATCATTAAGTCCAACCTTTCACCTCTTTTGAAAATTCTGTTGAGGCTTGGCCTTCTTTTTATTTTGGGTAAGAAGTTATCGGTGTTTTTGGGGGGTTTTGACTTTGTTTGGGTTTTTTTTTAAACTATTTGTCAACTTCTTTAAACAAGTAAAGTCGATGTTTAAAATACACACATTGTTACCCAAGTCACTGCTGGCAGCAGTTTTTTTGACTGCTGAAACAGCTCTTCATAATCTTCTCTACTTAATTTAAAAGTGAATTTGTTTTCTTAAAATACTTTTCCCACTTAAAACTCTTTCTACCCATTAAAAGTATACTAGAGACCAGAATCACAATATGATAAGTGAACTACATGGAAAATATGATAAAATCCTATTTTTGAATTTTTTTTAATTGACTGGACAAGAACAAGGACAGAGTCTGATCTCTGCTATACAGGCAGTTCACAGGAGGTCACCTTATCGCTCCAGTGTTATTTTGCTTTGGCTTGGTTGAACTTTCCCAACATCTTATGATAAACAAAACAATTTTTCCATTACTAAAGGCCATTCACCTGACAGCTCAGGGTCTCAGGACTTCTATGGGTTGTCTTCACCTGAGCTGATTTTAGCCTTTAAAAAAAAAACCAAAAAAAACAACAAAAACAAACAAACAACAAAAAAAAACCCAGTATTTGTGACAGCAGTTGCCTGGTGGTCAGCTAACAACTACATTTGTTTCAGGTTCCCTTTGGCTTACAGTGACAATGAGTAGCTATTCAGATTTCTAGAATAAAATGACGTGCAAAAGGGTGCCCATGTGCAGAACAGTACCAGAGGTGCGGAGGTTCTGACAGAAACCACAGCTATAATTCAGAGTTCACTACAGGATTTCAGCTTTCCATTGTTCAGCTAAACCCAACTTTAGATCAAAAAGTGAATGGTTAGGAATTATGACAAAAGTGAGCACCTAAGCTGTGTTCAAAAAACATCGAAAAATAAAGTCCATGGAGGACAGGACTATAAGCATCTGTCTTCTCCTAGGAAATGGAAGAAACTCCCTAAAACAAGACCATATGCCTCCCAGAGATGGCTGCAGGCTGCTGATAGCTCATTCTGAGTCCATCTCTTTCTTTCAGGAAAACAGAACCTATCAGTCCTTAGACCCGGAGGGTTTCTAGAACTGATTTTTTTATTTCCCCTGAAAAACACTATAACTGCATTATGATTTGTTTCTCGTATTAATTTGAATTATTAATACATACTATTGTAACTAATCAATCAGACTATTATACTGTTAAATCATGAACTGGCATAACAGTAATTTCCCAGCTTCACCTGTGATGGTGTTCCTCTTTTGCCCAAGTAAGATTTTTGTATAATAATCATGAAGCATGATGACTCCCTTTATATATACACACAATAAAACAATCAAACAAACAAACAAACAAAAAAACCAGAGCTCACAACCATCTATTTAAAAGATACACATCATCCTAACTTACAAAGAATGTTAGAAAATTAAAAGAAATGTATGAATACCTATAGTTCTTCAATCACAAGTGTATTTACCCTGTCAAAACTTCGCAGAGATATTTTTTGCTCATTTCGGCCATAACTTGGGAGGTTATTTCATCTGTAAACAACAGCAAAAAGAAGACAGGAAAAAATGGCAGCATCATAAACTTGCTGCAATCTGTCCTAGAAGCATCAAATGAGTTTTCATCATCAAATCTTTTCAACCAGAAAGTGATTTGTGTTTTGTACAAAGTATTTAACTGAATACAGTCAAACTGTGATGAATTTTCAAAGATTCACAGTACTCATTTTATAGAAGTGCACTTTAAGAGGTAATTTTGTGGAAACACACATATTCTGTCTATGCTTCAGAAAAAAGTGAAACTTTGTGAGGACATTTTATCTCCTTTCTTGTTGCACTTACTGGGTGTAACAGACAAGATTTGGGGCGTAAAAGTCTTTCCTCAGAGCTAAAATAAGCCCAAGAAACTCAAAGTTGAGAATTATTATGATAATTATTTAACCAAATCAAAAGAAGATGGTGGTTAGAGCAGAGCAGAGGGAAACATCAGCAAGCAAAGTAATAATAAGTTCAGTAGGTCTGGTGGGGCAGAGAGGTCAGGCAGAGGTGCCACCTGGAGAGAGAAAGGCCAGATGGTCAAAGAGAAAGGCCACTATCTCAATGGTTTTTAATGTCAAGTACAGCTGTGAATGTTAGCCATGAGTATACTTATTTTTGGTAGTTATTCCTTATGAATAAGGGCTGAAAGATCAGAAATGTGACTTTCCTTTTCTGTGATACCGTTCTTCTGGCAAATGTACACATTTTACCTTCATAAATTAATTATAGAAGGTCATGCTAGTGGCTTTCTGATTTTGTCCATGAAGTATCCACAGGGGGCTTTTGGTGCAGTATAGGGAAATGCATTTCTGCTAGCTTTGCTCTGAGAGACATCTAAAGCTTGGAAGAGCATTCCAGAAGTTCTGTGTTTTCTCAGGTTCTTCAGGCTGGAATCACTTGGTGGTCGTTCACCTCTGACATACCTCTCTACACAAGGTTAGTAAGCCCCTTCAGTGCCAGGAGAAGGGCTTGAATCATGCCAAGGACTTTTGGTGTCCTTCAAATAACTGCCAGTTTTTAGAGGTAAATATACTGGTTTTACTTCAAGTAGATGGTGTTCCTTCTGCCTTATGAGACTCACCAACACCAGAGTGAAGACCTTCCAGAGACACATGAAGGTGGTGGAGTTGCTAAGTTGATGTTCTTAATTGTTCTAGAATTAAAATCACAAATCTATTTTAGAATCAGATGATTTCATGACTGATTTTTAAAGAAAATAGATCAAAAAAACCCCACCCCCCAGTCTGCCTTACTCTAGATTAAATACATTCAAAATGAAAAGCATTTTGAATAAGGATACTGTCCCTTTGAAAATTGTTTTAAATATTCTATGTGGCCAGTAATTTTCTTTTTGAATTCAGAAGATTCAAAGCTTCCATTTTTGCATCCCCATCAAAAGCAGTATCAGAAATTCTCCTAAAACCCTATTAGTAGCAATCATAATCATGCTGTATTTAATTGGGACAGATACAAGAGTCATAGCTCTTTCCATGAGAGTTTCAAGCCAAATTACATTTTTGATTGATTTACTTGAGTGGCAAATCTCCATTAATCAGTAATATACTACATGCTGTGCTATCACTCTCAGAAAAGCAAAAACTCTATTAAGCATTACTACAGCTTTCTATGAAAAAGGTTTTTTTTGTATGTATTCATTGCATAATTTCTATTTGAATATTCCCCCATAAAAAACCCAACCAACCAAACAAAAAACCTACCACAAGTCAATAGTCTTCACTATTTAAAGAATTATAGCAAATATCACTCTCTTTAATAAATAGTTTGCTCAAGTATATTTCAAGTGCTACACAAATAAATAGCCTTCTTTTAATACTTGTAACTAATCTATGTTAGTTTATAAGTAATAATTCTCCTAAAATGAGAAGAAAGAAGATTGGATTACTAGTCCCTTTGCAAAAGAGCCAAATGTGCATATACGGAAAAGCATTAAAAAGATGAACTTTATATTAAAGTAAGCAGTATCAGTAGATTTACCATATAAATGCACTCCTAAGTCCATTCTTTGGTGAATGGTTACTGAAAAGACTGAAAAAGATCCATATCAAGTTAATGAATTCCACTCTGCTGTCTTACAGAAAAGAATACAAAATAGAAAAATCTACATATATTATTTCCAGCTGCTTATTAGATAGACTTATCTATATGTTAGGCACAAATTACATTAAAATAACATTTACGGAACTGCAAAGGAAAAGTCTCGCAAGTTAGAAAATGGGAGGAGGGAATGAAAAAAAATCAAGATTATCTAAGCAACATCAGCTCACCTCTTTTGCTTAGGTAGTTATCTTTATTTAAAGATTTTTGTGATCCTTATTTAAAGCACATTATGACATAGGAAATATTGGAAGCCAATGCAGAAGAAAAGTGATAGGAAGCTAGGAGACATGGGGCAAGGATAGATCCTTGACATTTCCCCTTAAGGTGGTACAAGCATGATGACACAGTACAGCTCTGAAGCCAGCAGAAAATACTTGTGCTTCATTAAACCCCGGACCTAGAAATCCATTAGAGGAATCTGTGGTTTGTAATTCCCAAAGTACAACATAATTAGGTTCAGTCTGAGCTGCTTAATGTCATAGGTGATTCACTGCTACTGTCAATGTTGAATAAAGCCCAAAACTCCCAGAATAGTGGTGGCAAATCAGAGCCTAAAAAGTGAGGGGCTTAGAAACACAAAGCAGAACCTTCAAAGTGTTGATAAATTTTCTTGAGGACTATGGCCACCAATTTGCTGAGAGAGAAAACTAATGGTTCTGGGGAAAAGGACTTTAAATTGGCAAGAAAGAATAAAGTCCTCAGTAAGGGGACAGGAAGAAACAAGGAAAAAAAAAAAAAAAAAAAAGGCAGCCAGTACATAAGAAAATCAGTAAGAAAGATGCATCAATCAAAGAAAGAACAGAGGACACCAAACTGGGATTCAGCAGGCAGGTAATTTAAGAGTGTTTCTAGAAAGTGGCAAAAAAGATAAAAAGCAAAGCTCAGCAAAATGAAATAATGAGAAATAATGAGAATCATATGAGACCACAATTATATTCCAGTTCCAGTGAATTGAAATGTTCTGTTTGGGACAATAACAGGAAATCTCAGAAAACATTACTGTGGGCTAAAACTGAATAGTTGAAATGTTAGCAGAGGAAAGCCCATGAGACAGAGGAGTGACTATTACATATGTAAACACGGGAGGCACCCCTTGCTCCAAGGTAACCATCAAAGTAGGAAGGAAAATTATGTCTTTAAATTTCTGGATGAAAATAAAAGCAGAGAGACAACGAAAGTTTTCTCTAAAGATTTTCAGCAAGACATGCATGAGAGGAAGTCCAGAAGGTGACAGCACATACTGAAATTAGTTGAAGAATCTGTAGAAAATCATTATTAATTCTAATACAGAAAATGTCTTAGAAATAAGAATATGCAGAAGAGAATCAAATATTCTCACATTCATTCAGCAGACATGGTTCCTGTGCACAGTGCAGGGAACATCAGGATCCTGGAAAAGGAAAACTCAAGGAAAAGTGCTTTTAAATGCTCTCCCTCTCTGTTTACAGACAGCTTTCACCACTAAACAGGACAATGCCACAGTAGCCAGCTTCACAACTAGAACCAAAAACTAATATGCTTGAAGATTTCTTTTTACTTTTTAATTACTTTTTAAGCACCAGAATTACATCAAAAGGAGGAAGTCTCTCTTCACCATGTTCATCCTTACTTCATGTTTGCTGAGGAGGTAGGTGATGCCCATCTTCATGATTGCCCTGTTCATCTGTGAGCCAACAGGAATGATAAACCACTTTCTTCTGAGGCAGTTTCCCCTCTGTGAGACAGGCAAAACAGTTTCTGACTAGTTTAATAATGCATATTAAAACTGTGTTAAAAGATTTCTGGCAATCCAACAGAGTGATTAAAAACCAAAATTAAGGATTAAAGCACTGAGATGAGGAAATCTTTAGCTTTTGCTTGACTTGGAGGTGTAAGAAAAACAAACAAGGCAGCATCTCCAATTAAACCCATCAGGTCCCTTTCTGGATTTTCAATTGCCAATCAGATTCGATTGCCCACACAGTAAATGTAGACACACAGCTCTGAGGTTTGGATTCCTGTTTGGAAACAGATAACTGGAAACAATCATTTTAGTGCTTACTTAATTACCAAAATTCTGCAGTTTGCCAGTTCTACCCCAGCTGTCTCTTCAGCTGCAGATGACTTCAATGAGACAGGCACGCATTCAGTGGAAGTGTCAAGGTAACGGAGAAGCATCAGAGGGCAAGAAAAAGAAAAATCCTAAAAGCTTTTTTTTTTTTTAAGAGACAGAATATAAAAGTCCCCTGAACTTTCAACAAAATTACAGAATTGAGGCAGTATGAATAGCATAGCGTAGCGTAGAATAGAATAGAATAGAATACACCTCCTTTAAGTTCAGAGGGGCCTACAACAATCATCCAATCCAACTGCCTGGCCAAAAGGTAAAGCATGCTATTAAGGGCGTTGTCCAAACTCCTCTTAAAAACCAACAGGCTTGGGGCATTGATCACCTCCCTAGAGACATTGTTCCCATGTCTGACCACCCTCTTTGTAAGGAAGTGTTTCCTAATGTCCAGTCTAAACCTCCTCTGGCACATCTTGGAACTGTTCCCGTGTGTCCTGTTGCTGGAGAGCAGGGAGACCAGCGCCGATGGTGAACCAGTACAATGCTCCAATCCATCCAGATGCCTCAGCAAGACCTCCCATCCCTCAAGAGAGTCAGCAGCACCCTCTCCCAGCAAAATGGGTATCAGCAAACTTGCTGATGGTCCATTCGGGTTCTGCATCCAGGTCATTCATAAATATATAAAATATCTAGGAGAAGGTTTTTACAATATGAAGAAGTTCTTCACTGTGAGGGTAGGGAAGCACTGGAACAGGTTACCCAGAAAAGCTATGGATTTTCCCTGGAGGTGTTCAAGGCCAGGTTGGATCGTGCACAGAACAGCCTGGCCTAGCGGGAGGTGCCCATGGCAGGAGGGTTGGAACCAGGAGATATGTAAGGTCCCTTCCCATCCAAACCATTCAATTATTTTGTGATTGTGTGTTTGATGGGACTGGCCCTAGAACTGAACACTGAGGAGCACTGCTGGTGACCAGCCACCAGTAGCCCCGTCCATGACAAGACATTAGGTTCTGTCCCTTACCAACCTCTCCACCCAGCACACCAAGAATGAGCTCATCCCACAGTTTGAAAACTTGTCCAGCTCAGTCTCTGAGGAGCAATATCAAAAACCTCACTAAAATCCTGAAAAAATGCACCCATGACTTTCCCTCCAGCAACTGGGTGGGAACCATTACACAGCAGTACCAGTAGGGAATTGCAGAGCTAGTCAGGTCAGAGGTACAACTACAACACATGCTGCTGAGAAACAGCAAGTGATTTCATTTTTTAAATTTTTTTTGGATGTATTTTAATCTGGCCTTCAGTCAAAAATATTCTCTATCTTATATATAACTACAGAGATCTCATAAAGACCGTCTTATGAAAAATATATTCCAGGAAAAGGAAGCATCTTCAAACAGAGAGGGATTGTATCAAAAATATAGTATAATATATCAAAACACTGCTGACACAGAACAGTAGATCAAATAACATCTACTGGCACAGCAAACCAAACACCTGCTTGGAAATCAGAGAGGCACTTTTACCGATGCCATACTGATGGGGAGTTTACTGTGAGTTTCCAGGAAAAATTTTATTTCAAGAGAAAGCATTGCAAGAAAAAGGGATAATCATGTCAGAGACTATTTTTGCTAGCACATGTCATCTTAAAAGCTAAAGTTTTATAGTGCTTCTATAAAATATCAGAGTTAATCAGCTTGGAAAAAAAAAATTAAAAAAATAAACCAAGTGTTTGGCATTTGAAAGTTCTAGCAAGTATCTGTGTCAACGCTACAATTTCGTGTTTGGATAAAGAGATAGCCAGAAATAAGGATCTTTTTTGTGGAAATAATTTAATTTTGTTTTTATTTCCCTCTCTCCCGTCTCAAATATTTGAATATTCACTTAGTTTAGAAGTTGAGGGCCACAGACACTGACTCCATAACATATTTTTATTGATGCTTTGGTGTAACAGAAGATTTCACTTCTTTGTGTCTGTAATTGATATAAACAGACCCTTGCCACTGAAGTTATGGTTCAAATATGTTTTCTAATAGAAAGAAATTCTTTAAATTGATTTATACAGCCTTGCCCCCTGGAATATCTGTAGGTGAAACTGTAGCGACAATGGCCTGCAAATACCTCCTGGTGTCATAAATTCTGCCTTTTCTAAACGCAGGATTCTCTTGAAGGATCAAACTTTTATCTTGTTTTGTTCCCAAATCTACACAATTTCTTCATGCGGCTAGAATGTCTTCCATGTAAAAGCATTTCCCACTAGAAAATCATCTTTGTTCCCTTAAAGTTTATATTTACTCTAGGCTATGAAGTTTTCTAAAAACATCTAAGAATTCCTCAGCAGTGTTTGCATTGTTGCTCACTTTTGTCTACAGTCAGATGTATTCTTAATTTTCAAGTTAATAGCATCGATCAATGGTTTTGCATTAGACCTCATTTTCATGACAGAATTTTACTTTAAAATGGCCCTGCACAGTGACCTGGTCACAGCTCTCTGTGAACTCAGCCAAGGCCATGACCTCTTGCTGTTGTCCCTTATTGTGACCTCCTTAATTGCACATATTAGGAGACACCAGCGAGTCAATAGCCATCAATCTCTTTATTCCGTTCAGCTTTTAAGGCCTCACTTCGGACTGCACAAAACACCAGAGAGTTGATTTCTGCTGCTAAATCAATGACACTTAAGCATATTAAATTTTTTCATAAACACAAAGCAAATCTGATAGCCCATCAAACTGGCTGAAAAATATTATTTTCAGGTGTGTTTCCTCTTGTATGTAATGTCTGTGTAGAGCATCTGGTTGACTATGTGTATTTTTTGCTAGATGATCCTCAGTAAAGTCATTACTGACAGCAGATGAATAATGTTCTCCCTCTTTAGGAGTCACACTCTGATAACACTTCTGATAAAATAAGATAAATAGATGAACTGCAGGTTGCTCCACTGGATTCATGTCTCTATCTCTACTAGAATTTTGACCAAAATCCAAGCATTGGCAGACAGCATTTCATCTGATCCTACTCTATCAGACCTCCTTATTGCTGTCTATTTTCTTACATATTTATTAGGCTAAGTTTTCTCAAGAACAGACTGCGGTAGAGCACAACACTTAGTGTACTGGTTTTTTTTAAATCCCTCCAATGGGGAGAGTCATGCACCAGAAGATTTAAAATTGGTGAAAATGACCTTGCGCAAATCGGTCTAAGGTGTAGCTGGCTTTTCTGGAGCTATACTGTGTGAAGAAGTTGAGAACTTACCTGGATAGCTCTAAATATTTTTGGGTTTTTTTTATTTTTTGAGGGAATGCGCTGCTGCATCTCTAAGAGATTCAATTATTATTTCTCCTTATCAGGCCTGAAGTTCTGTTACCTAATACATCATGTCTTCCTGCATCTTTTTCACGGAACTGCAGATCTCATAACATTTCTTGACTCAGAGAATTTTTCATTTTGCTTTGGTGGCAGTTTTTAACACAGAACTTTCCTATTTAAACTGGGATGCATATTCTGGCTTGTGGAGCTCTTATGTTGTCATGTTGTTTTACAAAAAAAATCAGTTCCTAGATACCTTTACATAAGTGTTCTCATATAGATATATATATATTCTTAATGACCTATCACCATTTCCTATATGCATAAATATGCAGAGAGCATTAGTAAACATTGAACTCAACAAGACTTTCTTGTAATGTATTTCTTTTACCTTGAGATTTCTACTTAATCTGTCGCATTTCTTTAATCTGGATTGAGGACGTGACTAGCTTCCATGGAGAATATTTTGGTTTGCGTTGCCTTTTTTTACTGGTAAGATGTATAAGGAAGAAGCATTCTAACATTTTTAGTAACTTTATTTAAAGTTGTGGTATTTTTCTACTCCTGTTTGACCACAGCATTAATACAAAGGCCAAGTATACTTGTTAGTGCAAAGCTTTAAATTCAAATCACAAATTTATGTTTGATATTTTAAAACGGGTAGCAGTAAGAAGTATTTGATGACTACCACAGACTTTAAGAGAAGCTGAAGATTATAAAAATAAGTGTTACCTTTAAGTTAATTTGATACTTAATAGGAAAAGGTTATATTTGTAGTAAGAAAAGGACTTTCTTTCTTCTGTTACATAACCTTTGTTCATCCTGCTATTTGTACCTGCAGGTTTCACTTCAAGCTCTTCTTCTAGGCAATGAGAAAAAAAAAAAAAAAAGATTTTTTAATCTCTGATTAACAGGATTTACCTCAATATATACAGGGTTTTGCACATATTTTCAATCTTTTAAGGAAAACCTTGAAACCAACTAAAGTGGTTATTGAGTTCAATATTACGCATGCTCTCTGTATATTTATGCATATAAGAAATGGTGCTTGGTTATTAAAAAGAGCTGTTCTTAGAGGCAATTGTAAAGTTAAACTGTCCTGCACTTCACTCTGCTTGAATTCTGTCAGCTTTCACCTCTCCTCTCTCTTTCAAATGTGTGTTGGGGTTTGTATGGCATAGTACTCACTAAATTATTTCATGACACAATAATAGCAATTTAAAAGCTTTTAAAAAAGAAATTGATAAAAATGTGTCTCTTTCTTAAATTCTTAATTTTTTCACAATAGTTCTGAAAACTAAATAAATATTTTATTTCAATTTCTCTGCAGAGAAATTTCACAGGAATTAGGTTGATCTTTTTTGACGCTGAATTTTTTTCTTTTTTGAGATACAGCTCATATATGCACTCAGTCCACTGCAACTTAATTTTTCCTTAGAGACTTTGAGTTTATAAATAGTTTATAGTTTATAAATAGACTGGCAATCAAGTGTCTTGATGCAACTATTTAGAACAAGCCAAATCTCTATATCAGAGTGGATAATATATCTTATCCTATATGCTCTCTCTGTGAAGACAAAAAAGGAGCACAACGGTCCCATGTCACCAGTAAGAAAACACCATATTTTTGTCTAAAGGCAGATTTCAGACACACATTCTACCTACCAGAAACTACTTCTGTTCATACATGCCCCTGGTCCTGCTTTTGGCTCTGAGATGAAACGTCATGACTGGCAGTTGTACTGCGAAGTCTCCATGGAAATCAAAAAGACTCAGGAAGGAGATTGCTTTGCATCATCCATCTACTTTCCCATCACCCTGCTGCTCCAGACACCACTTGGCGATACTGTAATCCCCGAAGGAGAAGACTCATGGATCTACAGTGGAGAAAACTTTATTATAACTGTGTAATGGGTGGCAATGAGGGCCATGGGATAGATGACTCACTAATCTCTTAACAAAAGATTTATGCCTCCAACACAACCACAACCACAAGCAATCTGTTTGGAGTGATTTACTAGCAGTGTGAAAAATGACAGCAACTAATTAAAATGAGAAGTACAACTCTGAAGGTGTTCCAGCAGTTTCCACGGACGTATATCTGGCATACAATCACAGGTAGCCACAGGCAACACACAGAGCGAGCGCACAAAGGCACAGCCGCGTGTGGAAAATGGAAAACATTCTCACCTCCACACAGGCATTGGAGTGGAAGCAAGTTTTTAAGTTGAGAGCAAAATATACCTCTGATCAAGGGGGTTAGTACGGGAAACCTCCCCAAATTACACTATTAGTGTGCCTTTGCTCAGGTCTCCTCCAAACACAGGACCAAGTAAGACAAGCCAAGGATAACTTTTTGTGAAGTTTGGCTTCACTTCATAACAACCCTGTTCAAAAGCTGCCTGATGACACTGTATTACAACAAAGGCATTATCTCAGTGATATGACTCAGAGAACATAGATAATAATTTCTTTGTGACAGGATCTCACTTATCCTGATGTAGAGGTTAACTCCACAAGCCATAGAATAAAGAATCCTGTCATTAACCGCAATAATTACAAACCACTGATCACGCCATACCCTGAAAGGAGCTGCAAACACCTTTACAGTCAGTTCTGTTTCAGTCAAAGGACAGAGAAACAGGAACCATCAGATGAAAACTGTTGGAACAGCTATGTCAGTCCACATGACACAAAGTTCAAATCATGCAGAACAATCATCGTGCTATCAAAGTTGACAAAATGCTTTAAATTCTGTCACCAAAAATTTGTTTCATCACAGGTTTACCTGCATACAGAATGACTGGGTATAGGATGTTCCTTAAGTTACACGGGCCTGTAACCTAAATTTAAGTATTCAGCAGAGCTATATCAACAGAGGTTCATAAAACTCAGGCCCAAAATAGCAGTGCTGATAGGAAAAAAATATATGGTGGTTTTAAATTATGTTTCCCTTTCCAAACAAAGTCTGTGAAGGCATATATTTGTCCATCATAAATAATTTGGGAGACGGAAACATAAGGAGGAAGAAATACTTCTGAAATCAGGAAAAATCACCTTATGGGGGGGTTAAAAAAAAAAAAAAAGCATGCAGATAATTGCCTATAAGAGGAACATTAATTTCTGCAGAAGTGAAGTTCCTCAACAGGATGGAATAATATTCAGAAGGTCTTTGATCTGTTTATAAAAAGGATGGGGTGATACTGTTGAAAGCAGCACAGAGAGCTAGACAACACTTAGTAGGTCTATCCAGCTGATGTTGAAATATTCCAACTTAAAAAAATACAGACTGCTCTTGTAAAAGGACCACAAGAAAAACAACATGATGAACAAATTGTTCATGAGTTTGCGTGACAAAATATTGTGCAGAGGAGTAATTTAAGTGCTGTATAATCCAGGCTGATCTAGCACTTTCATTATGAATGGTCTGTGCTCAGCACATTTTGGGCCAGACACAAAACTCTTGGGCCTTTCCACTTCTTGTAACACTGACCCTTGGTCTTTTCACGATATGCTGGTACCGTATTTTCCACAGTTCATTTTGGTTTATGTTCACATTATCAAATACCTTTGCTTCAGATAAAATTTTGTCACTGGTTATTTTATTCGTGACAGTCCCTTCATCTGCCAGGAAACACTGAAGTCACTCTGATGTCCAGTAAAATTCCTGGGTGTGGCTGCCACACTGATACCTCTCCACACTGACTAAATTATTTCGGTATTCTACATAGTAGTTGCAAACAGTAGGTCTTTTGAAAACTATCTAAAAGAAACGTTCATTTATTTAGTTGGGTCTTTTCACAGTGCACTGACTTACAGGGGTTGTTGAGGGTTTGATGCCTAAAAATAAAAGCAACTGTATGAAAATATCAACCACTGATTAATCATTAACAACTTTTCAGCCCAAAGTTTATGCCAACTGTTAACTGAGATCATAATCATGTGCTCAAACACATCTTCATAGTATTTACATGTGTTAGCAGAAGCTAAGGAAATAATAAAGTACCTAAAAGTGGTTGCATTCTCTTTCATTGGCTCAAAACCACTGCCTACTATTGAATTTTCTGATACGTATTTTCTTCTCTACTTCTCCTTCTCAGTCTTGGAAAAACAAACTAACAAACAACAAAAACAAACCAAAAAAAACAAACAAACAAAAAAAAAAAACACCAAAACCAGAAAAACCTAATTTTTGGACTGAAAATCTCTTTCTTTTACAAACTTCAAACTCCTCAAATTTGTCTATGAGCCACAAGTACTCAACTGGATGTTAAATACCAGTCTACATGCTTAAAATAAAATAATGCCTAAAATCAACAAGGTGTCATTCAGATGTATTCCAATATCTTTCAGTATAGCAGAGATTCAACTTATTTAAGCTAGAAGTGGATTTGTCTGAATGGTTAAAAATGATTCCAGAATTACTCACCAAGGCCTGAAAAGTGCAATTTTTTTTCTTTCAGAGAGTTCATAGCTTGTTGTTGTCATTGAACCCTAAGTTTCATTAAAGAATGGTCTTAGTTTCTAGGTATTTTTAAAAATAGTGCTCACAATATTTGCATTATTCTTCAGAAAAGTTACTACTTCATTGAGTCATCTCATATTTGGGCCCTCTAGCTCCCAATTGATAATATTTTAATGTAAATATGTATTGAAGAAAAGGTTCACTAAGTCATTTCCTTGATAACATAATTTTTAATAATTCACATAATCATGCATATCTTTATAAGTATATTCTGAGCAATAAACCGTGATTGAAATTAAGTAAAATACACTCTTAAGGTTGATTTAATTCCTTTTACTGAATAACCATTAAAAAATAAAATTCTCTCTCAGGATGCTCAAGTCAAAATGACAAACATGATAATAAACATTTGGCAATAAAAATAAATTAAAAATTGAAGCTTTATGATACATTTTCCTATTAAAATGAAAGTGGCAAATTGAAAACAATAATGATGCTCATCCACAGTTACAGTTCCAACAGAACACTTCAGAGTTTGATTTACAATTAGTAGCAGCTTGAAAATGAGCCGTAATTTTACATTTTAAACTACTGCTGCTCAATCCATCAAGTATTAAAGCCTTGATGTTGATTGATGGCATTCTCTCATGCTGTTTCTCTTGATGAAGCTTCACAGAAACTGATGCAACAGTATTCACCATGTTACGAGTTTGCACATCTCCTCCATGCCCAGTTCTGTTGCTACCACTGTGTTCATGAGCACCAGTCATTTGTTTGGTGGTTTGAGAAATTTTAGTATCTTCACCAGGATACGAATGTAGGACACACACCTCAGTGACTTTCAAACTGATATTGGTACAGGTTTCCAGCAGCTGGAACAAGGGGGCTGAATACAATCCCTAACTGGAATAATCAGTTTTCCAGCTGCCACGCTACTTCCTAAGAAACTGCAGTGACTGAGCGATACCATTTGGTTTTCTTCTGGAAGTTTCACCGTCAAGAAAGGGCTCAGGGACTAAAATCCCTTGGAGGTTTTTGTTTTTTTGTTTTTTTTTTATCCCTGGTGCAAGGTGAAGGGATAAGACCCAGTAGAATACTGGCGGGTCTAAGCAATTTTCCTAGTGGCATTTCAGGTTTGCCCCTCCTGCTCAGTTCGTCCTAGATTTTGAGGTTTCGCATCCCATCCAAACTGCTGTTGCAGTGGTTTATACAAACCTTGCATATTTTATTCACTGGCTCACTTGCTCTTAGTATCATACCTTTTCATGGCCACAGGACCAGAAGAGCCTTAACTGCCTTTTCTTTCTTTTTCACTTACTCTACTGATTAGCTTCCATCTGGGTTTGTAGAGCAGCAAAAAGAAACTAGAAATTAGAAAATATGCATGTCCTGAAAATAGTAGCTGTAACATCAGTTCAGACTATAGGCAACACAATTTCCTTTAATTTGCAGAAAAACAGTGAACCATAAACACCTTTTTTTTTTACTTCTATTTCTTTTAAATGTGGATATCACCGAGGACATTTGCAGCTTGGGTATTTCAAAAAACAGCCAGTCCAGTTCATAAACTTTTGACCTGTGGGATGACTAAGAATAAAAGCTTTCTTCCATTAATATTTTCAGGAATTTTTAATGCATAAGACAGGCACAGACACTCCAATTAAAATAACAATACAAATTTTAAAAAAATAAAACAGCACTTATAAATATCACCATAGTTGCAGGCTATTCCATACCTTCATTCTTTGATACTAAACATCTAGGTGCAAGTCTTTCCTAAAAAAGACACTTATTTAAATTGGAAAAAATGCATGATTTTTGCCATATGCAATATTATGTAAAATTAAACCTCTTGTGGAATTTCTAATTATAGGATTTTATAGTTTAAATAAAATTTTAAATCCATTTAATGCTAGGCAACAATGCCATTTCATCTTAAATATTATTTACCCACTTGAAGTGGCATTCCTAGATCATAAAAAATAATTAAAGTATAAATGCAAATTAGTAAATATTACACAGCCTATTATACAATCTGACAAATTGATTTTGTGCATTATATTGTGACTGGATTAATTAGTATAAAATAAACAATGAAACTGTCTATTAATGTCTCTGGAAAGAAACTGATCTTATTTTATTTTTAGCCTGTTCCAAATCTTCAGAAAATGTGAACATCGCCTTCAGTGGATGGATGATGAGATCTTTAGTGCTTTGAAAATGGCTCTTGTAAAAACTTTCAAAGGGATGACCCAGGTCTTGAAATGGTAATATGGAATGGCTGTGACTAAACAAGCAAGAAAACACCTTCAAGGCTTAAATCGGCTACACCCTTTTGTTTGAAGTGACAAGGCCTATCATTAAGAAGAAAAATTTTGCCTCTCCAGTACAACAGAGACACCAACAATGCATTCTCGCATTTGTTTCCCTCCTGTTATTACCTTTTCAAGTGTAATTGATTTCACACATTTCAGAGGAGTCTAAGTTGAAAGCCGTTTGTTTCCCCAAACACACGCCCAGCCCTGAGCACATCTGATGAAAGTATCCCACATCCCCAGCCACTGCCGTGCTGCTTTATCTCTATAGCACGTTCTCCCTTCAGTATCATGCTCCCTAATATAAAGATTTCCTCATGCTGTTTCAGGGTAGATATATATCTACGCACACCTATGTTTTCCTCCTTTAATTTATCATCATTTCTTAATCTTTCTGAAAGAAACAAAAAGGAAAACAGCTGTTAATTGCTTGGAGAAAATCTGATTTGCAGCATGCACACAGAAGTTACATAGGGTCCTGAAAGGCTCCCAAACTCATACTATGAGACTTCAAAAGGGTTTTGCAGTTGTTCATGTACTCTTAGTCAGAGGCATGGGAGAAATACTGACAAGATGTTCTCAAAAAGTCAAAACAACAATAAAAACTTTAGTGACAACCTTAAGAAATTAGAAAACTTTGGCAAAAGATGCTGCACTAAAAGAGCAACATTCAATCTACAAAAAACATTTCTCAAAGCATCGACTTGACTCATTCAACTTTGCAAATTCTAAGCTCATTTGATTTTAAGTTACTGAAAAATTCTGAAGAGAAATAATTAGAAGAAGGAGAGAGAAGGACAGAAAAGATATAAAAAAGAACAAATATAGCTACCACTCCTGGTTCCAGCAGTGTTCAGCTGATAGAAATTCCAAGAGGAGGTAGGGTCAAGACATGTGGTCTTTACTTTCTATTTCTAATATTCCGTGAGTGCACTACAAGAACCCTATTAAAAAAACAAAAACAAAA
>WBMY01002305.1:582119-600149 GCA_013397315.1 Donacobius atricapilla | reverse complement strand
AAAAAAACAAAAAAAAAGGGGGGGGGGCAGGGAAATTAGAAAGTAGTTTCAAAAATTAAACAAAAATGGAAAGAAAACCTAAGAAGCTAAAAATCCTCCAAAGAGAAAAAATATGCAGTCAGAGCTGCACACGGGTACAGATGATTGCCTGGAAGACCCTGGTGGCAGCAGGGAGGACACTGTAGTATGAGTCATCCGTGTAAGGAATCAGAATGTTCTTATGAAGTGTTGGACATGGCCTGAAACCCGCATGTGAAGAGCCTGACAGGATCTAACTCTAAATTTCCCTTGATTTGTAGCCTATCTGGATGTACAGTCGGTGTTAAACCCATAAGCAGGGCAAAGACTGATACGGGCAGTAACACATACATGCAGAACCCCGTGCTAAAAACACACGCTGCGTCAAAACACAGTAACCAAGTGGATCTTGGTGTTCTGTGAATGCATAAAATTGTGTCTCCACATGCATGCGGAAGCTCAGTGCTCTGGGCTGTGTGTTCAGGATGATGCTGTTGTGCTGCAAGTCCCAGACTAAGACAGCCAGACATCTGCCAGCCATGGAACAAGGGACAAAAGGTGACTCTGACAGGAAGAATGCAGGACCTGCATTCATTCCCACTCACTATCCATGGAAACGACAGTGAAACAGCTGGATAGACCCCGGGGGAGCAGAATGCAGCAAGCAATGTGACAAAACCACAAGACATGAGAAAGAAAAGGCGAGGTTGTCAAGAATATGACAGAGCCTGCAACTGGACTGAGAAAGCTCCAGAGAAATTACAAATCTAAATAGTGCACAGCAAACAAAGCAAAGAAGGAGTTGTTAAATGCTTCCAAAATGCAGATGAGACCAAGAAATCCCCAAGGAACAGCAGGTGCTTTTACAAAAAGCAGATGATTAAAAAAAAAAAAAATCTAAATTAGTACTGTCCATGTTAATGATGAGGAAAAAAATAGGATTGATATGAAGCATTATGATTTTAAATTTGTGAAATAAGCACTTTATCTCTACCCATACATCCCCCTGAGTAAAAAAATTGTTCTTTAAATTATATACTGATGACACTAGGACTGAAAGCTACCTAATCATCCTTGCTCCTCTGCGATGAGAGGAAAGACCTCTTATATGACACATACAGCCATATAATCGAGATATCTATCAAGAACTTTAATAAAATAAAATATTAAATACTTTTTTGTAATCAAGAAGTTAGTTTCTGTTTGTCTACCCATTTCTCAATGCACAGCTTTTTACCCTTTTTTCTCTCTAGCATCTGTTTCTTTCATTCCTCTTCTTAGCTGCTTAATTTCATTGAAAATAAGGACTTCTCCCTTAAAAAAAAAAAAAAAGTAAGTAACCATTTTCTACTCTTTACATTTTGTTAAACCTCATAATCCCTTTCCCTGTGTCAACCACTTTGTCACCAAAATGACTTTGTCTGATATTCTTTCTTTGCAAGTAATAGTTCAAATTTGATGATCTTTTGGAAAACATTACCTCTCATAATGGTATGTATGAGTTCATTACTTCATCTCCCCCAGTTAAATTATCCTGCCACAAGAAACACAGTGACTTTTGAACTTTGAGACGTTTCCAGCCCTGCAGGAGCTGATGATCAGGGGATTTTTGCTTGTCTTTCTTTGCATTGAATCAGAATAGATTTAGCATCGTCTTGACCTGGAGACTGAATTGAACCATTAGGTAAAATTGAATGCTTCTAGAAAATATGTAAAGTAGTGTAGTGATATATGATGTAATGGACTCTTTCAAAAGCTCTTCCATATAATTCTGCAGATGTTAAGGAGGTTATTTACTGTGCCTCAGACTTTCATTCTATTTGTTCTTTATGAATGCTTCCAGATAAATTCATACAAATTGTAGGGAAAATTGTTTTGTTGGCGGTTTCTTTGGGTTTTTTGGGGTTTTTTAACAAAATTTGCAATCAGCCCTGCCAATGACACTTCAGCATACTTAAGAGAATGAAGCAGCTCATTTTTTTTCTTAAATCCATTGATTTCCAAGAATTATTTTTTTACCTCAATTAATACGGATAAAAGTATACCTTCTCCATGCATATATTTGTACTTTCATAGACTTCTCAAGCAGCACTTTAAAAATATTACAAAGAAAAAAGCTTAAAGTATGTTGACTCCTGTATAAGATACCAGTTTACAAGCCTGACCTATGATTAAGTATTTCAGCAGTGTCTCACTCATGGGAGGAAGCATTTTTTGGATACATAATGTATGATTTATTCCAGGACAAGAAATCCAAGTTGAAACATTCTTCACATCTCCTAGTGATTTGGCGCAGAGTAGATTGTTCCATAGACCACCTAATCCACCTAATGATAGGCTTAGTTCTCTGATTATTCAGTGGTGGGATTTTAGTCCTTTTTAAGTGGAGGGGTTTTTTTTGTGTTTTTTTTTTTTTTTGGTGTTTTTGTTGTTGTTGTTGTTGTTGTTGTTGTTGTTGTTTTAATGCTGGCAGTTGTGATCAGGTGAAATTGCTTCTTGTACAATTCACGAGCGCCAATAACCTAAACTGCCAGTTCCTGGGAAAACTTGTACAAAGAAGGTTTCTCTTCAAATTTGATCAATAAAACCAAAACAGAAACGTAAGAGACTGGACTACCTGCCCCTTGTCATAAGGATATATCATTTGAACTGAAATCTCTTGCTTTAATTTACATTATTTTAAACCCTGACTCTTCTCGAATTCAAAGTCAATTGTGTTTTCTAGCAGGCATAAAGAGTTTTTTCCCTCTGAAGTGGCTTAAACTTAAGTATAATAAGAGATAGTTAATTTGGTTTGAAAATTAGATCATTAAGTCTCCATGTCCTGATAATAGCATAAACTGTGCAGACAATGCATTTTTTTTGAGTTACAGAAGTTAATCAGATGGACTCTTGATGTCCTTCTGGACTATTACAGTTTGAGTCTTGCATCCTGTTTCTCACCTCCTTCTCTCTGAGAAGAAGAATTTGGCTCTTCACCTCAGCATAACCAAGATTCCCCCTTCCACCAGGATCTCTTTTTTCCCCCTACATCTGCTGATATGAAAATGCTGCAAGTACACCAATAGAAACAAAAACAGTTGAAAAAAAATGTACTAAAATAACGTTTGTAACAAAGACTAGCAAATTTGGTATTACAAAGAAAGCCTATTGTACTTATCAGATGCTAAACTAATGAAAATACCTACAAAGCCACCTTACAGGTTATATTTTTATATGTCCTGTTGGAAATTGCTGGCATTTTTCCAAAGCTTTCTGACATTTTAACGGCAGACACCTTTTCATAACCATTTGCATGTCCTAAATCAAACCAAGGGCTGAAGGTGTATTCAAAAGATCCCTTTTCAGCCGCTTGAAATTACTACTCTGAGCTAAAATCAATGGTCTATAACAACCAATTGTTTTTTAAAAGTAATTTCAAAATATTATTTCAGCTATTAACTTCAGCCTGTCCTTTACTCTTTCTCTGTGCCCTGTTCTTTCCTTAAATCTGCCACCCATTCTATCTCAAAAAAGCTGAAAATTAACTGAGAGACTATTGTTTAAAAACTGTAATAATTGTATAGTTTACATTTAGCAGTGGTTACCAATTGCCTTCTCACAGTCAAATCTGGCTGGAGTTTGTTTCTTGTCAATGCTTGCTCCTTCTGAAAACCTGCATTTCCAGCTGCGAAATAACAAATAACCAATCTTCCCCTTCTCTACCTCCTGAATTTTTCAGATGTGCAAATTAAATACTGTGTGTCTGAGGACTCTCATTAAGGCTTTTTTTAATTATTTTTTTTTAGTGAGTAGTTGTGGAGGGCTTAATGTCAACAAAAGTATGGAGGGGAGAGGAAGGGAGCAGATAAAGTGTGGAAAGAGATCAGTTAAGAACAACTCTAATATTCGTCAATATTCTACTTTTGCAGGTAATATCAAACCTTCAATACCTAGATTAACATAAAACCTCTGACTAGCTGAAAAAATACATCGATCTCGTTTTTAATACATCCTTATGTATTCATTTGGAGTTGGTGGTCAAAGATATCTGCTGCAACCACCTGTAAGCATGTTTTCCCATGTGCTGTCCTCATATCCATCACTCCTAAAACCCCCACATCCTCATAATTTTCATATCCTTGAAGTTTCTACATAATTTTTTTTTAAGAAGGTCCATGGGAGAGTATTTAGAAAGATATTGCATTTTAACACACGAAAAACAGCCTCTAAGACCACGCAATGATGTGTTTTTAACTGCCTTTATAAAAAGAAATCTTTTAGTATCCAACTTAGAAATGTAACAAGATTTCTGATACTTAGCTTTAAAACTTTTTTTTCCTAGTATTTCCTAATTGTATATATTGCAATAGTGTACGGTGTTTCCTAACTGGCGAAATTACATTTGGTTTAGGAAGTTGCTTTCAGGAGGTCATCCTCAACTAACTAAAATCCTTAAGGGCCTTATCTTGTCCCTGCATTTATAAAAGAAAGGTGCCCACATATTTTTTACCTGCTTTTTAGGCACTTTTCAAAGCATGTAAAACTGCCTACAGAGTAAGCAAACTCCCTGTAAATTTTCATCATCCTTCATTTTAGCTGTTGCTTAAGGTATCTTTGAAGAATTAATAGGAACCGCTGTCAGTAACAGAAACCAATTGCTTGTATAAATAAAATTCAATTTTACTTCCAGGAAAATGAAAATAAAACCTACTCCTTTCGAAGTCTGGTGGGTTTTTTTTTCTTTTTTTTTTTACTGTGCGAAGATGTAACCTCCAGAGCCACTGCTGTGAATCCTGCTTTACCCAAAAAGGAGTTTATCAGCTTTACATAGGGCTAGAAAGATCCTGGCAGCAAGTGACAGTGTGGTGTGATGATGAAATCCTAATTTTGTCTTAAAAGTTAAATGAAATCCTAACTTGTTTGTTCCATCAGAGCACCTGCCCACACAGGTACAGAGGCAGACCAGCTGCATTTCCAACTCCATCACTACATGTTGGTACATAATCACCGTCCAGCCCTGTAGCTCCGATGCAACATTAATTTTGCAACATTAATTACAGATGATAAACATAACGTGAGAAAAATGCTTGAATTGCGATAGTGACTGGCACATGTTAACTTCTATCTGAAACCAGTACATATTTTAATAATTATAAAAAATCAAGATGCAATAATTGAATATATTTTTATTGGTGTTTGAGAGAAAAAATGTGTCATTTTTATTTACCACGTTACTTATTTCACATATAAAATTAAATTTAAAATGAAGCCTTAGGAATCATTGACTTAAAAACACTAAGCAGCCAAAAAGAATCTTTTACGGAGAAGAAATTTTGAACTGTGGCTTGAGGAGGACTTGAGTGGGAAGGGGTTATTATTTCAATAGCTAGAGAATATCCATAAGGTTCTAAGGAAGATAATAAGGATTATAACAGTTCTCACTCTTTCTTCACATCACTTCAAAAATCTGCAAACAAAAATGAGGATAAGATATTTGCTTTTAGGAATCTGGAATTATAATAGACCAGAAGAGACATCAGTACTAGGCCATTAACAGTAATACTTGTACAGAAGCTACAATCTTGTTGTTTGGTTTGTTTTGTTTTGTTTTGTTTTGTTTTTTTGAATAAGAGACACCTCCAGGCAGATTTTACAAAGAATTCTGAAACCAGAAGCACAGTTAGCCCGGGGTCAACAGCCTAATCATGACTCAGTCCAGGGACATCAGATCATAGATCAATATCTCTGATAAAAAGAACAACAGCAGAATTAAGCAGGTTGCATAGAGGCAAAGACGCAATGACTAGCAATATTTTCTCAGCCTGAGTTTGAAGAGGAAAATAAATTAACAACTATGATACAACCCCGTGTTGACAATACTGCTGTTTTTGTCTGGGGAAAAAAAAAAATTAACCAAGGACTGTGGTGTTTAATGCCTAGTAACTTTGAACCTTAGTGATTTAATTCCATGTTCAGACTCTATAGCTACAAGGTCACATACCTAACTTTATCCACAGCAACAGCCTCAAAGATTTCTATGGGATAAAACATATTCCAAACATACAACATTCATCTGAAAGGAATAAGTGCACTGTAGCATGTCTAAATAATGTTTAGTAAAAGGTTGGGTTGGAGACAACCTTAATCAAAAACCATAGAAAGGCTTGGATTGGAAGGGACCTCAAACATCATCTTAGTTTCAATCTCCCCTCCACGGGCAGGGATGTCACCCAGCAGATCAGGTTGCTCAGGGCCCATCCAACCTGGCTTTGGGATGGGGATGAGGAAACCTTATTTATTTTTTCTTTTAATGACTTTTGGGTCATTTTAAAGGCAAATGTGTCCAAATATGAACACACACAATCTGATGCAGTGACTCCTTTCTGCCTCAGTCACCTCAGCGGCCACCTCCGAGGGAAGGGGAACTGCAGAGCCCTGTCTCCCTGGGACACAGCTCTCGAGTATGAGGTATCATCTGCCAGCCAGACACCACGCTTCTCTCACTTCAAGTCCTCTCCTAGGCTAAGAGACCACGGGGGCAGTAGGCACTGTGAAGCCAAGAGAATTTCCTTTTTCACACCATAGAAATATGACAGCATTCCGCATTAAATAAGTGTTGTGGTTAACAATCTCCTTCAGTTTTGAACTTGCCTTAAGCAGCTATTAAAGAATTATTTCCTTCTTTGACAGTTTGCTGACATCTTGCTAGCATGGGTGAAGTCATCACTAAATTCCCTTCTCAGGACTCACTCTAAATTCGATGGGAAAGTAAACACTTTGCACAATGGGTTTTTTGCTTGTGCATTCCTCTGGTTGCTTTTGCAACACAAGCAGCTTTGCTCAGCAGCAAATCCTATTCAAGTAGTTATTGTGATTGCCTGCACTAACATGAGACACTCATTTAAGAAGATTACAAAATAATGATGAAATTGCAGCATTACTACATTGTAAATCTCATCAGTGAGGATAGAGAGAAGCTCTCAGAAAGTAATAGATTGTTATTTCAAGTTTCTCCATTTCCATTATCTGACTTCTCTGAACATAAGGAAACTAAAGACACTAATATTTTAAACTTAATTAACTATTTCAGCGGTAGTTGTATGTAATGCCTATATTGCAGTTTAGAAGTTTAGCTTCACCCCAGAGTTAACAAATGAATAGCAGGTGATTAAAATGCTGACTATTGTACCAGTAACTTGTTTCATAAGTATCTATGTTGGCACTTTAAATCACCTCGTGAAAGCAGGGCAGTATCAGCTTATGCACTGGGCATTTTTGTACCATGTGAAGTATTTAACATGCTTAAAGCTCTGAAGCATCTATCTGCTGAAAGACTCAGTAAGATATCCACTATTTTAAAATAATATTGTTAACAAATATTCAGCTAAACAAAGTCAAGAGTTCAGACCAATTACTATAACCAGGCTGGGGAGGCACCAAATCTATAAAATTTAAATATTGGGTTACTTTTACTGCTTATCTGTGAGGCTTAGTTTCAGGCAAAATTGAAGACTACTGGAATTATCTAAAACTTCAGTCCCATCATAAAAACAAACTGGCTGATCTTGCTGCAGGATACCTCATTCCCTGCAGATAATCTCAGAAAAATATTTCCCTTTTCCTCCCCCTAATTGCACACCTTGAGGGGTTTGTACCTTTCTTGGTCATGTGCTCTGCTATGAAAGTGGGAATGCTGGCTGCCTCCAGGACAGTGCAGTGCATCATTAAAAAATGAGTAGCTGCTCCTCTCAGCTTGGATGTATTGGCACTTTCTGCATCTCTGACATCCTAACAGCGTTGTGAGTTACTGAGAGTAGTCAGTGCTCCCACTTGGCCTGAACATCTTCTTTGAATCAGTTTATATAATCAACGGAGCAATTTATGCCCATATTCACAAGTGGTTCACACAGCCAGGCTGTCCCTCAAAGTATTATAAAGCACATTACCATAGGTATAAAGCTTTATGTACATTCTGTATATCTTCATACCTAGATATGTCTTAATTTAACATGCTTTCTGGAAAGGACAAATACATATCTTCTAGAGAGAGTCAAACATAGATATGTTTTAATGTAACATAATTCCTGAAAAGGACAAACCTGAGCAAGTGAAATCTTTCTCCTATTGAAGTTAATAGTAACCTCAAAAGTACATCAGGCTTGGGATAAAACAAGAAAGATTATTTTCACAATTAAATTTAGGTAAGGAGCTTTTGAGGGTGACATTTCTGGTGAAGCTAGTAGAAAACAAATGGTAGTTGAGAATGAATAGCTATAATCCACTACCTTTGCCTCTGCTTTTGCCCTTAAAGCAAAATAGGTCCTCCAAGGACAGGAGTCTTCTAGAAAAACATCATGTCTTAATGCAGACAGAAGAATAAAATGAAAGAATGAATAAATAAAATTCTAGTTCTCATTTATCAGGGATACTCTAGCCACAAAGAGAGCTCCATTTGAGCTACCTGTTCGGGTGAGTTATCTTGAAAGGATTTTCATATTATACAATTAGCTGAGAGCTGGGTTGCATCTCTCTTGTGGGTGAGGCAGCTGACAGGAGCATATCTTCTTTGTATTCCCCCTGCACTGCGGGTATCTCTGCCCCAAGACATTCTGGGCTTGAAAAGTGCACGACTGTTATTAGCAACTATTGCCTCAATTTGTTAGACATTTTAGGAAAGAATCTGGTTGCAGAACGTGCATTTTTCATAGCCCTCACTGCAGCTTGCCCACACAGAATTTCATCTTATTTCCATCCAGAATGAAAAGAGTGATTTTGATGTGATCATCAGAGATAGAAGAGACCTTAAAGACCACCTTGTTCCAACCCCACCCCTGCCATGGGCAGGGACACCTTCCACCAGACCAGGTTGCTCCAAGCCCCATCCAGCCTGACCTTGAGCACTTCCAAGGATGGGACATCCACAGCTTCTCTGGGCAACCTGTGCCACAACCTCACCACCCTCACAGCAACAAAAATTCTTCCCAATACCTAATCTAAACACTTTGTCTTTCCTCTTAAAGCCATTCCCCCGCTTTCCATTCCATTCCCCCTTGTCCTATCATGGATGTGAGACACTTGCAGGGATCAGCAGGAAACCCTGCTAAGTATTTGCTTTTGTTATAAGGCACAAACACTTTTCAAATTCTTGGTCTGTTGATCCTATTCTAGTCATTCTAGTTTTCAAGTAATTTGAGAGATCTCTATTCCTTGAAAATATGCCTCTATTATAGCTTTTATAGCCAAATGTTAAAACATCTGAACTTCCTTGGGGAAAAACAAAATAGTGCCACTGTTAGAGTACACTGTATTTAAAAGGAGTATCTCACCCTAAATGTAAATGTTTTATTTTTGAAAAACAAAGTAAAGGAAAACGTTATTATGCTTTGAGATTTCAAATGGCTTTTGGCAGATGACATGTGTTCCCCAAAAGCATACTTTGGGGACTTGGGCCTTGACAGAAGCAAAGTACTAAAAGGATGAGTAACCAAATGATATATTCCATCTCTGTTTTCAGTGATGCTATCATTTGTAGCATTTACAACAAAAACAACAAATGAGTATTCACAAAGAAACAGCTGTCTTTCTCTTCAAACTACTCTTAAAGATTATCTCTGTTGTGATGTTTACAAAAGCTTGACAATGGTTAGGCATATGAAATTCTCCAATTGCTTATTACTTATGCCAAAGATGAGAAAAATATCATACCTAAAAAGAATTTCTTCTATCTCCTTTTTGTATTTGTCTTGGTGAATAGGGGTTATATTTTCCTCTAAGTTACAAACATAGGTAATAATGATAGAGACCTTAGCTGTCATCATTATGAAAGAAAAAGGAAAGAAAATCAAGTTTATTTTTCCACCAGAGCCCAAGTTCTGTTACAGACTATTATGGATAGCAAATGACTTCTGTATTTATGCTACGTAGTAATTTACTGTGAAATTGCATCTAAAAATTTCTCTTAGGTAACTATATCATATTAAAAAATCTAATGCGTGAAATCAGATTTAAATGTCAAGTTGAAAGAAATCTGCCAAACATATCTTTCCAGGTATCACAGGAATGCTAACATTAAACTGCAGACAATAACACAAGAAAAAAACTAAAACCAAACCCAAACCAAAAAAGGTATATCCAGCCCAACCCAGAGGTAATTTTTGGGATACATCACCAGACACTTTCAGGCAAATAAAGAACTCTTCAGGAGTACTGCTGAGATTCAACAATATCAAAACAAGTAGTTTTCCTGATCTGCCTTAAAATCCCTTAGCTGTTGCTGTTTCTGGCACAAGTGATATAAGAATACACTTGATATCAAGGCTAGTATGATTGCAGCTCCAGGGGTACAGGCAGCAAGATTTATCTGTCACCTTGTCTCCACCTGGTACAGATCTATGAGATATGTGACCTCAAAATATCTTTTCACACCAGATTTCTTAATACATAAACCAGGAGGAAATGTGGAGGTGAAAAAAGTTGTCCTAAAACTCCAGTGCTTCAAGAACCCTTTGAATATCAGAGAATCAGCTCCCAGTTCTGCTGAAATTTTGAATTCCTCTCTCTGGGACAGTGATTTCTAATTTTCAAGAAAACAGCCAATCTTCAGGCTGTGGGCATTCTCTAAGAAAACTGGGTTTCTCCAATTCTGAACGTTTGGGGACAAGGAAGGAGGGAAAAGAAATGGAAATACATTCTCCATTCCTCTAAAAACAATCCAATGATCAGATGTTCCATATCAGTCAAGTGTTAGAGAGCTATATAGAATATTCTACAGACAAAAATCTCCTCTGAATATGTATATAAAAGCTTGAATGATTTTTTTGAGTACTTCAACAACTTCAGCAGTAACCCAAGAAGCACAGGGCTGGAATTGTTCAAACAGCAGCTAATATTCAAATAACCCATCAAAACCGTATTTCCAACAGACTGGCATCATGAAAAGAATTTTGGATAAAGGGGGAACAGATGAAGAGAAATAGCAAAAAGAGCTCAGAGGAGCTGTCAAAATCCCCCAGGACAGTTTTAGACAGAATTAGGACACCATTTGCAGGGAAAGTTGTTGTTATGGACACTGAAGGCTCAGCCCCAGCTCTGCGTGAAGAAAGCAGTCAGAGAGGAACCTGACTGTTCCGCTCCAATCAGAAATAAATTTACATTCATTTAGTCTCATAACCTGTGGATTCCAAATTTTACAGTAGCAGTTCAGTCTCAGAGTGGACTTGAATGTTGGATACACATCCAGGTGAAAGGGAAAAACCCTGGGGAGCCCTGTGCCTGGGAAATCTGAACAAAACCGGGAAATGGAGGCACATTCAGGATACTGATATATCCTTCAGAGATGCAGGAGTTAAGGAACAGCACTCCAAGTTAAACACTGGCAGGCAGCATTGGGTAGCTGCAAGTAGAGGTAGAGAGATACCATCTGGGAGGTGTTAAGTGATTCTTTGGAAAAGTGTTTCCCCTCTACAAAGAGGCAGTGGCACACAGCAGGTTCACAGCCTTAGCATGGTGTTTCAGGGCTTATCTCAGCATCCCTGGCTGCTGAATCCCAACTATAAATCACAGCACCAACTTGTACCTGACTTTCCCATGTCTTCGGTGAATGCTGTAAGCACTTTCTTTTTCTCTTCTCCACAGTCTTCATGGCCCAAAGCTTGGCATTATTAATCTTTGATTAGAGATTAAAAACAGCTTTAGAAGAAGGCAGATGGTTCCCAGAACAACTCAGACTGTGGTGTTGAGACCTTCTTAGTGAAAGCAAAAAAAATCTAAATTCTGCACCAGATAAGACTGACATTTATAAAAATTCCACTGGGACCTTAGGCCACAGATGCAGATGACTCTTTTTGCCACATAAAGGCAATAATCTGGCTTGGAGTCCAAGGGGCACTTTCTTCTTAGGAGCCTCCATTCCAGCTGGGCGCATTATTCTGAGAAGTTGGACCCTGACTTCTCACCCCAGCATTTCATAATTGTTAGCTTTAGACATTTCCCCTCCCTGCTATTGCCTGCTATGGCCCCTGCTATTGCCTCTTAAACACCTCCCTCTGCACAGTGTGAGATTACTCAGCAACTTGGGTTATCTAAATTTCCATAGACAATGCAGTTTCCAAGAGTTAGGAGACACAGTGACTTCAGTAGCTGGAGCTCTTTTCCAGTATTCAGTCACTGCTTTACTCTGTAGTGATACAACAAATGTTTTGAACCATTTGCAGAGTAGGTATTATTGGCTAAACAGTCAGTTTATCAAATTACCATATTTCCAGACAGGAATATACCCTGGCTTTGTGACGGAGTGTGAGTAGGAGGAGGAGAGTAAATATTTCCCGTAGTAAGTACTAAGAGACTGAAGAGATATATTATAAATACTCACTGAAATACAGAACATTAGAAAGTAGCAACCAATTAAAGGCTTTACGTCTATTTCTTATCTCTGTCTCAATTCTTATCTTATAAAACCTTTGAATAGAAAAGCCCATTCTAAAGGCAGTAAGTGTAGTCCAAGGTAGACCAGCAATTCTAAAATCTCTGAGAGGCACACAGGGTCTTCAGAAGCAAGGACAAAAATTAGAAATTGATTCTACCTCTGAATGCCCAGCCACAAGACTCTCCACATTTCTCTAGGTCATCTAGAGACACGGGCAGCAAGAGTCACCTCGGTTCAGAACTCTGCAAAATTGCTATCTTCCTTCCAGAGGAGAGAGTCTTGCAGCGGCAACATTCTGCAGGGCACAGAGCTGTACAAAGACACTTGGTCTTTCAGTAGTAGCTAACACCTTAAGCCAGTCAGCCTGGAGTACTCATACAGATTTGATAAAATGAAGTGATGGTGCAAAGCCTGTTTTCAACAAAAGAAAGGACTTCAGTAATTCAGGACGGTACTTACTATATAAATTTTTAACAGAGGTTCACTGACTAAGGGCCAGGTAGATCCCCACAGCAAGCACACGCACAAAAATTAATGGTACCAAAACCCTTCTTGTCTTTCAATCTGTTTCTAAAATAACCATGCAAAACATAGCACAGCAATGAGTTGAACTACAACAATTATTTCCCTAAAACCAAAGCTGGCAACAGGTTCTACATTACTGGCTTGCATAAATACCTCTTCTTGAATGGTGGTTTAATGCACCATTCAACAAGTCATCTCAGGCTGCTGAAAATTGTTTACGCATATTTCAGGAAGCAGCTGTTAGGAAGCCTCACGGGTCTAAGATGTAAATCACGTGGCTACAGACTTCCTGGGAGAAGTAAGCTCAGCTCATGCCACGATACTTCTTGTATTAAAGAAAGGAAAAGAAATGTGAAAATAATGCTCTTTTGGAGCACTTTCTTTCACTGATGAGTTGGAAGTTATCAGACCAGCTCCAGCTAAAGAAACTGACTGGAAATCATGGTGGTCAGTTAATTCTTTTTTTAAACATACAGCCTCAGGATGTGGTAAAAAATGTTTTATTCTGGACTAATTTTAACTATAACAAGATAAAGGGGAAGATAGGTTCATGTATAAATAAAAATGTTAAAGACAGCAATTCACCTGTCTGATCCAAATCCCAATTAGAAGGGATAAATTTGAATTTTAGAGCTGGATTTGGGTTAAAGTACAAAGGTTTTAAAACTCTTTCAAACTCATGAAAAGTTAGACAACTCAAGAAACAAGTTTTACCTGTTCTCTGAAGCCTTCTCCCTTTCTGGCTGAAAATCTAAACTTGGCCACTCCAAAAGAAATGTGTCATGGAATTGAGCCAAAAAAACCCTTAATGCAAGTTCAGGCATTTAAATATATTAAGGTTGAAATGCCATGCAATACTCGTCATGAAATTCTAGCAATCTTTTATTATCTGCTTATTCACAGCAATAAAAAAATATGAGTTCCCAAGAATAAATAATTTAGGTATTAAGAAAACTAATGAGCCAGAATGTTGTTGAAAAAGAAGGATGCATGTTTCAGAGAATGTGTGTATGCAAAAACTTTTAAATTTGAATTTGCAAACTTTAAACAGATTTTTTAAAAACTTTATGTTTTATGGAGACCTAAAATCTCTACTGCCCTATTCCCTTTTTCCCTCTGATATTGTCTATTGTTGTCTTCTGAGCACAATACCTAGACCTCTTCTCAATTTAGCTTTAGTGAACATTAAAATAAACCAATTCTTTTGTGTAAAGCCAAAATGCAGTGTTTCAGATTGACACTGGAACTCACTGAAACTGTTGAATTCAGCTGCATTCATCCACCTTCAATTAAGATTGCTGCAAGTCCAGGTATTCCGAAGCTGTCCAAAACATGACCTGCTGAGAAAATCAAGCAATCAGGTCAGAAATTCTAACCGGAAATTATTTTATCCATTAGGAAGACATGAGGGAAGATTAATGCTGCAGGGAGGTGTCTCAGAGAGAAAAGCATCACCCAGGCAAACTCTGGTAGGACAGTGCTGCAGGGGATTCCCCCTTGGAAAAGGTAGGAGTGGCAAGAGCTGCAGCTGTGACCAAGCATCACCTCTCCTCCTGTGTTCAGGCAGACACCTTTTTTTCTGTGTCTGAGAACGAATAAGAGAGCACCAAAGGTTAATCTGGTATCACAACATGACATGCAGTGCCTTGGCTGCTGCTCGCCTCTGCGGGCTGGGTGGGTGACAGGGAAGAGCCTGCCAAAAGCCTGGACACTTTCAGCTCTTCATATCCCCTTCTCTTGAGTGTACACATACTGAAGAAAATGCAAGTACATTTTTAGTCATCTTCACACCGCATCCACATACATATATAAAAATACGCACACAGAGACACACGCCATGTCTCTTAGGGAAGCCATGAAAACAGACAAGCCATTCTTAGCACCGCTCCAGAACCTTCTGGAATTCCACTGGTCCTACACACAGGCACTCAGACAGGACCTCTCATCACTGTGGAGACCAGCCCACTTTGCCGCACACCACAAGCCAAGCAAGGTACGGGCAGGAAACAAAACTGGGTCCTTGCTCCAGAATGCCTATAACCAAAACACGGGATGGTCTTGAGTTGTGCCAAGGGAGGTTTTGATTGGACATCACGAAAAACTTCTTCATGGAAAGGGTGGTCAAGCGCTGGCAAAGGCCGCCCAGGGAAGGGGCGGATTCACCACTCTTTAAAAGTGTTCAGAAAATGCTTGGATATGGCACTTGAGGACACTGTTTAGTGGTTAACAGAGTGGTGGTGCTGGGTTGATGGTTGGACTTGATGATCTTAAAGGTCTATTCCAATTGTAACGATTCTGTGATTCTCAGAACTAAAGGAAAAATAAAGCCACACAGGCACTGAAAAAAAAAATAAAAATAAACAGGTGTCCTGCTTCCAAACTTCCGCTTTAATCTAAAAAATGGAAACTTTTTGATGGACACCAGGTTGTGTGTCCCTGAAATGAAGTATGGATCTCTAGCTTTTATGAAAGTAAAGTGTTTCAAAGAAGGCATGGAAGAGAAAAGACATCTCAAATATAATGCCTTTCCTCAGGACGAATCTCTCTCAGTATCAGTTCATGACACTGCAGACTTTGATGCTGCTTTGACAAATATTTTCTCTAAGGTGAACTTTAAGTTCCTTTAGTTTAGTTTTACCATTTTATTTTTTTCCACTTTTAGTTTATGTAGGAATTGCACTGAAATGATAACCTCTATTCCCTCCAAACAGATGGATTGGAGAATAAAGACCATTTATTTCTATTAAACTGTACCACTTCATATTAAGGTTATCCAGGCCACTAGCTCATGACAAAATATCTTGTTCAATGTAATTTCAATTTTGACCTGCAAGAAAAAGCAGCAGATAGACTTGAAAGAGCAGTGTAAGTCTAATTTTTAATATTTCCTTAAAGAAAGAAGAATAAAAGAAAAAAAGTTATTTGTAATTCTGAGAAACTAATGAAAAATTACCCTGATATTTTTCTTTTTTTCTTCCAATTTTGAAATGGCCTGCAATTTTCAGGACAATGTTTTAAAATTTTGTCTCAAGTTGTTCCCTTAAAATTTTTTTTGAAAGACAAGTTATCTCCTCATTCCACATTGCTTTGCAATCTCAAAATAGTCATCTAACATGAGAACACAGTCAGAACTGTAACAAGCAGAGCTGCCAAGATAGCAGTAAGAAATTCCATCCTTTGCTTTCACCTTAGTCTAAAATGTAAAGTACAGCATTTGAAAATGTTTCATTTCGAACTATTATTTGAAGTCTAGATTGAAAAATGGCAAAACAGGCTATGTCACCTGAAAAGCCCTAGATGAGTCTCAATTCCAATTTTTTTCTCTTTTAATGCATTAGGATAGAGAAGAAATTATTTCCCTGCTCTTTAACTCAATCACTCCATTTTTCCTAGAACAATTTTTATAGACTGCCATCTCTAGCTTCTCCAGTTTTTTCCTTCCATTCATCTGCTGTCACTTCTTGAAGCATAATGTATTGGCAACTTACCCAGTGGCACCAGATAATGGTTTGTTTCTTTGCTCTTGCTCTGTTTAACAAGGAATACTTTTCTATGTATATGTTGAGCCTTTTCTGTAAAAGGACTGCAACTTTTCAAGTCACCATTTGAGCTCTGAAATTTTATTCAAAAAGTCTTCTAAAAACTTTTGAAGTGTAATTGTACCTTCCACTATTTTAACATTTTCCAAGAATCAAAAGCACATGTTTTCAGTTTTGCTGGAAAACTTTATCCTTTATTATGTAAGACTTTGGTTTATGGGCCCTTTATTTCAGGAATTTACAGGCATGGATTTATACCTACATGAAAAGTTGTCAGTAGTCAAGGCTGAAAGTTATTCATTTACACCTCAAACAGCAGCTGATGCACAGGAAGGAAAGATCTCTCTGTTCTGAACTTGGACTGCTTTGAGCATTCTTAAAGCACTAGTGTAGAGCAGAAACAGAATGAAACAATTCCAGTAAAACAAATGGAAAAAAAAACCCACCTTGGACACATTTCTCCAAAGTAGTCTATTGGATGTGGCCTAGTGGAAGGTGTCCCTGACTATGCCAGAGGGGCTGGAACTGGATGGTCATTAGGGTCCCTTCCAACTCAAACCATCCTATGATTCTGCAATAGTTTCTGATTTGTCATAAGTAGTGCAAATGAGGGTTTGCATCTTTTTCTCTAAACTCACTAAGAAAGGCAGAAGAATACAAGCACAGCTAAGAAAAGTAAAGAGTCAGAAATTAAGAGCGAACTACTCTTTCCAGCACCATGTAAGAAAGTCCTGATTCAGAACAGCATCATTTCACAAAAAAAAAAGTGTTTGAAGATTAATTTCTTTGCCAAATCCCAGTCTGGCACGGGACAGTGAGGAAGCGCCTCAGCTCCAGCCTTGTCTCCTCAGAGTTACAGTTTGTGTATCCAATTTGAGAGCCAGGAATTTGACCATTTCTCCAAAGAAAGTAAGAATATAACTAAAACACCTAAAGCAAGCTGTACTCTGTACTGCAGCATCACTTTTTATCAAACCAGGAGGTATTAATGAGACAGTAACTGATGATAATCTGTGTTGTGATGTTTGAACACAAAGAATTGAGTAGAAAACCATACTGTTTAGGCTGCTGAGCACAAAACTGATATTCCAGACCACTTGCAGAGCAATTATCACAGTAATGCAGCTTAAAATAAATGAACAAACTTTAGTATTCAGTTTTGTTTCTGTTACAGAAGATAGATGAAGCTTGACACTGATTTTCTTAAACATGATTAAATTTTTAGAATTAGTTTATTTGATGAAAGGACACATTTTGATGCAATTATGTTTAAACTCTCTTCTTGGCATGTAAAACTTACCACTTGTTTCACTTGAGGAAAGAAACAGATACGGGGATAAAGAGTGGTTGGTAAACCTTGAACTTATTCCCTATGAAAAAAACCTCCTAAAATGAGACTAATAAATGGAATTCAATGCTACTGTCAGGGTAACTGGGACAGGGAGGACAAAGAAGCTTAAAGGCTAAAAGAACACTTGAATATTTTCAAAACAACCCACAAAATCCTGTATTTCAAGTAAAAAAAAAAAAAAAAAAAAGAAA
>WBMY01002305.1:571097-582055 GCA_013397315.1 Donacobius atricapilla | reverse complement strand
AAAAAAAAAAAAAAAGAAAGAAAAGAAAAAAGAAGACTTCTTAGCTAATATTATGATCAAAATTAAAGATTGTAAGAAAAATACTTCTGTTTCCTACATGGAAATATGTTTGAGATCTGCGTTTCAGATCAGGGTGGATTTTTTCTTACTCCTTCTTCTCAAACTCAGGGAAAACACTGCGCTAGGAAATTAATGATTATCCTTCATGGGACCATTGAAGTGAACAGTATTGTGTTGGTATAATGAACAACATAGAGGAAATGAAAGCCAAGTCTTTGATTGGCTCAGCAGTTCAGCTGGGAGATGGATTTCCTCGCAGAACTTGTTTAGACTGCCTATCTCCACACGATTAGACAGGAGGCTGCTGGTGGCAAATTGAAATATTCAAACGTCTATTGAGAGGAGGGGGGGACCAGAAGGAGAGAGGCAGCAGCCACCAGACAACGGTGGATGATGGAGAAGTAAATGATGCTGTAATTCCAACACCTGGACCCCCCCAGGGATCCCAGGTAGCTGCCATACAGAAAAGACAGTAACTCCAGTCTTATCCCTTCATTGTAAACTCCTCTGATCCAGTTCCCTGCCTTTCTCCCACATCCCGCTTCAGAAAGCAGCACTGGATGCCATAGATTTCCCTTTCTATTTACTTGGAAAAGCTGTGCTTTTGGACTCTGCCCAGTCTGAGCCAGCAAGGAACTTAGCCCTGTGTACGATACACTGTACTTCAGCACAAAAACAAGAGCAAAGATTTAAGCTTACAGTGCTTTGGCTTCTACATCAGCCACATGAAAACAGAAACACATTATATATATATATATGTATGTATTACTGAAGTTAAGAATGCTCTCATGTTCAAATCTCACTCTTACTCACCCTTTCTTGAATTTTTAAACGCCTTTTGAATGATTCCTGACCTCAAGTTAATAAACAGTGCTCCTCCTAAATCACAAGTCTTAAATGCTCTAGTCCCCAAACCTTGTCCTTTCTCCTCTGAGAAATATTTGATCATTGGGTTGCTTTAAAGTCGAATTTCTGACATTTATGGAACAGGAAGGACATTGAAAAAAAAAAAAAAAAAAACAAAAAAACCCCAGAAAAATATTTTAATTAAATAATACAACTACTTATAATTTCAACTAATGGCTTTATATTTTCCTTAGAAGTAATTTTATTTGAAACAGAGAAGCATTCAGATCATCCAAACCTAGAATGAAAGATTAGGACTCACAGTCCTAAAGTAGTCTATAACATATAATTATGAACTTTTATGCATATCTTGAATCTGTGGTGAAACTAAGTCCAAATAATTATCCTAAGCCAACCAAGGGAGAATGAATGTTAGGCTCAGTTACATCAAAAACATGCCAGACCTTCCTTACACTGATTCACTTTTTTTACAAGCAGGATTTTAAAGGCAGAACCCTAAATCTGCTCTAAAATAGTTTTGACAATATTAATGCAATTATAAAGCAACTGGTAATCGAAATGTATTCCACAATGTTGACCAACTATTTTTTCATTCTAATAGACAGCTAAAGAATTTTTCTTTAAAATACTCAAAGCTTTAGACAACAGCAAAATAAATTTTCACCTCAAGAATTTAGTTAATGGCACATCAAACCTTTATAGGCTGTGAAAGATAAAGGTAACTGTTGCCAGAGAACAACCTCTGTTACTCATTGGTATAAAAAAAATGGTGGTCTGACACATTTAAAAATTGAAATTATCAGCTTATTAATAAGAAACTCACAACTGGGACAGAAGCAATATAAAAATTCAGATCTCTTCCACAATCATTATGACTAGTTCTGATGGAGGATTATCTTGTGCTTACATTTTTAGAAGTCTGTGATATGCAGATTTTCACCCCAAAAAACCCTAAACTGTAAATATTTCATTTACAGCTGCTCCTGTTAGATGTCTAACTATAAATTTATTTAGGAATGGGAGCATGACAGATACACCCACTTCCATGGGTATAAGCAATGGTACATAATGACTAACAACAGCTTAATTTGTTCTTTGAAGAACTCATTGAACCTTTATATATCAATTTCCTCATTTGCAAATGCATGTTTTTAGTTATTGGCATTCAAAAAAATCACACTCTTTCAAGTGCATAATTTCTTAAAGAATCTGAATGTGCATGATACAGTCATAGGGGAAAGGATGGGTAGAAGAGAAGGAAAAGGAGGGTTATGATGGTGCTTCTCCCTAAAGACTCCTGCAATTTAAATATTTTATTATGCATTTTTCTATGTTAATCTAAATTTTTAGCAATTTTGTTTTAAATTAAATCAAATTAAATTTAATAAAATTTCACTAATGTTATCATTTAAATTTTAAATTTCATTCATTTTTGATAAAGAGGGCAAAAGAGTGAAGAGGGGCACTTAGAAACATCAATATGCAGCATCCCCTCTCCCTAGATTCAAGATCATAATCAGCCACGTTTTCATGACAGGAAGGATATATTCAGAGCTACCCAGGAAGACTCTGGAAATAAACAGTTGTTCGTGTGCCTTCTGTCAACATACAATTCAAATCACTGCCAAGCCCTCCTCCTTTCCATCATGGACTAATGGCCTCTGGGCAGCTGCCAGGGAAGAGCAAAGGATATGCCCATGTCTCTGTCCGAAGCATTTGGTAGCAATTCCACATCAATGCACTGGTACCTACTGGTGACAGCAGAGGGGCCCAACAGCTGCTGGCTCCGAGGCTGAAGCAGACCCAGCGCTGCAGACACAAAGCCAGCCCTGGCAGGACCTGAGGTGAGTATATTAAGCACGTGTGCTTCTGGAGTTGCTCTTGCTCAGTCTGCACAAAAACTGGCCCAGGAACAGTAGATCACCTGTGAAAAGTCTCTTGCTGCATGAACTTTGAGTACACTGAGCTGTTAAAAAAGTCCCCTTTTAAAGGTTGCAGTGACCCTTTGATTCTTAAGTTTCCTTGCATACAAATGGAAAATTTTCCTACCTTCCTCCACCAGCTGTCTTTACCCCATCCATTCCTCTAATGAAATTTCCTCCTTTTTTACCTCTTCTCAGTTCTGTGGCAGCTGACACCATAAAAGATAGATGTAGAACCCTGCAGAACAGTACACTAACCTTTCAGGTTGATAGAGGAGACCTTTAAAGGGTTTGGCTGCAGCCTGTAGACTCTACCAAGAGTGATTTGTACTATCTCCTTTACAGCTGCATAATGAATTTCAAGTACCTGGACATCTTTACTGGACATATCTTGTTTGGTCCTCAAAAGGGACACCACGGACCTCCTTTGACTCACACTGTACAGATCCTCCACCTGAGGAATTCACAAGAATCTGCAGAAACCGTATTTAATTACAAGGACCAGAAAGCTGGGGTTTTTTTCTTCTTAAATTATTGCAACAATGTCAAAGGCAAACTGAAGGTTCTTTAAAACACTTCTGGTACACCAAGTAGCTTCAAGAAAATCATGACTCTGACCTCATTTAATGCATTTTGCATTAGTTTCACCACCCTAGTGTCATGCACTCAGGTAATTGGAGTACTTCTGGTTTCTTTCCTGTTTTACTTCATTTTGCAGCCTCGCCTCAGCTGTTCAGGCTTTGGTGGCATGCAGCTGAAACACATCTCTTGAGCTGGTTAGGAGTCCTTGATGATGAAATCAGCAAGGAGGAGGCAAGATTCATTATTTTTACATAACTGCTATCCAAGCACATTTCTGCATCACAGGATCCAAGCAACATCATTCCAAAGTTAATATGATAACTTATGGAAGTAGAAGATTATTTTATTTGAGAGGACTACAGGTCTCTGAGTGAAACTGGAGGGAAAGCCCTGCAGCATCACAACTTGCAGTGCAGCTGCTGTGTTTAAGTTTCACTTTTTGCATAGAATAAGGAGCTAATGCCAGTTATGAAGTTCAAAGGAGTGGCACTGCATACAGGAACAGTGGAAAAGTTTATCGCCATTGCTTCTCTAATATTATGTATACACAGGAGAAGAGACAGGATTTCTTTGTAAAAAAATTAGTATACTATAACACACACAGTTTGAGGATGGAATTTTTAGAGATTAGATCAAAGACACTGATCTACATCTTTTTTATGGCAGCATTAAAAAAAAAAAATCCATTTAAGATCCCATCAGTACATACTACCAAGTTAAGTTTCCTGTAGTAGTCAGTACATTCATCTGATATTGAGCATTTCAGTATCAATACTAGAATTCTGCATTTGCAGTGTTTTAGTTGTATAAAAGACAAGCTTATCAAGTATCTTTCGAGGGGAAAAAAGCAGGTCTATAACATAACAGCCTGGGTAGGCTTTATAGTAGTGTCTTTTCTTGTTTTTCCTTCATTTGGTACAATAAGGCAATAGTTTCTCACCTACTTTCCCTAATAACAAAAATTTCTGCTATAATTACAGATTTATTGTGTCTTTAAACCAAGGGAAAAAAAACCAAAAACAACAAAGCTGAATTTGACATTGCATAGCGATTTTCAGCCTTACCATTTTGAACTAAAGCCAAGTAGACAGCAAACCCAACGTTTAGGAAATCTGGGATGCGTCAGAGAAATACATGCTATTAAAAGAGACTTCTCTGCCTCACTTTGTCTCCGTATTGCTTTGAAATATCACACGTGAAGCACAAAGTTGAGCTCCATCCCTCTGCTGCCAATTCCCCCTAACTGGGAAGGGGAAAAAATGGAAGTAGCAGCATCTACAAGAGTGTGCCTCTGCCACTTTTATCTCTGAATCACCACTTCCTTCCTTCAGTTCAACTACCCAAGTTACAGCAGAATAATTTTCTACACTTTGTGCGATACCAAAAAGGTTTTCTGTCGCTCATTTGCATGTCTTCTGGCCACTTTTTAAGCTCATAAAGTTAGAATAGTATCATAGTTTTGAACTTCTCGGCAGTAAGGAAAAAAGCATAATATGGTCTCTGTTGGGAGAGCAAGGATATAGACGGAATAGAAGCAGCAAAATGTACAATAATTGCTTAAGGGCTTTATCTTTCTGGTTTTGCTGTGAAAAGACCTCATACAAACAAAGTGATTAGCTCATGTTACAGATCATTCCTGAAAAAAAACCCCAGAACTTCTCCAGCAACAGCTCACTTGAGATAGGGCTGTTTATTGTTCATGCATCACAAGTCCTCCACAAGGAGGAGAAGCAAAAAAAGAAACTACATGCAAGCACTTCTTGTCCTTTCACAGAAAAAACTGAGCTGATGGTTTGCACTGAGTTCTACATAAGCCAGCTACAGGACACCCACAGCTGCAGCAACAACAGAAAGATGTGTTGCAAGCTGGTAACAGCTGTGGGAAAATCCATCTAGCAGAGGCTGAAATTTCATTCTTGCACAGCAAAGGAAGGCAAAGGAAAAGCTCCAGTTAATTGTCACTTCTAAGCTGATAAAGAGGCAACTGTTCCAACCAGATGCATATTTAGAACACATGTTCAAGGCAAAGCTCAAATATCAGCATGGATAACAGGTCAATTTTATCTTCAATTTTAAAGCATCTAGCATTTGATTTTATGTTTTAGTGACAAGAGATGCAGTACCACTAGCTGTAGAGCAGAAAAGGGTGAAATATTTCTCATTAAAATATCAAACAAGCAGAAATTGTTCAAATGGCATTTGCCCTTCATTTTACTGCAACTATGAAAACACAGGTTACTTGCAGGATTAATCACCATAAGAAAACAATTGTTTTTTTTTTTATCGCTGGCCAGTATATTTCTCTACTCCATTTCTACATACCTATGTAGTTACCTCCTGAAATTCAAATGCATGTGTTCCTTAAATCAAGTTTTCGCTGCCCAGATTTTTTCAAACTAGAAATAAATTGCTTTTTAATACGGGATGGGGCAATGTGTTCTGCCATGTCTTTTCTAAGACTGTGACCAGTGCATTTTCCGAAGAGACTGACCTGCTAAGAGTGTTCTCGGTGTAGTCTTATGAACCTTAAGAGTACAACTTATATCTAAGGAAAGTGAACACATCATCTCCACAACTCCTATATTCTGTTTGGTGTGGTAAAAAATCCTGAAGAAATAGTTACGACAGTTATTGGTTATGCTGCAAAATTTAATTTTGTCTTATTTAAATACAACTAAAGAAATTAAATACTTCCAAAGCTGGTTAATCACAAGTTTATTCTTTATTTGGTGGCTTAGGAACTCTGAGGCATAAAAGTACCCTCTGTGAATCCATGCCAAACAACTTTCCACCTCCACCTCCTCAAAACAAAACAGCATAAGCCAGAAAGACACGGTAACACCCAGAGGAAATCCTTACTTGGAACCACTTCCTTTTCAAACAGTATTTGTTGTGGGTTACTGGCCCTTTTCTAGACCTACGTAACAGAGCATGAGATGTTTGGTGAATAAATCTTGCATACTTTGAAGCATACTCCCTTTATTGTGACTAGTACTTTGAAACCACATTGTAATTAAATATTTTAAAGAACATGCTGCAAAATTTTAAAATGTATTTTAATACAACCTACTTATAAGCATTAGCAATTACAAAAGAAATGTTAATTATTCTGCATATGTTACAATGACAGAGAAATTTTTTTTACTCACTGAGAGAGAAAAAAAGAAAAAAACACTTTTGCCTCTTTCCTTTTAAACTTTTTTCTCTTCTAAAACAAGCAGTATCACAACAGAAGCATTTAATGGCACTATTAACTCAACCACCTAAAACCAGAACCTATATTAATTACTTTCATTATGCTTAATTGAACATAATCATCTAACCTAACAATTCCTTGTACACTAATTAATAAAACAGCATGTCTTCCGGATCAGAACTGCATTACTACATTTTGTTTGAAAGTAAGATATTTAGGGGGTGGAATTCATAACTTCCACCATTACTATGTTTGGACAGACTTAACTTTTGGGATCACAGTGACTCTTAAGGGCAATGGATCTCAATGGTGGAACTGAAATTAATGCAAATTTTCATAGGGGATTTTCTGTCTCTTTGGTGACATTTGAAGAGAAAGATATGACTCAGCAAGGTCATTTCCATAAAAACACTGCAAGGAGTTACAAGAATCTCTAAAAACTGTCATCTGTATTATAAATAAATCTTCTATAATGCTACATTTTCATCTAATGGTTTCCAGTACCTCCTTAAGGAGGTAAAGAGTAAAGCGTTTATTTGATAAGCCTGACCAAATGAACCACGCCAAATATATATATATATATATATATATATATATATATATAAGTTGCGTTTTCTTCCAGCAGGAAGCTCATGTTTTCTCATGAATTGCTCTGAGCTGTCTCTCATCTCTTCCTCTGCTAAGCATGAGCCAGGCCTAATTTCTCCACCTTGCTCTTGAGAAACCTTGTTATTGCCAATAGATACTTTGCCCATCATTTCTTTTTGTGAAGGACACAGCTGAGCAAAAGCAAGGAACACTTTCATCCTGGTATTTTACAGTCAGGATTATCCTCTGCTAGAGGAAACCATTATAAAGATGACCCTCAGCCTGGGAAGTCATCCTAAAAACTAAACAATGGACATCTCTGAGGCAGAATGATTGTCTAACCCTATAATTAAAATTATAATAATCTCTAATAACTAAAGAAGCAATAGGCCAGAGGGAGAAAACTCTAATCACTTTGTCATTTGGTAGCTATGTAGGGTTGCATCCTAAAGCATGCATTTCATTTCATATTGAATAAATAATTTCAGTAATCCTTGAAGAATAAAATGAAGGAACCAGACCTATACTTCATAATCAGAACACTTCCCTGGGAAGGGAGAGCAATGTGTATTTAGCCCAATTAATCTTTGATGTTGCTCTGCTGTTCATAACAGAATTAAATTCAAGAGCTAGGAAATACCACAGAATAACTCAGCGAAACAGTTTAAAAGGCAAAAAAATTAAAAACAAAGTACCAGTGGCAAATTTCCTCCCTGAAAAAACTGGCACCTTGATTTCACATCCTGCAAAAGCATGCTAACCAGTGAGCTACATTTCTTGAATTAAGCAGGAGAAAGGGTGGAAAAGAGGAAGGGGGGGCGCATGCTTGCATTCCTAAATCTCTCAATCCACTAAAGACACAAAACAAAGCGAGAAAAAAAACCCAGACTACACGTCAACATCCATAAAATAACTCTGTTTTGTCAGTCACAAGGTGAAAGTGTACCCCTCAGATGAACTAAGAAAGGGCTCTAAATTCTACCTTTACAGGAGTTTAAAGAGCCATTCCCACTGTTAACATTTCCCTGTGGTAAGTTGAGCAGTATCTGGTCAACATGACATGAGCTGACCCAGTACTGCCAGTAGAGATGTCCAGTTCTCCATCTGCATCCTACTGGAAGTTTAGATCCAGTTCCACATCTCCCACTGGAAACTGACTGCCTAAACCAGCAGCTGTTCACCATGTATGGGAGCAATCCTTCCACATCTATTATTGTCCCTTGAAAATATTCAGCAGCTCTGTGAACAGGATTTGGTGTTAAGTGGCTTGTTTGAGGGATATTTTTTCTGCACATAATGATCAACATGCTTTTGTTTCAGTACATGCACTGTATGATACACGTCCTTTCCCTGGGAAGTTAGACAAGCTACACGTTTGAAAGGATAAATAAATATACCTGTTTCATAAAAACATATTAATAGAAAATTATAGGGTCGGTCATGACAGAGGCAGGAATAATGTTCAGTGGTTGTGTTTCCCAGCTCTCAATTAATTTAACCAAATTACACATACTTTGAAGACTTCCTTTTTAACTTCCTCCCTTAATAAGAGTGACTGAGCAAAAGATGCATTTTATTCACGTACAGATAATTAAAACTTTTGTTTTTAGAATATTTTTTTAAAAAATTCATCTGTTCCAAAATCATTTAAGTTCCAACAACACATTTTAATTGAACACACTTCTGAATTGCTACATTAATATGCTACATCCTACTTGAGGAAGAAAAAGAAGTTTTTCTCATTAATCTCCCTCCATTCTTGTTCTCCTTTTCTCCCTCAATCTGTTTTATTAAAAAAATCTGTTCAGGCCTCTCCCTTCACAACCTTTGCCTCTTTGTACAAGTAAATGGTGGGGATCATCTTCCCAAACTTCACCTAGGCTGTCCACAAGAATCTTTGAACTGTGTACTAAATGCCTACTCTTAAGTACAGTAGAAACAGATAAAATACAACTCAACTTTGATTCTCTCACCTGAATTTACAGAGAGCACGCTCGTGTGAACTGCCATGTTCACCTCTTGTGAATTCATCTACATAAACTTGATTTCAGACCAACCGTGTATGACCCTCCTTCCCCTCCTTCCCCTCCTTCCACTCCTCAACACAGTGTTTACAAGTTTCTGCCCAAGGAACAATTTGAATATCCTACTGTTTGAGCAAAAAATCTTGCAGAGACAGCATATCAATTTTCAGGCCATACCAGATCCAAATTACCTATTCTAAACTCTGATCCCTATTTTGGATTCTAATCCCATTTTCTTAGCCTAATTAGCATTATTACTTTAGTGCCTTATTAATAACTAATGCCACAAGCTAAATCATCATCATTTCAATAAAATAATCTTTGAAATCCAATAACACCAACAGTGTAAAACATTTCCTAGCTGCAGACAGGTATGCCACAGCATGCAATTTTCAATTTCATCGGCACAAACAGATCAAGTTTCACTACCTTGTTATTTAGTAAGCTATTGTAGTAATTAATGAACTAAGCTTTTTTTTTTTTAATAATAGTTTATAAGTAGTATACATGAATCACTGGTTCCAGAGCTCCCAGCCTTTCCCAGGAAGCATGCTGCAAGTCACACCCAGTCCCAGGTCTGTTCTGTCTTGCCTCTGCATCTCAAGCCCTCGGGGCTGTTATCTTTTGACACTCGTAACTGCACAACATTGCATGATCTGCAGCCTTACACACCATGAATATTACATTATTTTTTCTGCAAGAGATTTCAATGTCATTTTGGTTTTGTTAAAAGCATTAAATCTTGTTAACAAACCTCACCTGATATACTGAGTCTCAGTGGTTCAACAGGATTTTTTTTTTAATAAGGACTTTTAGGAGGAATCCAAGGCTGGAGGGACATTCCTATCCCAAAAATCTTGAACATTTTTGCAGTTCCAACCATTCTATATCATTGGGAATTGCTTGTTTTCAAGCAAAGCACCATCTTCCTTCAAAATAAGTTAGAACAGAAAAAAAACAGACTTTTAAATTTTAATTTATTTAGAAATGTCTGTGGAATCAAAGTTACCAGATGGATTTGAGAATGGCGTGGGTTGCCTTTGTGGTGGAGATGAACAGAATTGGGATATGTTGAAACTAGCTTAGTTGGTTCCAAATGTAAACATAAGACATGCTTATTGTATGCCCTCTGAAACTAAAAAAAAAAATTCACTTAGTGCTGAGAAGCTAAGGCTGGAGAAACTACTTTCCTAGCATTGTTCCTCAAAAGTCCAGAGGAAAATTTTTAAATACAACCCGAATCAGAGTTGATTCCTGCCCCCACATTCCCCCTTCCCTAAAACACAAACAAAACACTCTCAAGGCATGACTTGCCTTATTTAACAGCCCTGTTTAGAAGACAATTGCTGGAAGAGTTTGGCATCATTAATTTTTCTGGAGCAGCCTGCCAGCATGTGAGCCAGTACAAATGTGGAACTCATGCATGTGTGTTACACGGTACAGAGCTTGCCTTTAGCAGCTCTCCATTTCTGACAAGCAGGAAAATAATTATCAAACTACTTGATGCAGCAGCCTGAGGCTATAGTGACTAGCTAACCCTGTTTAAATCTTGCTGGTTTTGCCAATATGTAATTGGTTGGTATTTTAATTTTTAAATTGGCAGGTTTTTTCTGTTCTATCAAAATTCCCTTTATGTAACAAAATGTAATCAAAGGAGCAAAAAAATATTCATTGGGAGTTCCAGATTTTTTTTGTCTCTAGGGAAAAAAAAAAAAAAAA
>WBMY01002305.1:557315-571091 GCA_013397315.1 Donacobius atricapilla | reverse complement strand
AAAAAAAAAAAAAGTCACAGAATCATAGAATAGGTTGGGTTGAAAGAGATCTTAAAGATCTTCTAGTTCCAACCTCGATGGCATAGACTGGTGCACCTTCCACTAGACCAGGTTGCCCAAAGTCCTGTCCAAATTGCCCTTGAATATATCCAGGGATGAGTCTTGTGGGTGACCTGTGCCAGTGCCTCACTACCCTCACAGTAAGGGATTTCTTCATTACACGTGAAAAAAATATTATTCCTAAATAAACCTCAGAAGAAAAGAAAATACTGTGGATTCAAAAATATGCTTTGAACACACATTTAATTTTTGCCTATCATCTCTCTCCAACTGTGAAACAGTTTTTCCACATTTGATTGTTTCTTAAACAGAAACTAGACCATAACTCCACAGTTTATTGCTGTCCCCTCTCTGAACCTATTGCAGATGTACTATATCCTTTTCAAATCAGCAGGAACCAGTGCTGCATATGGTATCCAATGAAATGCGGAAAAACCTGGGATTAATACATGATGTACTCTTTTGTTGTTTGTTTGTTTCCCAACAACCCTTAGGACTCTCCTTTCTTTTTTGCTTATTGCTGGGCTGAGGTTTCCATGAAATTATTTATCATAAACTCCGAGATTCACTCCTTAGTGATAATAATGAGGCTTCAACCTCACCAGCAGAATAAACATGCAGAGTAAAGACAGCAGCAGGGCAGTGGGAGAGAAACCTTTAAAGATACTTTGAGAGCTGTATCCCAGGACTGGCTTCATAGTTTAGGAAAGCTTACATTAAGGATTCAGAGCATTTTTTCTTTTTCCATGAATGAAAGCATCTTTTTAACAACTGGCAATGAAAAAAATACAAGAGAAATGAAGCAAGTAAACAAAGATAAATAAGAACACAACATCAAGAGTGACTAGTGAAGGGCAGAATGGTTCAGAAACCATTCAAAGCTAAAGGTTCCTGCGTTTCCCACCTCCCAAGCAAGTGTTGCTTCTCATCCCTGCAAACAGCACCTGATCCTGAGGAGCTACTGCTGAGCCAGAGCTACTTCCAAACAATCCCTGTGACAGCTCTCTTATGCAAGCAAAGCTGACACCATGCTTCTAACACGCTCCCTCTGTCCATGCACTGGGCTGCAATGAAAGCCAGCAAGATTCCCAAATTCCAGATAGCAATAGCAAGTGAATTACTTCACCTGAGCTGTGAAGGCCTCCTCTCACCAGGATTTACCATGTCAGCATGCCACCATGCTAAATTCAATGGCCCAGCTGCCTATTCAGTTCCCCAGAGGGCAAGAAATGTGCTGAAGTCTGGTAGGAGAAGACCATAAAGACAGACCAGGAGGACATGTACATCTTTTTTTAAACGGGGACTGCTTGTTAGTGGACTGAGCAACTCCAGCCCTTGCCTGCCTTTTGCCTTTGGGCAAATCAGGTAGCATCTGTCCTGGATTAAATTAACTATAAACACAGGCATCTGATAAAGAGTGACTCGTGCCCTTTCCCTCAATGGTGGCTTACCTACCAAAGAACTGCTGAGCATGACAGTAGCAGCACACATATGCCAGAACAAGCTACTTGTTATAAGACTCTGTTAACACTCCAGAAAATCTTACTTGGTGATAAAACACTTATAAGAGTGCGGGAAAGCCGGTAATCTAACTTTTACTGTTTGAAAAGGATTACTTACATCCATAGGAGCAGGCATCTTGCAGTCAGTGCTGAACAGCCAAATAACATCACCAAGAGAACAGCACACATTTGATACTTGTAATGCTTTCTTCTGTGAAAGGCAGATAATCTTCTTCCAGTCTGGGGGCACAGAGTACACGGAAGTATTGTTGAGGAAATTACATAGCTAAAAGCATTAAGAGACTACACTTGTTCTTTTGGTGACACACAATGCAAGACTCTTCCCAGGTCAGAGTCTGTTCCGGTGCAACATCATTCGTCTTTACAGTAGATACTGCTGAGTCAGGAGGATGATGTCTGAAGAGAGACCTCATAAATCCACTGAGCAACAAACAGAACCAATAAAGCTTTTAGGAAAGCTGCAATGGAAGACTATATTTTTTTTTTCCTATAAACAAAAGGCAGGTCGTACTCACCATCAGATCAACTACCTGCATCTAAATCTGATGGATCAAATTTGACAACAGTGACTAAGTATTCTGTTCAAGTGTTCTCTGTGCAAGAACTGGTTTGATTTGTCACTATAAAGTCTGGAGACCATTGAAGCCAGCTGATAAATGGTTGCCCACCAATAAAGATCATCACTTAATTTCTAGGCTTGCCTCAGTAAATGCCAACTTTTTCTAAATCTCTGAAGCACTTTATCAAAATGTAAAGTATGCTAATTAATTCAGGACTTTCAAAATTACCATTTTATCTTAATTCACTATATAAGACACTTGTCGGGTGTTTGTAAGAAAAAATGACACAAACAAATCCTGAGGGTTGGAGGAGTGGGCAGCATGAGAAGGAGGAGAGTTCAAGAAGACATGAAGACTATCATACCAATGAATCCTCACCTAAATATTTCCAGAAAATGGCATGGGTGTATCCAAAACTTGACACAAAAACAATCATGTAAGACATGAGCTTTATCTGATGCCTTCATTTTTCTTGGACTTTCGAGAGAAGATGACAGACAAGATTATCTTCCTTTCTGGTCATTGACAGATCCCAGGATAAACAATACAGGAAGCTGGAAACCCTTATCCAAAAAGAAACGAGTATTATTAATAAAGAAGAACCTAAAGCAGCATGCAGGTCTTGATATTGTATTTCATGATCATTTAGCCAGGTGGAAATCCATGCTCCGTTACTGGAACTACAAATCCTTTTTTGCTAAGGAAGCCCAAAACATGAGGCAGTTTCATGTGTTTTGGAGCACGGGGTAATTTAGCTCACATAGTTTTGCTACTGCTCTGTCACTGAACCAGTACGAAAACTGGTTATTTCCTCTGTGACAAACGATCAAGCACAGATACTTATTCAGTCCCACATCACACTTGGCAAGGTTGACAGCTTCAGAAGGGGGAAAATCTGTAACTGCTTATTTGGCCAGATTGTCATGAAATGATGTGGGCATTTGCTGCACAGCGGGGGATGGCTCTTACTAGACAGGAGCTCAGCAGACAGGAAAGCTGTGTTTTGAAACTTGCAGACCTTGAGTTTCAATCCTGTTTTCCAGTGCAGGTCATATTGAGACAGACCTCTCTTTGTAGCTTGTTCCACACTGTTGGAACTGCTACTGCAAGTCTATTTGCTCACATACATTATTAATATCAGCTTCTTGTGTCATCGCCCTTCTAACCTTCAGTCCAGCTATTTGAATTTCATTAGGCTATAACTAGAGCCAGTTGAAATTTGGGGCTGAAAACAGACAAATTGCAAAAATTCCCTTACCTGATTATTAATGATTTATATTACAGCATAAAAGATAAAGTTTACAAACTTCATGATTTTAAATGGGGAAGAAAATGTTCTGTTCTGGTGAGGACAAAATGTAGCACTCCTCAAATACCATTTTCTTCCTAATATTATTTTAGAAGACTGCAAAACTTGGTCCATTCCCTGAGAAGGTTGCAGTTGCAAAGAAATTTAGTTTTCCCTATGCAAAAGCATTCCTTTGGGTCCCATTCCAAAAGCAAGAATACACAGTAACATAAGGATTTTTAGGAAATACAAGAGAGGACGTGTATATGGATTTCCAGTCTAGGCAACTACTCCTTGTTCTCTTTTTCTTCCAAGAAGCCTGAGACATGAGAGATAAGAGATACTTTACTATGTGCAGTGACAGAACATACAGCATTTCCTCCAAATAAAAAATAAAAGCCATAACCATTGTTTTGTGGGATTTTTTTTTTTAAGTTTTAAAACAGTGTCTCAGCCATTGCTCAAAAAGAAGAAAAAGTACATAAGCTAGGCTTACTTTAAGGTTAGAATTTGTGAATTGTGGGTTTTTATGTCAAATAGTTTTGTGCCCAAGTTGGGTGGTTCCATACCCACAGTCACATAAGCAACCAAGGTGCATAAAAGACTTTTTTTTCCATGCTTTCATTGTCTGAAAAGTCCTTTTGTTGGACAGTAGAGAATTACACCATTTAAGTTTTTGACAAACATCCCTGAATATTATGAAAACCAGAGCTGTTAGTCCTTCTTTAATCCTAAATTCTCTTTATATACAGTTTTAATGATTCCTACAGTAATTCTCCTGTAGTTTTCTTAGTGGCTGGTGCCTTTCTCATTTCTTTCATTCCCATTCATATTCTTTCAGGTGCACTAGCTGTCCTTGACATTTCCTTATTAGGTTTACAAATAATCATTAATTTGTTTTGTGTTCTGCCTCCTGTTTCAGTGATGTATAGGCATGTCATTACCTTTCTAAAGTGTATTCATTATTTTTCTTCAGAAACAGCTCACTACTTCTCACACAGGGTTCAAGGCAATTTGCATTGACCACACGTAATGGTGTACACTGGTCATCGCACCTTCACTAAAGTGTGTGCTATCTATTCTTTAGCTTTCATAATTAATGAACTTGTGATCTGAAGTCTCTTTCACTGTTTGATTGTTCTTTCCCTTGGTCTGTTTGAAAGGCACCACACTGTAGTGAACAGAATACTAAACTCTGACTCAGGCTTGTTTGCTACTCCTCATTTTGTCCCAGGCCTTTTGATTGCACCATCTCCATGGTCCTCCCACCACTGAGGAAGCAAGACATACATAAAATATGGGTTTGTGCAAGGTAGGTTTTCTTGGTGTGGGGGAAGTGGGTTAAAGTGATCACCAGACTTGAGGCTCCTGTGTGCCAAGAAGCTAGCTTGGGATGGCTTGCTTAAAGTCTCAGCAATCTGCTGTGGCTGACTTGATCGGCGTTTACTGGCAAGTAACCTGAATTTGAAGCCCTCAAGGAAGAAAATTAATCTTTTTGTTATACTCTTTTTTTCTCCCCTAGCAGTTTTGGCAACCCAGTTTATATAGCACCATTTTTCCTTACGCTTTAAACTTGGTGAAAATATGCTTTTAATTAAAAAGTTACAACCACACCAAACCAGTTCAAAGTTTCACTCACATTTCTGCTTTTTAGATGCTATAGTTTCAAAGTGAACAGAATTTTAATAGCTAAATAAAGAGACAGGGGTGTTTTCTTTAAGGTTTCTATCATGAAAAGAAACTGAGGGACCAAGATAGAAGGCAGATCACCCTCTCAGCGATTTTAAAACAGCAGAAGTCAGATGACCTCAAAAAAGGCACATTAAAAAGAAAACAATTAGAGCAAGATTAATCTGATTTATAGTAGAGAACCAATATGAATCCAGATCTCTTATGTTCTGTCTTAAAGAAAACAGCAACAAAAATCAGTCATCATGCGGATTGCATTTTTTCCTTATGCACACTAAGCTAATATTGAAAAAGTGATGGGTTTTGTTATGTTATAAATGAAGTCAGACTTCGTATTCAACCAAAGCAGTTACCTGCCCTACACTCCCAGCTGTGCATTCACCTGATCCATGCTGAGCATCCTATTTCTCTTTATACTACTATTCAAGACACCATCCTTTTTTTTTTTTTTTGCTCTGGACCTTATGTCAGCACCTGCATATGTGCAAACCAAGTGTAAAACACAATCATGTCAGGAGTGATGGTATTTCCCGCCCACTCTGTGAAAGGAATTATGCTGTGTTTAGGGCTGTTGGGAAATCTGCTCTAGCGTGTCTTGTAGCAGCCTTTCCCAACACAATCCAATTAAATGAAGCCCTGTGCTGTTCTCCATGTGATGGTCTGAAACAATAATGTCAAAATTGGACACCTTAGACTTGAATGAGATTTATTTTTTATGTGTGCTTCAATTGTTAACACAGTTGAGATGAATTAACTGCTATTTTCATTTCTTCCCAAGAGTTGAAAAAGGTCAGTTATTTCAGTTTCTTGGAAGTAATATCTTACAGTGACAGATTCCTTTCCCCCCTTGTATACTGTATTTGTACAAATTACAAGAACATGCAGCAGCATGTAGGACACTCTCAACATTTTACATGTTTTCAATATGTTTGTTGGCATTTTCCTAATAATTCTCTGTATCCAAGAGTCCATAACTCCACTGAAATTTCAGTCTCAACTGGAACTTTGCAAACAGATCCTCTACTCAATAAATCTTTCTCATGTGAGCTTCTTAAAAAAAATAAAGCCTTTAGATGGGAAAGCATATGAATAGATTATTACAGAAATGACACTACAACTGAAAAGAAACAGTACTTATTTTATTAGTTCATACACCAATGGGAACTCTGTAAGCTGTAGAATTGGAAATTGTTCCTTGAGAAAAAATAAAAATTACAAAGAAGGAATACTTCATCCTTCCTGAAAGAGGAAATTATTAGTGTAAGATTTAAGAGAAGAATAGAAGACTTTTTTTGAAAGGTAAATTATCACATATCCATTCCTTTCCTTGAGTTAGCCAGGTCATATCTATCTGTACCTTTGCTAATACTGGGAATGTCTGAAATAAATTACATGCAAGTAAGATATAATCAAGAATTATGCAGGTATATTCAGGGAAAATTTGAAGTGAAGTTTTAAAGGCAGACTCAACCCACAAAAGATTCATGAACAGAAAAAAATAGTTTTTCATATAGATCCAAGAAAGTGATCTACAATTCCAAAATACAGTAGTCCCATGCATTAACATAATTAAAACCTGTTGTTCAGTAGGACTAATACAAAAAAGGAAATGGCAGTCAACACATAACAAGTTTCAGCTGCTTTAATCAAATAAAACTAGAGTGTCACAATGCAGCCAGTGTCAAAAACCAAATGACTGAGCTGCCCCACGGCATTTCCATGGAATCAAAATCTATTAACTGCCTGCACATCAATATTCCTTTGCAACGACCACTTTAAATCTCAAGGCTAGAGACACACTCTCAAATGAAGTACATCATCAAGTACCAAATAATTTAAAAGGTCATGAAGAAAGTTATGCTTGAGTAGTGTTGCAACAAATAAGCAAACCAAACAAGCAATAGCTCAACCCCTTCCAGTTTCTGCCTCACTTAGCACCATCCCTCCCTTCTTCACACTGGGGTTTGGAACCCCAGATAATAAAAGCTGTCATGTGTTTATTAAGGTCATGAACATACAACACCTGAATGATCTTAATATCCTTGCTACAACTCCTGAATCACATAAACCAGCCACACCTGGCATTTTAAGAGCATCAAGAGTGCATATTTTCTAACAGGTATAACTTTGACAGGGGCAATATTTACATCCTTCCTAAATGTTTTAGAGTGGGGAAAAAAGTGGACTTCAAACCTCTTTCATATTCATTTACTTGCATCACATCTTACTGAAGACAACCTCAAATATTATACACGTATCAGAATTCTCTAGGCATAACCTATAGCAGCATTGAGAATCTAATTCAGACAGGCTTTCATGCATGACTAACATTAATCAACCTATAAATCTTGATGTAGAAGTTTAGCTTAAGAAAAATACAGTAATTTAATCAGTGTTGTACACTGCAGTTCTATTTTGCTCATCACTATCCATAATACTGTATCATTAAGCTCATTTAATTCCACATAAAGCAGTCAAGCAGTGAACGCTAAAGCCTTCCTCAGACATCGTTTAACCCAGCAAGCCTCAGGCACCACTGGAAAAAGCCTGCAATTCGAGAACAGGGATAAATCAAATCATAACATGAGTTTGGAAATATTTTATGTCTCAATGACCAAATGCAACAAGATTGTGTTAGTAACAAAATCCTGACATTGATAGTACTAATTTTTCATAGCAAGACATGCTCCATAAGAGGACTGTGATGTTCTGAGGTATATATTAGTGTGCTAAATACATAAATCAAAGATAAATACGGGATAATTGACTCCTCCATTACCCTCTTTAAGTTCCAGTGGAATTCTTATGGCAAAATGTGAATGCAAGACTAACTCCACCCCAACACAGGGAAATCTTTCTCAATTGCTCCTTCCTTCTGAAGTGATCAAAGAGGAATCTTTCAGTCTCAGCATGATGTATAAATAATGTTTGCTGCTCTGTCCCTCACAACTCAATCTTCTGCCCTCAGTCAAAAGCAGTGCAATAAGGAGATAAAAAAAAAACAACATCCTTACGCATATACTGGTTGCTTTCTTAGATTTCCATGAACCCTGAGGGTTAATCTCTCAAAATGTGATATGAAAACTGTGTAGCACCCCCCCTTTGCAGTAAGAAAATGGATGAGGAAATCCTTATTTTCGTTTTATGCTAAGAATAACAGATGACCATTCTCACACAGCAACAGAATCCCATTAAAACCAAACCCTCCATCGTCCAGCAACGATACAGGAGAGTGTAATTCTTCTCTGAAAGCAGGACATCAATTGTCACTGAGCAGTGACAGTGGAGAAAATGCTTTCCTGTGGAGACCTGAGTCATCAGCCTGAATTTCTGCAACATTCTTGCATTAGGCATTTGCCTGCTGAGCAGTTATTTGTGAACACAGCAAGGGATAAACATGTTAGCCATGAGAACAGAAGGGGAGGGGGGAACCAACAAAAAAGCTAAGAAAATGTGAGGAAACAATATAAATTTTGTAAATATCTGAAACAAGATGTAGAAGTAAACTTCACCCCAGCACTCATAAAACTCAAAAGGTTTTGTAACGTGCTCCTTCTAGGGACTTTTCTGAGCATTGAGAAATACTTGCTCACATACTTCAGAATTTATACTTCTGTTTCTACATATGTTTTGACCCAGAAATTTCTGTTTGTTGTTTTCTAACAACTTCAAGTACCAGGCTATAAAATCCTGAATGAGCTGTTCAGACCACCAACTAAACTGAATAATTTCATATCAACTGAACTCAATTATTCTGCTTTAATTAACCACAAAAAGATCTAACCCCTTAGAAATTAACAGTTCTTCCAAGCACATAACAGGGTACAAACATCAATAAATTCCAAAATACCAGTTAAAATCAAAACTTCCCAGATGTTTTATTATTTCAATATGTGTAGATGCCTGTTGGAATATCAGCATTCCTTCAGGAACTCCCCTCCAGCCACAGCATTTCATTAATAGCAAAGCTATTGATGCAGTAAACAAAATGGACCACAATGACACAAAAAAACCCCCCACATCTAAAACCCCATGGATTAAGTGATATCAAAGTGTTGTCAGGGGGAAAGGAAAAAGACCACATAGGAGGAAATTATTTGGGATAAAAAAAAGTGAATTATTTTGAATTTCAGAAAAGTTTAGGAAGGAAGATACTACAAAAGCCTAAACACTGGTTTATTAAACCCTTTTCTCTATTTTTTCCTTTTTGTAGTAATTTCCTGTAACAGACCATACAGCCTGACCAAGTCAGCAGAGGCTGTGGGCATGTTAGCATTATCTGACAGACTTCAGATTTTACACTAAATTATATGTAGAATTATTTAATGGCCTGTTTTAGTTATGGAATGTAAAATACAGTTCCATGGAGAACCTACCATCAAGAAGTATAATCCACTTTTTCTTTTGTGAGAGAAATCTAATTATATGTCCAAATCTCCAAATATTTGAACTGCAATTTAAAAGAAAAATAGGTGAATTGAAAGCAAAGATAATAGGAATTAAACAGTTGTGAGTGCCTGTAATATGGCTTGGGAATGTCTGTTTTACTTAAAGCATGCACATTTTAAAAAAATCTCTCTTCACAGATTAACATTTTCCTTGCTCAACAAGAAGGAATGGTCCAGTTCACTATGGCAGTATCTACTATTTCCTAAAAGGGAGCTTAAAAAATAGTCTATCAGCCTCCAACTTAATTGAAACTTGTACAGTCAGTGAAAGGTAGAGGGAGGAGATAGACACAATACTGAGGATGTCATTTTGTACAGTTTAATACAATCAATGTGAGCCATCATTCAAAACACACAGAGTCTTCTTTCTTCAAAAGACAAACATTGAACCTTTGGGGAGATTAATACCATTCACAAAACTATACTCTTATCAGATAATAGAAGTGTCTTCAAATTCATTCGCCTCTAAAAAAAGAGAAAACCCAATTGCTATTTGCCATTGATGAAAAAGAGCAGAAGTTCATTCTTACTCCTAGGATAAATTCACCTCTACTTAGTGACTATATTTATTGGAAGTAGAGATGAGCAAACACACCCATGGAAAACCACTGAAAAATGTAGATTCAAACTCTGAATCCAAAATTGTAAACCTTCCAAATAAAAATGTCCTACACTGTGGTATTTGCAGACACCTGCACTTTGTTTTCATGGTCTATGTCAACCTCAGCTTTCATAAACTCTGCAAATTAATTCTGAGTTATTGTTGAAACAACTCCACCACAATTTAGAGCTTAGAAAGTCTCTTAAACAGCTTCCAAATATGCATAACTAATCTGTGATTTTATATTCTGAATCTGTGGTCTTATGAGGACACTAAACTGCACTGCAGAGAAATCACGAATTGGATGATCACAACTCCTCCCAGCTCTCTCCCATTATCTGAAGGATAAAAAACAATTTCACTTGCAACCATTTCCTGAAATGTTTGGGTTTACTTTTTTCTATTTTTTTATTTTTAAAAACTCAAAACTCAGCCTTTTCAGGCATGTTATCTGCAAAAAATATTCTTGTGAAATTTCAAATGAGTTTATAGACTTCTTTGCACTGGAATATACTGGATAATATCGGCTGTAGGATAAAAAGAAAAATACAGAAATTATTATATTTTTTAAAAGCTGTACTTTAAAGTTTCTTCCCCTCTTTACCACTTTTCATAGAGCAGTTTCATCTCATTACATACCTAATAAGGAAGGACTAATGTGATGCCTTTCAGTAATTCCTGTTCTTCTTTTTATTATTTCAAGAGAATTTGACAGCATATGTCCTTTTCTTATGTGACTTAATGACAGACTAGTCTAATGAAGTGGGAATGAAGATCCTCTCCTTTTTGCCAAGACCAAACTCTGAAGGCCTCGTGTAAGGAAACCTGTTAATACAAGGCTTCCTGGTGAGCAAGTAGGGACTGAAAGATTTGAGGCCCAGAGAGCCTTGCAGAGAAAATGCTCTTTGCAAATTTATTCTGATTCCCTTATATCTTCAAAGGACTGAAATACAGGGAAGTAATTAGAATTTTACTCCTGAAAAAATACATTTGTTACTTCTACATTACATGACAACACAGTTGTTACACATCTGATTGTGACATAACTGGTCATCACCCAGCCATGAAATGAATTCTGAGAATTCAGAACGGTTTCAAAGGACAATTTTTTCTGTTAGAAGATGCTAACAAGTTGCTTGCACTTAAGGCATTCCTAAGAATGCCACTGACTTTGAGAGAATGAATGCAGAAGTGCAGGTACCTCTAGAAGAAAAATAATATAATGTGCTAATGAATCGCATGTGCAGTACCTAGGTCTTACTCAGTGTCATTCTAGGTCAGCTGTCCTCATTAGAAATTGCATCTCTACTCTCTAAACTCAGTACAAAAACCCCCAAACAATATAACCTAATGAAGACTTGGTTAGTCACTTGCTGATCTTTCAAGTGTAGGGAATTTCAGTTATAGCCAGCGGCAAAAACCCAGGACATAATAAAAACTATGAGAGGACTTGAAAACAACCCAAAACCCAAAGCCAAAGCCCAAAAACTCCAACATACTAATATTAACCTTAAGCCATCAATTAGTGGAAGACACAAGCAAACTCCACTGCAAACATACCCACAGCAAGGTTAGCTGGACCAGAAAGCTAAAACGTAAGGTGCATAGCAGTAACTCAGCAACAGAAATACCCAGTGTTTGATGCTGGTAGTGAGTGCCTTCACCACATTAAACTGAGCACATCAGACAGGTTGTATATTGGGATTCTGGAAAAAAACACAGCTGTGAAACTCCTTAAACTAAAATCCGTGTTTTCTACTTCTTAAAAAATTTAATATCAAATTTAACATAGTAAGTATCGTCTTCCTTTAGTGAGGCTTCATAAAATATTTTCAGTATCTAGTTCTTGAATAATTGCATCAGTGCACACAAAGAGCATTATGAACTGTACTGCATCATTCAAACTGATTTCATGTAACAGTAAAATCTGTGAGCGAGTGAGGCACTCAAACAGTTAAGTCAAACAAATTTAAAATGTATAAGCTGAGCTTCAAAGCACTCACATCAGAAAAAAATGGGCTCAACAAGATTTAAACACGTCAGGTTTAGGGTGCGTGCAGTAGAGTGTTTTTAAGTTGCAGTTATTTCCAAGTCAAAATCACCTCCATCTACATTTATTTCAGAAAAAGGGAAATATGTTTTGATTACTTGTTTTAACTCCAGCTGTAATCCTAAGCAATACATTTGCTGACTTCTTGAGAGGGCAGCTATTTACAGGAAAGCAAGAGATTTTACTTCTGTAATACGTGTTTTCAGTTTGGGTACATTCATGAATTGCTTTTTATGCTCATTTGAAACACTATAAACTGCTTCAAAAGTATTACAGATTCATGTAAAAAAATCAAGCATTAATGCAAGATGATTTATCTTAAGAGAACTCTGTAAAAGCAGGCCATTCACTTAAAACCAACACCTTTAAACTGTATATCTGTCTACACCTTTCTGATAGAGTTAATAATAGAGCATGGATACAGAGAAAGCATATGCATAGTTTAATGTACAAACAAATGTATTTTTCTTAATGATAAATTTTAGGAGCTCCTCATTTCAGCCACATGTAAATTCTACTTGCTCATCTGATCCTGTAGTGATTATTTCCTGAGATTTTACTGTCTCTGAACAAGCTGAATCATTTCAAAACCTGAGAGGCAACAATATCGCACAACTTGCCACAAAGTTTGAAGTTTGTGAGCAAATCAGCCCCACATCTGCAATAGTACTATATAATGGATTACAGAAGAAAGGTTCATTAGATCTCTATCATGTGAAGACCTAATATTGAATCAGTCGGCACCTAGCTGGGAAGTAAAAACTATACAGTAATTAATGTACTATAGTATGCATGCATTGATTTTTACATGGGCTATGTTTTAGCAGTAATAACGTCTGGCACCAGCCTACAAATCAATAGGAGCCACTATTGTGCAGTTGGTTAAAAAAAAAAAATAAGGATAACAATCTTTTGTTTAACTGGCATAATCAGAGTTCCACACCTCAATTTTGCTATTGTAGTACCTGACATTATTTTAAATAAGATTTTCATTCCAAACTTATTTGAAATACATATAAATACCCAGTCCTTGTACTCATTCTGATCTTTTCATAAGCAACATGCTGTCAAATTAAGAAAAAAGCAAAACATAAACATCAAATGGAAAAGGGACTAAGTCTCCTTCACACGAATATTCATGGACATTTGTGCTTGCTGTCAGAGTTCAAACACCATGTTATGCTTTGCTTCCTTTCACTGTTTTGTCTTAGAATTGTTAAGCAAGTTTCAGATTAATATGTGAACACAAGGTGGGAAGAAACTGCATGGGTCTCCTGAAAAAGTGATATTAAAAGTATATTAGGAATCAAAGAAAAAGAAAAATTAACTCTGAAAGTTAACAGTATCTTGTTTGACTCTTGGAAGATCTCAAGGGAACAGGGTGTGCAGCAAGAGATTTTCCAATTTGCCCCCAATATAGAGAAATAAGTTAAAGACCAGCTCAAAAAAAAAATCTCTACTAGAGAAAGTGGCAGGTGAGTGATTCAGGATGGAGGCTACTGGGGCCAAACAAGAAAGGCCTGTGTGTCCGGACCTGTGCAGTCATTTCATGAACTT
>WBMY01002305.1:530406-557287 GCA_013397315.1 Donacobius atricapilla | reverse complement strand
AAAAAAAAAAATCAGTTTGGAAATTGTAACTTCACAGAACCCCATGAAAATGACAGATAGAAAGAAAATCTTTTTCTAGTGAGAGTTTTAAGGTGTATAGAAATCCAAGGACAATTATAGTACATGTGAAGGTTATCTTACCCTCCATAAGAAATAATTTTATTTAAGACTTGAGGTCAGAACAACCTTCAGAACAGTATAGCCAATATTATGGCATGCTAAAAATTATCATGGCAGACAAAAGAATACTTAATTAAGATTCACATTACCGATAACACAGCCCATTTTTAATAGGAAAACCTAATAAAAGAAAAATAATACTAATTTAAGGAGAAAAAAAAAGAAGTCTATGTAATGTTTCTTTCTCCCTAGCATCTATAGTTCTTTTACTTCCAAGACAATACCAATCCTGCTTCTGCTGTCTTCTCCTATTAGCAGCATACAGCCAAGAAAAGTTGGCATGGGTAACTTTAAATTCATTGTCATCAGCACACAGAATGAAGCTGATGGAAGCAAAGTATTTTCCACTTTTTATACTGTGGCTAGCATTTCAGTATTTTTAGAATAAACAAAATAAATAGGATCATCATGTGTGTTTATAGTATGAGGAAAATAATGTAAAAATTAAATTAGCAACCTTTAAGAGAAAGTATGCATGAAACCTCTATAAAGGTTGCTGCTAATACACAGGAGAAAAAAGCATTGTTTATTAAAAAATGTCTTTAGATTAGACAGTTGGTTCTCTTATATACCAAAAGGTTAGAGTTTAAATGCTATTATGGACCCAGAGATCCTGTTTCGCTCAGCAGGTGCTACAAATATGCCGTTCTGGGGGGAAAGAAAAACCAGAAAAGACGAGAGCTCCTGTGAGCTTACCTTATAATTCTTTTCTAAAATACACTGCCAATTTCAGAAATATTCAGCCAATATTTCCAGAGGGTCATGATTCAACTATTTTACCATATAACAAAAGACTTAAGTCCAGAAAGTGGTAGTTTATTGAATCTTAATTAGGAAATTCTGCCAATTTGAAATTTTACGTTTGAGTGAGGATTGAAAACATTCAGCAACTCCCAGCATTCGATTTGCTATTTTTAGCCAGGGAAGTATGTGATCTAGTGCAGCACCATTTTCTTTTTTAAATTGATTGTGCTGTCTTTTTGCTGGAAATAAATATACTATCCTAACACCATTTACATAAAAATCTGGAACCCACACAGTGTCAAGCTGAAATGCAGAACAATGAATCTGTGTTTGACTGACCTTTATGTATAGGTGTGCCCACAAAATCCTACTAACAAAATAAAGCTTTTTCAGCGCTGTCAGGTTTCACCAACACAAGGTTGGAAAGGATAAATCAAGATACAGCAGAAAGAGTAGTACACGGTGAGGAAAATAAAACAAAACAGCACTCTTCAGAAGACAGGTTAGTTAAAGAGAATCCAGCATTACACTCATTCTGATCTGCTGGGTTTAGTATTCAAGTGGTTGAGACAGTGATGATTTACATTTCAAAGAAAAGAATGGAGCTTGCTGATGATCTTGCACAGAGTATGGGTGAGACTGCCTAATTCAGCATGACCCATATCCTTGGAGGCAAGGCAAGCACCTTCAGAGCTCACCCTTCCCGGCTCTGCTCATGAAACTCAGCCTTGTCTCTCTCACCCCACACACCCACATTTACCAACACAAAACTTGACTCAAGCATACAGGTAGACTGTTACCAGATTACAAGGTTTCTGGTATACCACTTTGTGAGAGTACCAATAAATCCAGGGGAACTGCATCTAGGAAACACATCTAAACAGTGGCAGGTTGTTCACCCGCAAATGAATAAACGAAGCAGCGAAGTGCTTCAACTAGCATCCATTTTGATTTCATTGATATTTTTTTCCCTTCAGGTGCTATTAATACAATGAAACCAACAGTCTCATTGTTGATATCTGTCCATGCTCTTTTGAATTTGAATGTATCTACAGCCCCAGATGTCACCATATCCCCTAACACCATGTATCACTAAATTTCTCAGAGGAAGATTTTGGTGCCTAACTTCCAAATTTCACTATCTTGAACCCTTTTTAGGGACAGCCCCCTGCCCTCACAGATAAGCTTAAGAAGACTTTTCTAATGAGCTTAAATTGCTGTTGTGTAAAGAAGTGATATATACAAGAACAGCATTTGGCCATTCTGTTGTCAAATTTGCAGTTCATTGCAAAGTTGACAAAGAAATTTGCTTTGGCTGAGTTTCCTGACAGGTTTCTCCCTTGTTCACTGATCAAAAGCAGATTACAAGAAATTAGCTCTGAAAGGGTTTTTTTAGGAGAATAAACATATTTGAGATATTCTCTTTAGAACCATGGTTGCTTCTGTCAGATATCACTGAACAGTTTGGGTTGGAAAGGACCTTAAAGATCATCTTCTCCCAATCTCCCTGCCTTGGGCAGGCACATCTCATACACCTATATAGGGAAAAAGGAGGGCACTAATTTATTTTCCTTCCTTGAAAGGCATCAATGTATAATCAACAATTCTTACTGAAAAACTTTTCCTACGCTCTTAGAAATAACATATAAATAGATATAAACAAATAAGTAAACCAAAAGGACAGCCAAGCTTCCTTTCCTCCTGGGAAACTTAATATTTTCAAAAGAACATCTCTGAGATTTTTCCTGCCACTGACAGCAAAAGACCAGACTTCTGCAACTTCACCGTCCTATTAAAGTAAATTGGGCCCAACAGTTATATGTTTTCTCCACTGCAATTTTAAGTTCCAGTCCTAAAACAGAGTGCAAGTGGGGTGTCTTATCTTCTTCAATTCAAGAAGTCCCTCACAGTCAAAAATAGCCTTAGTGAACTTCATATCAACTTGATAGATAAAACAAGAGCATTTACATTCATCCTGCCTCTTCCGGCAAACTCACTGCAGCTAAAAAAGCCCCACTTATGTCTGTCTGAAGGATTAGACTTGTGTCTGTCCGAAGGATTGCTTGAACACAGTATTTGGTCATTATGGGTTAAAAAAAAATAAAGTTAACATCTAAACCTTTTGATTCTTTGCAAGGACAACAGAAAAAATGTTCACTTCCCCACACACACATCTCTCCTCTTTTCTTTCACAAGAATATCCTATTTTCTTCCACAGTCTGAAAATGACCTTTCATTTCAACAGCTCCGTGGACTCCACTATTTGCCGAAACAAACAATTTCTTCCTGGCACAATAGCAACTATTTTAATATTCTCTTCAGACTTTCTCTTCGTTGCAATCCGAATAAATGCATTCAGGTTTACGATGAAGAGAGATCCTACCAGACAAATGGCAGCAAGGTTACAAGCACAAGCTGATGACCTTCCGAAAGCTTGTTTTCCAGAGCTGCCTGATGGGGTGAACATTCCAGTGATGTTATTCATTGAAATAGGAACTCCAAATATTCCCCTTTTCTGAGCAAAGTCATTTTACCTTGACAACATATCATCACTGGCTCCTTTCCGTACATCTCCTAGGACAGGAGAGAAAGGTGAACAATTTATCACTCGGGAATCCTTGATTTTAATGCAGATATTACCTGAAATACAATTTTTATTGAACACATATTTTGAATATTATATACTCATTCATATGCAGTAGCATTAAGGCACAAAGGCTAAACGTATTTGTCATCTGATCTGAACTGGGATAAAGATATAGCATTTTTTTAACAACAGTATGAAACACAGGTGACTTGTACTTCACAAATTCCTTATTTTTCTGAAACCTTTATGCCATTTAACTATTAGAAAGCAAACAGCTTAATGGGATTTCCAATTTTATACTTCATTTGACTTCAGCTTGCAAGAGTTAAAAAAGTGTTAGGTCACCCAGGTTCAGTTATTCAGAATACCAAAGCTGCCATGATTTTTCTCTTTTCTTTCCAGGAACAGCATTTACAGGTTGGATTACACCCCACAGAGCTGTACACAAAGGTGTGCTTCCATGTCCTAATCTCCTTCTTTTAACAGAGAGATTTCATCTCTAAGATCCTCCCTGTGTGACAGAGAGGGGCCCACCACTGTTACGTCCCACATGAGAAAGCTGAGGCCATCACTTCAGATGAATATGGGGTTTTCATTCGGACAATACTGCAATCCAAACTCAAAAGCTACCTCACGAAACTTATTGTCTTTCTCTTTTCTGCCTGAAAAACAGACAGGGTCAGCCTTCACCTTACATCCTGAAAGGGCACTTTCAATTTGCTGGGAAAGAGTCAGAAATTCAGCTTGCTTCAGCAGAGAGAATTACAGGGTACAATCCCAAGCAAATTAATAACACACCAGGGCTAAGGAAATAAGGTCACAGTGTCTTTGGCAGGTTTTTGAATAGGACACTCACAGTCGGTCTAGATTCTTGTGCTAATACCCTCTTTGAAGGTACACTTTTTTCCACTGCAGTTAGTTAAAATGGGTAAGAGAGGTGTGGAGAGCAAGCCTCATATTTCTTTACCTACTTTAAGCTAGAGGAGTTTGGTTTTATAAGTGGTTTTTTGATACAGTTCCTTCCAGACCCTTGAAGGAAGCTCAGCCCTGAGCTGAGTCAGATTTGTTCCCTTGCTGAGGTGAACTGCTCCAGGGCAGGCCTGTCCCTCACTAGAGCAGGGATGGGGGCACACAGGGGCTTCCCTGAGCAGGGGGAACACCAGTTCCAGACCAGCCCACCCAGAGTGGCTGAAGCAGTAGGGAGATCTGCAGAAGGGGATGGGAGGCAATAACGTGGAATGGAACAGCAACATGCTCACAAGGACAGAGCACCTCTCCAATGAAGTCAGACTGAGAGTTGTGGGTTTTCAGCCTGGAGAAGGCTCTGGGGAGATCTTAGAGCACCTTACAGTACCAAAAGGGCAACGAGAGTTAGAGGGACTTTTTGCAAGGGTGTGTAGTGGCAGGAGAAGGGGGAATGGCTTTTAACTGGAAAAGGGTAGGTTAAAATCAACGATTAGGAAGAAATTCTTCACTGTGAGGGTGATGGGGCCTTTAACAGGTTGCCCAGAAAAGCTGTGGATACCCCATCTCTGGGAGTGTTCAAGGACATGTTGGATAGGACTCTGAGAAACCTGGTTTAGTGCAAGGTGTCCCTGCCCATGGCAGAGGGTTGGAACTACAAGATATTTAAGGCTCCTTCCAACCCAAACCATTCTACAATATGATTCTATGATTACAGAAGCGGTATCTCAATTTATATAGATATGCATGGTTTTCTTTAGCTCTTTACTAAGTACATCAGCTACCACCCAAATGTGCTGCCAAAGTAGGGTACTATAAAAGAACAGAACAGGACACGGACCTACTTTGTCTTTCTCAAGATTATCCCAAATATTTTACAGATCCATTCCATATTTAGGTCTGTACTTGTGTATCGCCTGTTATATTCTGGTAAGTAACTGTACACATTCTAACTCTTGCCTTTCAATACCATGCATTCATGCATGATATTAGTATTTTTCTCAAAAAGAACATTTTTCCCCCTGCAGTGTTAAAATAAACTTTTGTTGCCATCTTTTAAACTAACCAGCTGCTTCCTGCCAAGATCTATAGCTCAGCTGTTACCACTATAAAGGCATTTCTTCAAAACATTAAAATTTATTGTAGCTTTATATATTGACCCAGCTGTAATCTTAAAACTACCTTTGTCATTGTGCCTTGCCCCTACTAAGGTGCTGTTCTCACTGCATCAGTTCTAAACAATGCAGTACATTTCCCTGCAGTTACACTTTGTATAAATAAGCCTGTAACTGGGAAATGGGAATAAATTATATCCCAGCAATTACAACAATGCAGAGAAACTCCTGAGATCATACATGTCAGAAGGTTCTGTGTCAATTTTTCAGAGGGTAAAATAGAACAAGAAGTTAGCAAAAAAAAAGATCCTGCAAAGTAAGTGATAGGGCCTAAGATGTTTGCACAGATATTTGTCAAGCAAACAAGATTAGGTGAGGTGCCTTAGACCTGAACTCATCCCATCCAGATATATTCTCCAAATCACAGTCACTAAAAGATGCTTGGATTTATAAGTCCACTAACATTTTAAAAGGCAGTTTTCTTTCTTCTGTTAAATTTAAGAGGATTCAGTTGTCCAAAACAACACCATTTAAGACACTTATCTGCATATGACTGAGGATCACCCTTTATAAAACAAACCTTTGACTTCAAAATTAAACTAAAGGTATGTAGTATAGTTCCAAGCAAGCAACTCTTGCTAAGCCAGATCAGAATGCCGTGCAGTGTATTTGACAGGAAAGCTACTGTAGCAACAAGAAAGAAACTCAAGATTTAGTGGTGTAAGAATTCAAACGCAGCCAGAAGAATCACACAATAAGTGCTCTCCGTAACAGCTTTTGGGATTCTTACTAATGCATACCTATACTCTCACATTTATGACCAGGCACCTGATTGTTTCAGGGGCACCTCAAATTTAAATTTAAGAGACAGTCTTAGGCTGCTCTTAATAAAAACAAACAAAACAAAACAAAAAAAAAAAACACAACCATGTATTTAAAAGGAGTGGGGGAATAACTAAAGATATGAGAAAAAACCCGATCACCCTCAAATGCTTGGTACAATAGGGCTGTAATCATACAGTACAACTACTCTAATCTGCGTGATTAGGACATTTTTACAGATCCAAGTACTCTTGCCATTTATAAGCAAGGGCTATCTACATCACATTTAATGCCCTTTTCCACTTGGCCCCCACCCATCAGACTTCTGAACTAAAATAAAGGCACACCTTACTGGTGTGAGCCCATTTAAGTTACCAGGATTAGTCATTCTGATGCATATTCTGTTTTGCAGCGCATGTGTATTAGGCAAATGCATTTATATTGATGCAAATGTCTTAGCTGAGACATACTACAAACTGTAAGGAAGATATAAACATTGCAATGAGTAGAACAACAAAACGTCTAAAAGTGAGGCATTAAATATGAGAGGACTGAAGCCAGAAGTCAAGTTAGCTCAAGGGCTTAACTACACCCCTAGAATGAAGCAGTAGTCATTGTACGAAAAACAAAACAGACTCTGACAAGTCTAATTGACGAATTAACAAATAGAATTCCAGTAGAAATCTTTTACAATAGACCTGCAAACCATTCCTACTCATTAGGCTCAAAATTGCTTCACTGAGGGGCACAGGGGCTATTGAGCTTAAATAGCAGGTGTTTTGTTCAGTTCATCTCACATCATATCAGAATCCCTGGAAGTTTTGCACTGCATGCTAGCATCACCCTCACCCCACCCCACAAAAAATATAAACCAAATCATAATATCCAAGTGAAAAAAGCAGAAAACAGTTCACATTGCTGTTTAACAAACTTTGGAATCCAATGAAACAGGTTTCAGGTTTTACCTTTCCCTTCCTTATCTTGCCCAGACACACATCAGGGAAGCACAACCTTCTCACACTCACAAATTCCCATATCTGTAACTCTTAAAACAGAGGTCTGTAAGGAAGGCGTTTTCATTTTTAGGTTTCCATGCACCTATCAAATATTTTCTGAGCCCTGTAAAGAGTGCTAAAGTAAGACAGGTCATCTGAAGTTTTTTAAAGCATTTGTGCCTTGCAGCATGGAGTTCACATATTGTGAATGCAACATTACTCAGCCAATTTAACAAGATTAGCCAGCCTGCTTTTTCCACTTTCTGTCATTTCTTCATCCATAACAAGCCAGCTTGTAGCTAAGGGCAGCCAAGCTCTTTTAAAGCTTTATTCTTTCGCAGCTAGAAAAGTACAGCATTTACAATTGGGAGCTATCATGTCAGAAGCACAGTAGCAGTAGCTTCTCACGGGTCATGCAAAGTGCGCTACACAAACCAAAACCAGGAAAATAGAAAGGAGACTAGAAAGAAAGCAGACTAATTAACAGTTCTAAATTTTAGTTAAACTCTGCTCAACCTTCTGCTTCTCAGATCCAGCTAGACAGCTAATAAGCCTCGTGGAATCCCGGCTCTTAATTAATACACAATTATTTCCCCAGAAGGATTAGAAGTTTCACCAAATGTTCAGGAAGTCAGTTTTTACAGCTCTGGTTAGATTACTGTCTATGTTTAGGAGCAAGGGTTACTGCTTCATATTCTGTTGGTAACAGAATACTTTTTTAAATGCAATCACATCTTGAAAGAATGTCTGCCTTTTCATTGCACAAGGCTTCTGTCTATGTGAGCATGTAACATTCTCAGGCAATAATTCAGTCACTTAAACATGAAATAACAACAGCCAGACATGTAAGCGTGACAATTATACATTAGCTGTCTGAAAGCAGAATAATATGTGAGCACACACCTTTGGAAAGACCAGTCTAACATTTTGCAGGCCAAGGTCTGAGACACTGTGCTCCCTAGCAAGGAGCTGATCATCCATCAGAAACAAAATGCTAATCAAAGCAAAACCAGTTTCACCAGCAGCTTGCTACGCTGACTTCCACCAATGTGAGCAATGTACCTTCCCAAGGCATTCCAGCTGGCTATTAGTCCTCCTTAGGCTTTGTGCTAAACACACAGTCCATTTTAAAGCCCTGCCTCAGTTTTGTGGGAGCAGGTGTGAGTTTTAAACCACAGTGCTGAAGCAGTTGCCCTTAATAGGACAGTCATTCATCAGACCTTTATCTTACTTTAAATCATCCACAGCAACTTCAAACAAAAGCTGGCCATGATACTCTTATGGTCCTACAGATTTCTTTCTCAAGGTACAAGAGTGAAAACACCTCTAAAAACACTAGCTTTCTTCTGCTCCTGGCTGCTCCTCTGTGCTGAAAATTAGTAGATATTTTCAACATATTGCTAGAGGATTTTGGGTGTTCCGTGCTTAAAAGGTTTAGGAAACTGACAAATCTGACCATCTTTACACTTTAAAACTCTACAAAGCACGCTTACTGGCAGCAGCAGGCAAATGGCCAGCCCTTACACCTCGTCCATCATTTTAGCTGAACACAAACCTGTTAGTCATTCACACCACTGTCACAAACCAGCGGTGACTGGGGCACAAGACCACATAGCTGATGGAGGTTCATGAATGTGATCTGGCCTGACTGAAGTATCCTTACCTAGGAAAGATGCCTTAAGTTTTAGCTTTCATTTTTTTCAGATTCTGTGCTGCCTAGGGGTGTAGTTCTCAGTCTCATATTAAGTGTTAGTCAGCTCTCTTCACAGAGTAGGTAGACAAAACAAATCTCTTTTCTGATGAAGACCAAGGACAACGAGTACAACTTTCAGACCCCAAAGCATAAACAACAGTAGATTGAGGAAGGAAAACAAGAAGGGTGATACTTTACAACCCAAAACTGTAATTTGATAATTAAACCCCAATATGCAAATGAACCAAAACTTATAAAAGTGCAAGACCTTGTGACCAGTTGTCCATTTTGTGACCATTTTAAGTCTACCTTGGGTGTAGCCCTGGTCAGGCTCTTGTCCTGCCCGAGGTGTACCCTTAAAGGCCTTTCAATGAATACCTACTTTATTCTCTAGCTCTGTTCAGTCTGTTTCAGGGCAGCCTTCCCAGGCATCAGTGGGTCTGAGGAGCTGCTGCTGCTGCTGGTACTCTTTTGCAGGTCATGGCTTTCTTCCCACCCTGGTGGGTCGCACTCCTGGGGGACAGGGAAGGGCAGGGAAGGGCCAGAAGCTGCCTCCCTCCAGTGCCAGTGCATCCTGCCCTGGGGCCAAGCCCCCTCTGCAAGGCAAGGCTGGTTTATGAAAATGCCCCTGCCTCCCCAGTCCCACTGCTTTGCTTCTGAGCTTCTGTTTGCTGAAGCAGTTCACCTCTGCGCAATACCACCCGCTCCCCTCAGCCTCTCAACACAAAGAGTGCCCCAGGTAAGAAAAAAAAAAAAAAAAAAAGAAAAATGACACACATAACCAATTAATCACCTAAGTTTGCAATCAAAAATGCAATGTGACTTCAAACTTTCAAACACCCAAGCCTGCCCTCACAACCCTGTGTTACCTCTGTCCCTATCAAGCCAGTTGCTAATGCCACCAGAGACTGCTGGCTACAGATGAGCCACTGTGGATATGCCACCAGACAGCAACAGCCAGGAAATTATGTTTTGGGAGGCCTGGGAACCTGGAGAGAAAGCCAAAAAGGTTTTCTGTCTGCTCAGTGCCTGGATAAGTCCTGCAACAAAGTCCACAGAGTGAAGATCTACCTCCAAAACTTTCAGCCTGACTCCTACTCCCAAGAGACCAGCAAATGTGCTGAGGCTGCACTCAATCTCACTAGCTATGGCATTAAGGAAGATGATATTCAGCAACAGAGGTCCCAGTGGAGACCCCAGGGTCTGACAGGGTCTGGCATACATTGCTGCTAGTGCTCTTTTACCATTCCAGGTAAAAGACCACTAGCAGCAACATGGCTTTCTTCTTCATGCTGTAGTTTACCTTGACAAAAAAAGGAATTTCACACTTTCAAAAGTTTCTCTCTTCCTGAAGTGAATAAGCCTTCTCCCAAGAAGGCCACAGAATGGTTCCTGAGAGTCAGACACGGGCTAAACTAAGGGGTGTCTCCAATGAAGCATATTTCTCTGTGCAAGTGTAGCTCTTCAAGCAGCATCAAGCCCACTGTTTGCTTTGCCAGATCGATTCTGCCCTGACAGTCCCATGACCAGACACAGGCCTCTGGATATCCCTACAGAGTGGTGTTTGGATGCAGAGAAGCTGTGCTCTGCAGCCCCCATGCCCTTTACCCTGGAAAGGACACCACTTTTTCAGTCCCATGCTTGGGCCTGCCACCACTGCTTGGCAGGGCCAGGTACCTGCAGCCCATTTCCTCTTTGACCATGGGTCTGCAGGGGGCTCTCCCAGCCCCTTGGCTGCAAAGAAAGACAGTAAACTCATCATCATGGTCACTGCAACCTTTATTTGGCACATTGTCCTTAGCTAAGGCAGTCCTTGCCCCTGCCACCCATTCCTGGCAGCTCTCCTGTTGGAAAGCATGAACGCTGTGACAATGTCTCTGCAGGGCTGCTTGCAGCTTGTTGGCAGGGCTGGCAGTGGCTGGGCCTTCTCCTCAGTGCTCCAACAGACTCGTCTGCACACCCTTGCTAAAGGAAGCAGGAAAAAGGGCCTCAGTTCTGTGGCTGGGCAGGAGGGTTCCCAATGTCCCTGGTTCCCAGCAGTGCTGCCGAGGCCATCCTGCTGATCTAGAGGGCCTGTTGTGGGCCCTCATTCTACTTCACTTACTCTTCCAGTACTTTCCTCAAGAACTGAAGCCCTGCCTGCTGCTCTAAGGCGCTCTGCCTTGCCTTGCTCCGCCTTGCCCTCTCCTTCAGCTTCTCGGCATAGGCCTTTCTCAAGACTTGGGAAGGGCGATAGGGATCCTCAAACACGTAGGGGCAGGAGGTCTGCAAAGGCAGAGGAGGCTCTCCTAAAGCACTGCCGCCAGCAGCTGGGGCTCCTCTCAGATCTTCAGCCTGAGCGTGCGCCTTGCACAGGCCAGGCTCAGTGCTCACGAGGCCATGGAGCTGCTCCCTCACAGAGAGGGCACAAAGCAAACAGCCCATGCCACGCTCCAGCCTGGGGACTCGGGGACAGCTCCTCCTGCAGGGCAGCAGGCAGGCAGACGACCCCAGCCATGGCACTACTGCTGTGCCAGGACACCTTCCCTGCTCTCCAGTCACCGAGCAGAAAGGCAAAATGTCCTTTTCCTGGGGTCTGCGCGGTGTATGCCATACCTGGCCATGCTCAGTGACCGCTCGGTTGCCAAAGTATTTGCGCCACACTTCTGCTTCCACCTCATGGCGCTTGGATACCATCAGCAGCTGGAGCTCCCTTTCTTCCTTCTCAGTGTAGAGGGGGTGCGTTCCCTGAAGGCCATGCACAGACCACACATGCAGCGTTAGCCACCTTGAGCTTAGGCTGGGCAGGAGGGCTGGGACCATGGGCAGCCCTTGCTGCCTCTCCTACCCTGGCCCAGAGCCCAAGCTGTGACACAGGACTGGCCAAACCGCATGATGTACCTACCACTTCTGAGGGTCGACGAGTACTTGCAGAGACCTTCAACCCCTGCTGAGCTGGAGATGTGGGGTGCTTCAGCATCATCTCAGTCTTCTCCTGGATTACGGGCAGGTACCTAAAAGGACAGCCAATAGTCTGAGCTTGCGGGAGCTGAGTGTGAGCTTGTATCTGTGGAATCACAGCCTGTCCTCTGGCACCACCCAGCACTTCAGTAGGAGGACCACATGTCCTGCAGGACAGTGTCTCCAGGGCTTTGTGGCATCAGCACATGCACCCCAGACAAGGGAGGCATCAGCCATTATCACTTGTGATAATGGGGGCAGTAATGAGGGTGATACTGAGGGCATGCCCTCCACCACACCAGTCCTCTACAAGGCTCACCCGCCTGGGCCAGCTTCCTTGTCCCTAGCGTGATCGGCTTCCATCGACTGCTGGCTGGCCTGAGAAACCCTCCGCCGAGCCAGGAACACCGGATCCAGCACACTTACTGCAAGCAGGAGGCAAGAGAAGAGCACACAGTGTTTGAGATCACGTGGGACAGAGCGGATGGCAGAGCTGCGCAGTCATGCTACATGAGGCTCACTGGCAATTCTTGCCACTTCTAGGAGCCACAGTTCCAGGCAGTCCCCTTTCTTTTGCCCACACTGGATCTGCTCCAGAGCTGAATTCCCACCAAGCCACCCACCACGCCGAGGCATGGTTTTTCTCATCTCCCTCTTATACCCTGCCAGCAGAAGGGACCCATCAGTGGGAAGGACTGGGAGGTACTGAGGAATCCTAGGAGCCTGCTGGGAAAACTGGGTTGTAGGGGCTCCCCACAGCTAAAAGCCTCTTCCATAATAGGTTCCCTCACAGTGACCCAAGACCTCTTGCCCACACACATTCCCTACCAGCATCCAGCTGGGACATACCTCTGCGGCAGCCCCCACCCCAAGGCGCCGACGCTCTTCTGGGTTTCAGGGAAATCAGCGGGGCCGATGGCTGGTGTGGGGTCTCAGCTACAAGACTGGAAACAAGAAGGCGCTGGCTGGGTAAAGCTGGGGCTACAGGCTCTCTTGGAGGCTGACACTTACAAGCTGCTGGCACATATCTTTGTGGGGCACTGCCTAGTCCTTGGAGGACAGAATGCACATGCTGTCCTTGCTGCCTGCACAGAGCCTTTCGCCCCTCTCAGGGCACATTGAAAGCAGAATGGCCACTTCATCTGCAAACTCCAAAGCCAGGGAGGAGTGAGCATGGGAGAGGGAAGCTCTCCTGTGAAGTGGCTGCTCTTGCCCAAGTTTGGCTGGAAAGGAGCCTCGGCAGGAGGGTTCCCCCAAAACAGTGGCTGAGCAGGTGCTCGACAAGGTGAGGGCTGTAGCAGCCATCCTGCTCACCTTGGCAGTATGACAACTTCATCTTGACTGACCCGACTAAAATCGTTTTGGCCCGGAAAGGCAACAATGCTCATCATGTTGGGGTCCTGGAAGGGAACAGCAGTGCGTCAGCAGAAATCCAGACCATGTACTGGTTGCTCAGAATGGTGGCAAACAACCATGGTTCTCAAAGGCACAAAGGCTGCTTTTCAGAAAGCCTCACACACCTTCTCCCTTGATGTCATTAGCCTCTTCCTCAAAGGAGCTGAGGCACTCCTGAGACTTGGATTAGCTCACTGGGGGTGTGCCTAGGCCGGGTGGTGAGGCAGGTGACAGCCCAGACAAGGCAGCTGACAGCTTTGACAGCACGTTGCCACAAAGCAGCGAGAAGGAATCCCACAGAAATGACAAGCTCACCTCGAGAAGGGCTCTCAGCATGTTTCCTGTTGTATCCAGCTCCAACAGGCAGCCATCGAAGAAGGTCATGCTGACCACTTTTGTTCGCACAGCAAGGATGCCGATGCCCCTGAATGAGAATTCCACCTCTTTGTTGTCTCGGAGGGCGCCAGCAAAGCAAAGCAAGGTCTCCTGTACACACTGCTCCAAAATTTCGGGGCGAAAGTGGGTGTTCGCAGCGATCGCTTCAAAGTCCGGCTGAACAACAGGCGTCTCTTCTGGCAAGCAAGCACAAAGTAACAGTGTCTCTCTCAGAAACTAGAGGTCATCAGTGCCCAGCTCTCAGGCAACACTGCCAGACAGTGCCCCCCTTTCAGCTTCATCCACATCTCCAGAAAGGACACAGTGGACAGGAATGGCCAAGCAAAGCTTTGCCTCCTGCTGTGAGTAACCAGCTAGCGCATGGAGGAGCTGAGCAGATGAGGCTGGCTGCTCAGGGAGGAGCAGGGTGCTGGGCTACCACATCTGTGCCCACACTCAGCAGGTTGGAAGAGTCTTTGCTATATTAGAGGTGTTGGCACCAAGCCAAAATGCAACACCCGTGTAAGGAAAGGATCCCATTTTCTTACCAGGAATTTTGGTCTCATCACTCTCAAGGTTGTAAAACATCTTCAGAGGCTTGTTCAAAATGAACATAGGTCTCTCAATGGGCAAAACCTTGCCCTCTGCCACACTGGCATGCGCTGGAACAACAGCAAAACTCCCAACTCCAATATCCACTGCCTGAAAACACAAGCAAGAGGAATTATTGGTAGGGCTGCCAAAGGTAAGGAGGCTGCCAGATGACTTGCATGGCCCTGGGGATGGCGCTTTGGGCCCTGCTCTGGAGCAGCAGAGGGGCAGGATGAGGCACATACAGGAGTCAAACTCACCTTCTTCTGCAAGAGCTGTCTGTAGATGTGCCGAGACATTGCAGACCAGATTTTGCAGATTTCTGGAAAGCAAATGAAAGCCATACCATGCCCTGAAGTCAGCACAGGCCACCATCCCCCATAGCCCTACCCATGCAGGTAACAGTAGAGTGCTCTCAAGCTCCCCCTTGCCATGAATAAGCAGTCCTCTCACTGGCTGGGGCTGCCCAGTTGTGTTCTTGACTGCTCAACACCTGTCCCATGTCCAAGATAGGCCCAGAGAGGAAAGACAGGCTGTAGTTTTGCAAAGGTGATTTTCACTTTTAGACACTGCCAGTGCCTGGAGGCCTGGCTACTGTAGATTTCCACAGGGGGCTAAATGTGTATGTCTAAAGGCTGTGGAGCTAACCAAGGGCGTGACAATGTAACAGACAACGACTGTGGGTAATAACCAAGGATTGTTGGTATTACCACCCTGTGGGAAAGGACAAGAGGGGGCTGGAGAAGAGGGCCATGTGGAAGCAGAGCAGCGCTTTTCTGGGACAAACATTCCTGTTCAAAATCCTGGAGATAATCACAACACAGTACAGTGCAAGAGCAGGAACTGGGCATGGACTGTATCAGGAATCAGGACCACCAAAGACCCCCCCCAAAGCCCTCTGACCCGTTTCCCAAAAGGTGTGAAAGAACAGACTGCACATAATAACTAACTTGTGTAGAAAGCAAGAAACGTATTTATGTGCTTGGTAGGTACCTCTACCAAGCCTAGTCAGAGCCCCCAGGAGCCTGGACTTATATCCATGTGCTTATATAGCAGTAAGTCAGGGATTAACACAGAAATTCCTATGCCAACTGTGTAATATTTTTAATAAACTTGGTGAGTTTTTGTGGATCCTCTGATTTTTGTTCTTCTGTTCTGTTTCCTGATATCATAAGAGAAAAAACACTTGCAACACTGCTGAAATAGTAAAATAAAAAGCAGGCCTTTATTTGTAAGCTTCCAGGTGTCCCAGTGGTCATGGAAACAGCTGGCATCAGATTTCTACAATTTTATAAGTTTAAAAAAACATCATATCTAACAAACTTTGTCCAATTAGAAAAGCAATTGGTAAGGTAATTTTTCCTTGGATACTGCCCCATTGGAGTTGGTCCAGGGCTTCTTTGCTCCACTTCTTGTGTCTTCTCAGATTCAGATTGGAAAACAAAATGTACTTCTAGGTTCTCTTCTTGAGAGTAAGAGTAAAGAGTATTTCAGGAATCTGTTATATGGTTATTTGCTCCAAAATCTAAGAGAAAGGGTAGAAAAATACTGGAAACTATATAACTATGTAATAGTAATCTATAGACCTATGAATATAAGAAAAATATACAAAAAGCAAGTGATCTTTAGACATCACTTCTACCACAAGCATCTATGAATCATGGGTGATCCCTGCTCCTTAAAGAGAGGGGCATCACAGCTAGCAAAGGCACCTCTGAGCTCCGAGGCACAACAAAGCAGGGCTCTCCTTGCAGCAGTCTGTAGCCTCCAGAAGTAGGAAAGGCCCCAGCCTTGGGCTTTCCACAGCTCATCTCCATGTAATCCTGGCGCTGACAGTGCTCCTGCAAAGCACCCCTGGGGCCTTACCTATGGTGCTGAGCTCCCTGAGGGTTGGGAGCTCCTCTGGCTCCACAGAGTTATAGAGCAGGTACTTCTGCATCTCTGCCCCCCTGCACGGCAGCAGTTGGGGAAGAGGCGCTTTTCCTGCGGCAAAACCCCTCTGTGCCTCTCCTCCCCCTTTAGCACTTCTCAAGCAATGTCTCCTATGCTCTGCCACAGCCTCTTTTAACCTCCTGGCAGCAGGACAGCTCCTGCACGGCAGAGGGCTGGTGACGGCAGCTCTGGTGTCACCCAGGCCTCCCCAGAGACAGTGGTCCAGCGACACTGGAGCAGGAGCTGTTGCAGTGGCCTGCTGTGACATCATGCCATGGAAGAGAGGCTTGTATGAAACCTGCTACCACACAGCCTCACCCACATTTGGCTTCAGCATTAGCAGAGCAGCCCCACTGGGCACCTCAGGCTGCTGCACTGATGGTCCTGCCTGCACACCTCAACTCATCCTCCCTAGCTGGCCACACTGAAACTCCTGGAACCTGGGGTGCAATGTGCATTAGTGCTGAAAGGCTTTGAGTGAGCACTCAGAATAGGGTTGGAGGGCTCCACCTCAGGTCACAAAAGAAATTAACCCCACTCAAAGGATAACATTCATCCCCTCCTATTTCCTAGGGCCACTGGGATGCACCTCTTTCACTACACCAGGAACCACAAAGGACTGCAACTGCACACAGGCTGCTTGCAAAGACACCCTGTGCCTTGCAGCTGCATCCTCCGATGCAGTCACCCTCCTGAATGACTGCCCTGGGCATGACTATTGGCTCCCCAAACTTCCCACTGAATCTGCAGAGATTCTTTGCACTTGGCTATATTCACCCCAATTAACCATCCTAGACAGGGACCAACACCCATACGCAAGTGATATAGGAAGTCACCTTCTCTGAGACAGGAATTTTGTTTGGCCACCAGCTTGTGTATTTTTATCTCCTACTCACTCCAGGGACATTCTCCCAACTCACTGTTCAGGTAAACACGGCACAGCTGAAATGGTGGACCATTTTCACTTAGCCATAAGGCAGGCTATGTGAAACATTTGTCCCCACATTGCTTCCCATGTGAAAGCTGAGTGCCAGGCTCCATGGCTCAGGTGATTGCCCACCTGTTGCCCTGATTTTTTCAGCCTTCTGATGTGTTTCACAGTTCTAATGTTTTCATAGTTCTCAGTTTCTTTCTCACACACGGGTGTTGTAAATAGGAGCAATGTTTACGTTAGACAAGGTTGTTTACATTCCTTCTCTTGGAAGAATGGACAGCTGATGGACAGTTGTCTTAACCAATAGGATGGGGAGAGGTGTCAACCTTCTCCTCCAATCCCTGGTCTGTGTAGAAATACTATAGAGTCAGATGTTTTAATAAAAGTTCATGCCTTTTCACCGGACAGTGTTTATGTGTGTGTGTTTGCGTGTCCAACAGCGACACCCACCCACTGATTCTGCTGCAACACTGGACAGACACAAAAAATAAATGAAAACCCATGTGTGGGCATGTATAACTCAGCCACTGAGTGTGGTGTACCAGCTTTGAAGAAACATGGACATGGTGGCTGTTGTTGTCAGGTAGAATATAAATTGCTACCATGAGCTGACTGCTGCTCCAGATTTTTTTTTTCCAATATAGGCAAATAAAGGACTTCTGGTTCTTTATTTTTAAACCTTGACCAGTTCCTTCATTTAATTATATATGGCTTTAAAATACTGTTCATGAAAACCTCTCAGGTTTCCATAATACCTTGAGGGTGCCTTCTCATTAACATTTCTTAAATTTTCCATAAAGGTGTGATTTATGGCCCTATTCGACAGCTACTCGCTCATTGGACAGATTTTGAATGTACCGAGACAATCTCTGTGAGTAAATGTTATTCATGTACATTAGTGGTTTCCAAGTCAGGCAATTAACTTACAAATATTTGCAGGCTCCTTTTTCATTTTTTTTCACAACATAGTCAGGCACAGTATTAATATCCAATACTGAGTCTAACAAAATTTCCATTGCCTTCTGGGGTAATAATGAACACAGCAGGGACAAAATCAGTATCACTGTATTACCCATCATTAAACAAGGTATCTAAGCATTAGCATCATAGCAAGTGAAAGGTTTGGTGCATATAAAAAAATTGTATTTGTCTGTTTATGTCATTCAAATTCTAACTTTAACATTGAGCCTTGGATTTTGAAATTAGCAACGTGCAAACACATTGTGCATGGTCAATTAAACTGAACTCCACTATTTCACATAACTGCAGGAACTACAAAAACCAGAACTAAACTTTGCTCCAGTCAGTTTCAAACAGGTATTTTAATTTTTTTTTCATTAATGAAAATAATTGTCTGAATCAATTGATTTTAAGGATGAAATTCTCTGAAGAATTTGATACTACAGCATATATCCATGTAATTAAAATACTTGGAGTCATCAAATCTGAGGCATGTATTATGTCTGCTTGAGCAGAAGCCTGTGGTAGAGGACTCAAGGTCTATTCCCCACTGGTTAACCTAGGGCACTTGATTTTAGCGTTCATGTGGGCAAGTAGGTTACCTATAACCTGCCAAGCCAGCAAAGAGAGGAGAACACAAACCACGTAAGTCCGAAGTCACCTCTGTACATAATAAAATGATGGCACAATCACATTTGGAAAGTTGGAAGGAAAAAGAAAATGCCTTAGAAGGACATCAGGGAACCAGAAGGGGAGGGAAGAGACAAGGGATCACAGCTCCCCATGTGCTCAGAGCAGTGAACTCACCTGAGCACTCCACAAACCCATCTGAATTATGCTGGGAGAAAGGAAAAAGGGCACTGTCAATGCCTCTTGCAATCTTCTCCCACTAAGGACTCTGGATATAAATAAAAGCACGAATCCATAGGTTGCACAGCCAAACACAGACGATGCCTGTGCATGGGTTTTCCCTGCATCCTTTTCTGTTAAAAGATTAATAATGGGAGGAGAGGCTTCATGTGAGCACTGATTAACTTCAAAATGCACAAGTCTGCATGGTTCTGGTCTGAGAAATTTTATTTATAGATGACCTCTATTTGGGAAGACCTGCTACCTGCTCATATTGCTGCAACAGACTGCATCCATTCTGGTTCTAAAAGTAATCCTGCTGTTCCTAATGTGAGCCACACACCAACACTGTAATTAATATTAGTTGGCAGTTATTAGCAGTTTGGGCTAATAAGTCTATGGGCTTAGAAAGTGTGGCCTCTTAAGGAAAGCCTCTTCAGAAAAAAACAGGTAACACAGCAGAGAAATAGAATGAGACTTTGCTTGCAGCTTCATAATATGCGTTTTTTACAGATTGGAAGTACAGGTGAAACACACAAAGCCATAAAATAAAACTTCCAAGGACTAAATCTAGACCATCCTGTATGCTAAACATATTTTAGCATACACAATTAAAATGAAATAGTTTAATAAGCATTACAATTTATCTTGTCACACAAATGAGAACAAGATTAGTTTTAAACGCCTCAGAAGCAATTTTTTTCCTCCTTCAGACCCAAAGGGCTGGGGACTTCTTGAACAAAGGCATTTGCAGTGAATACCTGCAAGTATCTGGAAGCACTTGCAGTTCTCATTTCCATCTTTATTTTTCTTCTTCTTCCTCAAAGCAGTTAATATCTTCCTGTTGCTGGAAGGCCTGTGGGGAATAGTCAATGTGGAGCTCTGAGAGACTGTGAGGTCCTGAGGTGAACCAGCTTCCCCCACCCAGGTCTTTGGTCAGCATCTTCTTCATGGTACTCCTGGTAGTGCTGTGCTGGTAAACGTTTCTTGGTTTCAGCAAGCACTGCTGGCACATGGAAATGCTGTTTCCATTGCTCAAAAGACTGAATCCAGGTTTGTGCCTCTGTCCAAGGGCTGACTCACTCCACTCACTTCCACCCTGACTGACCTAGCCCCACTTCATCTGGAAGAGTCAAGCTGCACTTTAGGTAAGTGCAGCTAAATTGGGGAGATGATAACTCTATTTCTGCATGTCCACTCAATTAATCTGTTCCTGGACTGTCAGAGATAATAATTCTCTAAGAATTACCGATTAAGTCATACACTTAAAATTATTTTCTAAAGGCTCCTATTGTCATCTGAGAACTTTGATGTTGACTCTTGCCATTGCAGATCATTACCGTTCAGCATCATCACATCCAAAATATAGATTTTGGTTTTGCTTGTTCATTCACAGCACTATAAATGTAGCAAAGGAATTACTACTTCATATTCTACTTATTTGCTTGAACTTCCCTTACCTAATTTTCCCTCTGAGACTTTTGCAAACTTCTATTTCTTTATTCTTTTCATGGTATTTTCTGTCATTTTTCCTCATCTTCATTATTATTACTGAAAGTATTCATTGTCTTTCCATTTTGCAAAAACCCTGACATTTCCTCTCCACCCCCCAACTGTTTAAGGACTTTCACTTCTTTCTATCAGATGGGCTAAAGCTCTAGTTTTCTGTTTTGCTAAATCCTAATTAAACTTCTGGCCCACATACAAATGATGCCTATTACCTCTGTGGCAGCTTTTTCTTTTGACTAATCTAGAAATATTCATTTTCCTATACATTTTGTACCAAAGGAAATTGTGTTTAGAAATGAGAAACTTTGTTCTTCAAACACTTAATCAGTGAATACCATGCAGAGATGTAATCTGCTCTATTAAAGCCCCCCCAGCATCAGTCCCAGATGAGGAGTTTTCTGCTGTCAGAAAACTATTTAAGACCATTTGACCAAGGTGGGACATAAATATTCAGATTAAAAAATAAATAAGTGAATAGACAAAATTGCAAAAAACCCAAACCAAACAAAAAAAAAACCAAAAAAACCAAAGCAAAGCACAAAACAAACAAAACCAAACAAACACCAAACAAATGGGAAAAAAAAGGAGGAAAAATTAATCCTGATATAAAGCCAGCTAGTTTAACTGTATTCGTGCTATATAGCAACCATAGGCTAACGCCTGCAGTTTCCAGATGTTTATTACAGGATATGCCTGGACAAATCTTCTTTCATAAAAGCTCTTTGGCACAAAGACATTAAACTTTAAGTACCTTAACACAATAGCAAACCTTTAAAAAGGGATTTATTTTAACTTTTTATATACAAAACAGCTGGAAAGGGAACAGAATGACAATGAAGTAAAACAATACTCGAGGCCAACCACTTAGTAAATCTCCACCTTCTCCTCTAGGCACAAAAGTGAATTCCATCAGCACCATTTACACAATAGTCCTATTAAGCTTAACATTTTCTAAAAGATTAAGGGCCTGATCAAAAGAACACTGAAATCACTGAAAATCTCGCTATTTTACTTAAACAACTTTGGATCTAGTCCATACTGACTCCATAAGAGTAACTGCTTATAAGAACTCAGATTAAATCTGGAGGAAAATAACTCTGGTTATAACCTCCATAAAAATACAATAAAAAGGAACACATGCTTGCTTTCTATTTACTTTACTTTACATATATTTTAAAAAAGGACATTTCCAGCATTTTGCTCCACAATATAATCAAATTAATTTGGTTTGAGGAAGTGAAATGAAGATAAAACAAGGCATAGAAGTTGTTTCCAATTCTGAGATTTATCATTATTCACAGGGAAAATAACTACTTTATCCCTAAGCTTCATGCTGAAACAAAAAATATTTGCCAAAATTGGGCTGAGAATGTAACATACTTTTTCTTTCCAGAAAATGCTCTCTGTATTGCCAGTTCAAGAGTCCCAGTTCTGCACTTTGTCCACATCCCAATTATCTATGGGGTTCTCATCATCATTTCACATGTTCACAAAATGCAAGATCAGACTTCTGTAACCAAGAATTTTACTCCCACTTGTACACTTGTACATGTTCACGTACCTATACTGTAGACCAAGGCCAAAAAATGAATACAGCATCAAACATTAAAAACAAGAAACATGATTCCAGAACATTTTAACTAAAATGTACGCTGGTTGATGCTGATCACTCCTAATTTCAGGCAAGGCTTCTATTGTTTTGTTGTGAGTGACAGAGAAAATACTTTTTTTTTTGTCCCTATATGAGAAAAATGAAAAACGAAACCCAAAAATCATCAAAGAATGGTTGTCAACTGGCTGACAAATGCACAGAGATTTGTAGGACAAACAAAGCCATGGCTACAAGCAGGAGCTCATCATACCCCCCTCCAAAAAAAAAAAAAACAAAACAAAAACCTGTGTCAATAACTCCAGTGACTTACGTGGGACTAAAACAGATGCCAAAGTCACAATGCTTTTATAGCCAAAAAGGTTAAATAATTTCGTAATTTTTTTTTTTTTACCACTCTCACAGACTGACAGCTATTATTGCTTAATGCCACACTTGGCAACCAAATGGTACAAAGGAAACCTCTACTCTAATTTCTCGAGTATTTCCATAAATTAATGCTAGGCTTTTTAGATTGCTGAGATATGATTAGCATCTTCTATACATGGATAGCTAGATCATAGGCATGCCATCTCGTCACACAGCAATAACAAACTGGACAAGCTGCATCAGGTTCCAGATTACCAGACAGTCCAGGCAGATCAGACAAATCAACAAATATGGAACATCTACTGGGCTCTTCTTCATCTCAAGACAGATGGCAGCTATGATCCAGCATACAGGGGACAAGCAGTGCAACTGCCACTACAAAATTAACTTCCCTCTGTATTCTGAAGACATTTGAAGAAGCCAACTGTGTTTATACCAGGCTGTATTTTGGCATGGCCGCAGCATTTTTGATGCAGCACTGGAAGCTCTAACACTGCATTTTTCAAACTGCCAAACCCCATCAAGTTGCCACAAAAATCTCCCAAACTTCTGCTCTTAGGATGCCCAAAGCACATATTTCTGCTTCTATCTCATTTCAGTAGGGAGGCTTAAAGAGAAACCTTCTCAGAGTAGGCTCATGTGCAATAATGAAGCCCAATTCCTGTATGGAATCTTTTTTCTTATAGCCCTAATTCACTTTTTTTCATGGGGGAGAAATATTATGCCCATTATACACATATAACGACTGCGGCAGTTCTTCCAGGTCACCACCACTAGCAAAGCAAGAGCACAATCCTGTCTTCTAACATTGGTACTACATCAAACAACAATTTCTGCCATTCCCTAAAAGCACATAAACTCTGGAAATCATTTTATTACAGCAATCACCTCTAGAAATTTGTAGTACCACTTTATTACCCAGAAAGCTCATTTTGGCAGGAAAAAGAAAAAAAAAATACAGTTATATACATTTTTTTTTTCCTAGCCTCATTTTTTGTGATTTCTCAGATTAGAGTGCCAATCAAGTATTATTCTCCTTCTTCCTACTGAGACCACAACACAAGATGGCTATTTACTACCTGCTGAAAACTCTAAAAAGGGGTATTCAAATTTACAGTTTTATATATTATAGTTCTGTAGATAAAGGACTTCTGATGATGCTATTATTTTCTGAATTGTGGTCAAGGATTTTCAGTTAATATTCTTCAATACTATCCTGTAAGCCCCTATAGCTACATTGTTTAATCAATGTATACAATTGTTATTTGGATTTTCTATCTTGGCTTGCAATAAGAACTGCATTTCTGAAGCTATTTATCAGCACCTTGGTCATGCCATAAAGGCTATTTCTTCCTTCCTAATTGTGCTTTTGTTCCTTTCTGTGCTGAGCAAAATACAGCAAAGGGTCAAATGTCTATATCCTTTCCTTCCAGCAAATTGAATGTTATAACCTCATTTCCTGGTCAGCTTCAGATTCTTGGAAACTACACAACGGTGAAAACTGAGGGACACAAGTGCTCCCCAGATCCCAACTGGCCAGCATTACAGCAGCAAGGGAGAGCTGCAGACAACTTCCTAATACATCCTTCCAGGAGAAGCTTTTCCAACTGAAGCCAGCAGTAGAGCACAACCAGTAAAAGCGATAAGTTCATCCAAAATATCCCCACTCTGCTCTTGACACTGCCTTTTACGGGAAGCAATGATCCTCTTTCACCAAGTTCCCCCCAATTACAGGGAAATCTGTGAGAAGCGCTGAAAGCCAGCAAACTCTCAAATCCTTTTCAGAGCTAAGAAAATCCAAGCCTTCCTACAACATTTCTGACATCTTCCCACTCTGCCCTAAATCACATTTACATGGCTCATTCTTCTATTTAACACTTCCCACAACTTGAGTCCTTCCTGTCTTCACTTCCTTTTCCCTCCCTTTCCTGCAAATCTCTTTACTTTCGTGCTTAGCTCACATAGAGTTTTCAGCGCGCCCGTGCGATATTTTTTCCCAGCTGATCGCTTCTTTAAATCATCTCTCTGCCTTCTGGAGACCGACACTCCTGTGAGACAGCACAGCCGCGCAGATTACTGCACGGCAGCACGCTGCACCGCTGCTTCCATTTGTAATGAGCACAGCTCCTCTTTTTGCGCGGACATCACACGGCTTGTTTGCAATCCAGCTGCTGCCTCCCGCAGCTGCAGGACTGGCCGGACCATTCCATCTGGAGCAGGAGCTGCTGCAGCCCGCAGCTCTCCGCGAGTGCAGAAGGCTGCTGGCGGGGAAATGATGCTCTCTCGCCGCGGCAGCCGTGCCCTGCGCCGCTCCTTGGCGCCGGGAGGAGCAGCCACGACCCAGCTCCGTGCTGAGCAGGGTGACCCTGCCAGTCATGGGGGTAACATTTTGCTGTCTCGAGTGGCTGAGCTGATCAGCCTCTCCCGGGAGCTTAGAAGCGCACTGAATTAAAAGATTCTCCCTAGAGGGAGGATCGGGTTTGTGCTGGCCATTGCTCCTGCTGAACTCGGTTGCAGCTATATTCCCCTCTTCCCCCATTTGCACATCTTGCAGAGCTATCATTTCTCTCCAAGCTCAGCATCAAGGTTCATGTAATTACATGTAAGCATATGCATATAAATTGTATATGCTTGTGCTACTCCAAAAAGGTTTGCATAGTAAAGCCTGCAGAATGAGAAAACACCAGTATTAAAGGAAGCAGGTGTGATTCAGCAGCTTGTTGTGGTCATATGAAGAGACACTCAATGTGGCTGCAGACTTCTTCAGAACATATTGTGCCAAGCCTCCACTTCCTCCAAAATCAAAATCACCTCCGGAGCTCTTCTCACCATACCCAAGCATTCATCCATTCACGACAAAATACATTTGGCAACGCTGTTATAGTCTTTCCCAGAGCAAGGAACCGTGGCATATGTCGCATGTTAACACACACTGGCGCAGGTATTCAACACCCCTAGGAGCAGGATCTTTCCTTCACTTCCTCCTGCACTGCACACTGTAACAGGAGCCAAAGCGCTCGCAGGTATGGACCAGCTCGGATTCGGCATCAGCGCCCCTGCTCACGGTGTGCACTGATCAAACAACAAAAGATTTCTTGGGAAAGATCTTGTCCCAGAACAAAAGCTGGGTACCTTTTGAGTGCCTCATTCCAACGCACAAACTGCAGGACCGACAGGCAGCAGAGAGGGAGCCTTTAGCAACAGATCACCGTGATTTACAGGCTCACTAGAAGCAACAACACCCTGAGCTTTGAAACCCGACATTTCCCAAGTCCGCTTATGCAGCTTGCATACTTTGCTAATCATGTTCCCAAAGTTTTGCTGAGCGAGGTGTATTGTCCCTGTGCCCTGTAGCTGTGAGGCTCTGCTGATCAGAGAAACCTGGCAGCTCCGTGAGGCAGCAGCAGCCAGGCTGGCTCAGCCTCTGGAGATGTTAATGCTGCACCGACTTCTGGTGAGGGAGACAATCTTCTGGTTTGATTTTTAATTGAAAAACTGTAATTGTAGCAACACCAGGCCCCAACTTGCGTAATGAATAGAGTGTGGACCACTGAAATCTATAGCACAGACTACTCTTACTTCACCTAATTAAGTAACAGCTCAGAGTTAGGAGCTCTTCCATATGCATATGTAAAGCCAGCTAATGAAAGGGAAAGGAAACTAACTTTTGTTGTTGTTAGGCAGCAGGAACTTAGGAAGCTGCTGAAAAGTCTGGTAGGGTATTTAGCTGATTGGTTTTGCTTTTAAGTCTAAATGTTGTTCGTTTGTTTGTAATTTTTCTCTCTTACTATCTGTTTTGCTGCAGTTATACTTTTATAGACATTTCCCTTTCCTTTAGTAATTGTGATCACCTTTTCCTGCTATTCTATGTTGTTCTATAGAGATGCTTTTGCTTTTCCACTTTCTCCTGCTTCCTTACCACCATTGAGAGTAGCAAGAGTATGGATAAGTGTGTGCATGCTTCAGATCTACATCCAGCTCTGCAGAACCTGAGAAGTAATTATTCTGAGAAAAACTCTGTTCATCCTCTACAGCAATTGTGTGAGACATATGAACTTGCCCAGTTTCTGTCATGCAGTCCAGCCACTAAACAGTTGCGAGAGGACGTGTCTAGCACAGATTTTTCAAAGACCAACTTATAAATTTCTGAGTGTGGAAGTGTTTCAAGGGAACAGCTTCTGTGGAAGTTTTGAGGACTTATCCCTTTGGCGTATCTTCCTGAGAATGGCGACAATTACTCCTGAGACCTCCATCTGCTAAAGTCACTATTCCAAAATGTGAAGGTGGCAAGATTTTGAATTGAATGTTGCATATATATA
>WBMY01002305.1:493339-520772 GCA_013397315.1 Donacobius atricapilla | reverse complement strand
ATACACCGCCGGCTCCCTCCCGCTCGGTCTTAGCAGCTGTTGCAGCCAAGCGTGTGTCCCCTGAGCCCCCCGCCTCCGACCCCAGTGCCTCTGAAGGAATCTGGCCCCGGCTGGGCAGCATCGGGGCGCACAGATCCCCCGAGGCAGCTGTATTTGTGAATGGATCGCCCGTGGGTTGAGAGATGTGGGGGGGTTACGGCTCTTTGCAGAATCTCTCCGCTTGACAAGGCTGAAGTGACGTGGGGTGTAATCACGGGATGTTCTGAAGTAACACTTAAAACCTGTGTCTTTTTCCTTCCTGAAGTCTTTGCTTGAGCTAGTAAGGCTTTGGGGGAAACCCCCTCTGGGACTGTGACAATCACTGTAGTTATCAGGAGCTTTAATTAATTTATGAATTAGGATTTAATAATGGACTTTTCTTTGCTCTGTCTCCACAGCTCCTTATAACCCCAGAGTTGGCAAAGAAAAGCAGCAAGAAAGAGTTTCTGTAAAATTATGTGCTGAGACTTAATGTTCCTGGCAATCTTGCCTATGTTGTGTTACCTGTTGTATAGAGAATTTTTATCAAAACATTTACCATGCCATGTTACTCCCCATTAATCATTTTGTGCTGGGTTAGCTCATCTACATTGTCAGCACCTCTTTGCCTGTGCACTAGTGTAAACCTCACATTATATCTTCACATACCAAAAACTGAATGTTGTCCAGTTTGACAAAGGTAGTTTGAATGGTGTGTTCTAGGGCATTAAGTTTTGCAGTGAAATTTCTAATATTGATTCGTAATACTGGCCTTGCCTCAAACTGTCCATAAAACTCATGGCTTGTGCTGCCCTTTGATGACTTGAGGGTGTCTCAGTGAATTTTCCTTTTTTCCTTATGGTACAATACCAGTACCATCAAAGTAGTCCCCAACTCTAGAAATAGTTATGCTAATTCTTTTTTGTGGGAGTCCTTGTGATGATTAACAGTGTGCACTGTGAGGAAACATCAGAACCTTGTCTCAAAAAACTCCAGAAAAAACCCTCGTGCCTCCCATCTGTGTGACTAAGAGCTGTTTTCCCCCCTTACATTCTAGAAACAGATTTTTGCTGGCCTACTTGCAGCTAAGCATTACCATTTATAGTGAATATGGTGAGCTGCTCCCCTGTCTATTTTCTGCTGCTGATTACAGAAATATCAAGAGTTAAAATATCTCCCAATATTTTTTTTTTCTCCTAGACAAAACACCAGCGTGCTGAGCTCAGTTACCTAGTTGACAGACCCCGACGAGTAAACAGGTAGGAGCTCTGTAGCCTTGGTTTCCTCATGCATGCTTTAGCAAGTTTGAATGGGGCGCAGAAATGTGTTTACTGCAGATGTAACAGAGTAGTAAAGCAGTGGGAAGTTGAATGTATGTAGATGCACTAAATAAATTTGAATTATAGCTCTTCTAAACTGGTTTCAAAACCGATAGAAAAGAGAAAAAAATCTCGGTTTGTATTAGTCTAAAACGTGCTTCAAATACTTACGAATATCCTTCTGTAGGGTCCCCCAGAAAACATTTTCTCACTGACTTAAAGTTCAGCTAACCAGCTTAAGTAGATGCTGCCAAATTACTTTTACCGACTACATGAAACTCAGAATGAGTAATAACTCTTGCTGTCCCTTCCAGCCAGGCTCCCAAGGTCTGAAAATTCCTCGTTCTGTTGGTGCTGGGCAGGGAACCTCCGCGGAAGCCTTGCAGCAGGCAGGAGTGGGGGGGAATGCAGCACCGTGTTTGGCCATGTGATGGCGGAAGAATGTTTTATGAGTTCCTCTTTCGTGTTTATTCTAATGTAAAGATGTTTCTGTGTCTAGTTCTGCATTCCAGGAAGCAGACATAGTAAGCTCTAAGGACAGTGGTCATGGAGACAGTGAGCAAGGAGACAGTGATCATGATGCCACTAATCGAGGTCAATCCTCTGGTAAGTCTGATAAGGGAATGGAAATATTGGATCTTTAAGTAGGGGGACTAGAAGGACCAGTTACTTAAAGGAATATAATACAAGAGAGACATGAATAAGGTGAGCATATTTATTGTATGAGAGGCTGGGTTTACCTCAGCTTGCTGCTACAGTTGCCTGGGCAAGGAGGAAATTTCAATCCTCTTTTGGTCACAGGGCAGTTGACTTTATTCATTTGTTTGGGAGTGGGAGTAAGTGTGTTATACTGCATCATTCACCGTAGCAAAACTTCCTGCACATTAAAACCAAGTTATTGGTACGTTTTATAGTACATTTTCTCCTGTGGCAGATTTAGAGAATTTCAAAGCGTTAAGCAATTCTGTTTAGTAGGCACTTCAGCTGGCACAGCAATGAGAAGTGAAGGAGGAGTTCCCAAGGGAAAGAATGAACCCAATGGTTGAATGACAGCCAGACTGTGAGGATTTTTTTTTTTTTTTGCTGAGGATCAGTGGAGACACATTGGGTGCTCTGAATGTGTAATACTTTAGAATTTTTGGAGGATTGTCTGTTAATTTGGGTTGAGGCACCATATAGTACAAGTGAGCTCCATGTAAATAGGGTATTATTAAATACATTTTCTTGACAGAGGAAAGAAAGGCTTTAAAAGACTATGAATCACTTAGGAAATACACACGTTGCAGTGTTATGCCCATATGTAGGGCTTGCTGTCTTAGTTCTCATACTGTCAGTTTGCTTCTGAAAGGAACATTTGTTCTGAGCCTGTGCATTAGAATTCACGCTCACCCTCCCACTGCATTTTAGCTACAAATGCTGTGCTTTCTTTCCTATCACAGCCTCCACAGGTCTGGTACATCTCTGTGCAATACACTGCTGTCTTTCCCCTTGTTTCCTTTGTGCTCTGTCACACATAAAGATTTGCTACAACCTTGTCATACAATATACTGTCAGCTCTCCTAATTTGGTTTTTTTTTTTCCCCCCTGACCCCCACCTTAGAAGATACCAGGGCAGGGGACCCAGTGCTGTCACATCAGTGCTGCCTCACCCGCCTGCTCTGTTAATGTCCCCTATTTTCTTGCTGCTGTAGTCACTATGCCCTTAACGATGGGAAACCCAGGCACCAGGGGAAGAGGAGGCTGCCACAGGGCCTCTTTCTATTGCTGCAAGTCATTAATATGCAGACCTAATGAGACTTGAGAAGAGCCAAGAGTCTCTGGAGCTCCCTGCTTCTTGCAGGGCTTCATGCTAAGTGAACAGAGTGTCTATTTTGTGTCTGAGAACCTGACAACAAACCAGGTCTTGCCAGAAGTTTACATCTGAACACAGAGCCTCTTTCATTTTTGGCCTATATATGGCGTATGATTTATTATTGTTTGAAAAAGCCATGTATTTAGCCTCCCCCCACCCGTTCTTTTGCACTGTTTCTGATGCAGCAATCAGGGCTACTGAGTTATAAAAAGCTCTCTCTCCTCCTGCCCTCCCTGCATTCCTGCTTTTTTTTCCCCTCTTTTACGCATTTTACTGCAGCAGTTATCTCCATGAACATTTCAATCAGCTTAGTCCCTCAACATAATGAACCATAATAACCAAACAGGAGAGAAAAGAATAAACATCTGCAGAAGGGGCTGGGTTTGACTGATGGTGGGAATATAATCATATAGTTGCACATCAACCGAAAGCTATTTTCTTTTAGATGCATTCTGTGCTGTTATTGTTGTGCCTCTGTTCTTTATTCTTTCCCTCCATTTTAGAAGTAGACTATGAATACTTGTTATATTTGGCATTGATCCTCAGTGGGGTAAATTCTTCTTCATTTCTATTTTCTCAAATAGTGGAGAAAAGCTATTCTGCTCTTTTAAATAATTTCAGATCATTTGAGAATCTGATGTGATTTGTGAGCTCCTGTGTCTTCAGTGGTGATCATATAGTAGGTAATGAAAGCTGACAGTTAGGCTTGGTCTACTCACAATTAATAGTTTGAAATGAAAACTCAGAATACTCAAAATTTCACGAATCACACCACATTCTTAAATGATCTGAAGTTGTTTAGGAATATGGTAGGATTTGTGAACTTCTGTAGCTTCAATGGTGATCACATACTAAGTAATGAAAGCTGACAATTAGGCTTGGTCTACTCACAATTAGTAGTTTGAACCGAAAACTCAGAATACACCAATTACACTTATTGGTGCTGAGGTTTGAGAATAATTTGCATGCGCTATTTTTTTAATGCTAGTCCCAAATAAATGTTTCAATGCAAATGTCTGTAGAAACTGCTTTAATCTTCTACACACATATACTTCGCCTGTAGGTTTTTGGCTAAATCATGCTGTCTTGATGCAAAGAATGTGGCCTTTTACCTCAGTGATGAGAAGATATTTTGACATAAAAACTTCAGTCTTGCCGTTAGCTTTTGGTGATGAATTTTATGGGGAAAAAGGGGAGCATAAATCTTGTTTGATCTTGCATGGCTAGAAGAAATAGAGAGGGAATGCCTTCTCAATTGTTTTGGTCGTTCTGATGCTCTAAAAGAATTATTTCTGAATTACTGAAGGAAAACACACTGATTGATAACATGGCAGCAGGTTGAGCTGGCTTTTTTTCCAAGATGTTACCTGATACTGTCCAGCATCATATTTGTTTTTAAAGGCATCTAAAAATATTTAGGAGGTAACTGACACTGGCAGACAAAACTCGTTCCCCACCAGTTTTAGTCAGCAACATGTTCTGCTGGCAAAACATCTTTTTTACTGTTCCGCCATGGGACTTCTGTCACTAGTGAACAATCCTGTGGCACACAAGTAGCTATTCTGTAGTGGTCCATTGCTGTCCAAGCTGGGTATCACGGTCAGTTATTCATTGGGAAGGAAAACATGTAGGATGAAAATGTGTTCCACTGCCACAGCTTTATCTTGCACAATTATTTAGTGAAAATTCTGAACTATGCTGTTTAACATATCATAAAATGTTCTCTTGAGTTTTGAAATTAGATCATAGTTCACCTTTTCACCAAATGTATTTTCTTAAAAGTGATTTAATCGTGTTTTAAATGTGCTGAAATGCATGTAAGGGATTAATATTTTTGCCATTAAAGTACCACATGAATGCCTCATAATTATCCACCTTCTTACCTACCTTAACACTGATGAAGTACTAAAGTACTGTCATCTGCTTTTGGCAGGGAGTGGCAGGGAATGAGATGCTCAAGATCCTAATTTTTTGTCGAATGAATAGCTTTATTGACTGGGTTAGTAATCTGAGCATTTTGAAAAAATGACTTTACAAAGGTGAAGAGGTGCCAGAGGTTTTTGGCAAACAGAGGAGGGGTTTTCTCAAACCCTAGGTTCTAATGACCTGTGCTCTTCTTTGAAAATTGTTGAAAGAAAAGCTGCTGCTTGTTATAGAACAAACACAACTCACACAACACTTCCTCCTCATACTAACACACTGTATTTCAGCTGTGTTCTGTAGGAGTAATTCTCAAACATGAGGTTAGTTTATTTCCCATGGTTGATTAAATTCTTGGCTTCCCTTGTGAAACTGCCACCTTGGGTGCCAATTAATACTCTGCATGTGTGTACATTTAAATTGTATGATTAGACACCTGTCCTGTAAGATTTGGACTTGTGCCATCAACTTATTTCATATGGTTGCTCACTAGCTACTTGGCTTTCCCAGGCAGAGTCCTTCACAGTATTACCCTTCTTTTCATGGAGCTGGCACGATGTCTCAGCGGCACTTCAGGGAGGAATGCCCAAGATGAGAAGCCAAGTAGATATAGCTGTGTATATCCTGTAAAATGCATCAGCTTCTTTGATCTGTTTTTGGTCAGTTTACATTGGTGAGCGGCTGAAACCTGAAATCAGGCTTCTCCTGGCGGATTTTATGAAGGGAACTGATAAGGGTCTAATGCGAAGGCGCGGGGTGAAACACTGGCTCACGTCTCTTCAGTACAGATTAGCTCAATGCCAAGAGGGTTCATTATGACAGAAGAGCTGCAGTATTTCAGTGTCCATAAGGAGAAGAATAAGAGAAGTCAGAAGAGGAATTTTAGTGATAAAGGGACAGAGAAAACCAGTATTTCCTCTGAGCCTATGCAGACTGACAGCTAAATCCTGTTTTGACGATCACTTGGGCAAAATGTGTATCTCAGATAAAGTGAGAGTGAACATGAAAATGGCTTAGAGAAGAAGTGCTTTGGCTGAAACTAAGTGCTATTTCTAGGTTTGTTATTGTTGTTGGCTTTTTTTCCTCTTCTTCCTTGGTCGGCATGCTTAACAATGTTCACATCTCAGTCATCTAGACAGGCCTTTGAAGCTGAGATTTGGAAGAGCTGCATATTGAAGATATTTGAGTATTTATTCATGTTCTGATGACGTCAGTTTTATCCAAGGCAGCACACCAATTACTTAGCAAGAAAGAATGATAACCCTGTTTCATAGAGTCCGATTCTTCGGTAGATATTTACAAAGTAGGTTAACATCATTGTCCTTATTTACCAATACAAAACATGAATTATGGGGAAATGAGTAACTTGCTCGTTGATAATCTAACCAAATGGATAGTTGTTCTGGGAAGGGAGCTCTGAAAAGGAGGTCTGGTTCCTCACGTCGCACCTATCTCACATCTAACTAGCACAGGAGAAACAGAAATGTCTTCTATTTCCAAGTAAAAGGCAAGGTTCTGAGAAAAAATGGCACAATTTGGAGAAAACCCCCTCCTAATAATGGTATTGCAAAAAAATACTTTGTCAGCATTTAATTTGTATTTTCATTTTTTGTTACATCTTTTACTCAGTACTGCATATGAAAGTGTTCACTTGTTGCTCTTGGTCTATGGTTCTTCTCCCTTAATTAATCTGAGGAAGGACACATTATTTAAAAATGGGCCTGATTTTTTGCCTTGACAAAACAGTTTTTTAATTCCATTAAAACTTACTGAGAAACTTTGATTTTCTCCCTTTGAAATATGAAAAGGAAGCAAATTGGGAACATGCTTCCAAAATGCAGTGCTGCTAAGTATCTGATTCAAAGCACCCGAGTTCAGGTAATTCACATACCAAACTTAATTAACATCTTTCCTAGTTTTTGGCAGCTTTTGAGGGAGGGGAAGGGGATTGTTTCCTTCAAAATCTGCAAAGTCAAGGTTGTGGCAGAGCTCATAGGGCTTACTGACCTCCCTGGTAATAAGACTTGAACAAATAGGAGTGAGCTAGTGGTCTTTGCCGTGTACGCTGCATTTGGAATAGTGCAATGCTTATCAGTGTCAGAACTTCAGTGTACTATCCTGTCTGTTGGTATGCATAAAGGGCACTGGAAACTGGTAATTCAGAGTCACCTTTAAAATCTCAGTTTATCTGCATGCAAGGTCTAACAACATAGCTAAGGTAAAAAAACAATGCCTTTTTCTTTGATGTGAACTTGTAATTATGATGGCTACTTTAGTTCAGAGGGATCATATACATATATATATAAAACCAGATTTATGAGGGATGTGATGTGGAAGTGTTACACTGCTGAACATTTTGTTATAAAGATGATTTCATTATTTATAGATATATGTATTCAACAATGTGATTCTTGGGGTATGAAGGAGTTCTGTTCTTACTACTTTACCATGATATGTCCTTCCTTCTTGGAAAACAGCAAATAGCCCCTTCCCCTTCCCCAATCCTGTGTTAAATGTTTTTCAGTTAGAACCAGACAATTCTATACTATGACCCATAGGAAAAAGGTGGGGGAAGAATAGCCAGCATTCATACCACAGGCAGTGTAAATTGCATGGCTGCCCAGAGATTTTGAAAATAAGCTGCTAATTTGAATTTCTTTTCTGTCAAAATATTAAGCCCAAGGGCTTGGTTCTGCACCTGTTAAACTCTCCGGGACTGTTGTGACTGATTCAAGCTGGAACAATTCCTAACCCTTGCCTCTCTGGACATTTTGTTCTCATTCCAAACAAGTACTTACATTTAGCTATGTGTTCCAGCAGTGTATATTTAAATTCCGATGTATATAATTTTTTTCTTTTTACAAGTTCTCTTCTCAAAGAGAGAAAAAGTTTGCAATACAAGCTCACATTTTAGATCCTCTACATTCATTACTTTGTTTATTCAAAGTCCTGATTTATAGTGGCTATAACGTCTCTTCTATAATAAGCTGTTATATAATACTATTCAGTGCACTGCAGTAGACAAGCAGTACTCAAAAGGGAACAAAAAAAATATAGTTGGATAGAGACATTTTGCAGTTTAGCAGCTGATCTGAGAACAAAATAGTAAAATGGAGGGTAATTTTCCAGGTGAAATAAAGATCCATGAAGGGAAGGAAAGGGTATATATTTGAATGTATATACTTAAAATAATATTTTCTAATCTTTCCCTCCCCATAGACTAAAGAATATAATTTAATATTTACCCTTAAGTTTTTCTTCTGCTGTCTTTCAGGAAAGGTTAAAATTAATGTAGTCACTGATACATTATCAACAAAATGGAACTGTAATCATTTTCTTATTAAATATAGGGCTGTTTGTTTTTTACATGCAGCTTTACTAAGAAGTCTGCAATTTGAAATGGCCATTTTGTGTTTATTGTCCCTTAAATCTTTGGAAAGGCAAAAAAATATTTTTCTTCAGACACTTTGATACATAAGATACACACACACAGAGAGAGTTTTATAGACTTTGTTAGATACTAATTTCTTTCTGGGAAGCCTGAATGTTAATATTTCTTTTCAGTCTTTGATAGCTACTACCACTACAGAATTTATATTTGCACTATTTTTCTCCTTGCCTGATGATCTTCATCTGATTCCGTAAGCATATCTGCAGTTTACATTTGCATTCTTCGACAGTTCACTGATCAGAAATTTATTTTCAGGCTTCTGCATGCCAATTATCACGGCAAGCTTCTAATCGAAACTGGACCTGGCATTGTATATTGCTTAATTTAAAATTAAAAAGTCATTATGGAGTGAGATTAATCAGAGATAAAAAGCTTTTATTTCTCATTTCCTCATGATTTTTTTTTTCTGTCTAAATGATTGCCTTTCTTACTCAAGAACTTGTTGATAGCTCATAATCATTGTTCCTTTCTGAAGAGATTTTTTTTTTTGTAGTGTGAGATATTACATAAATATTATTAATATAATTCAAATTGTAGTTCAAAACTATGGTAGAATTCTTAATACTAATCCTCACACTGAAGATCAAACTAATCCAGTTTTTTACATTGTTGCTTGGTAAATGAGCTACAGTACATGAATCCTACTACAAAATCACAGAAACAACTAGGTTGGAAAAGACCTTTGAAATCATTGAAGTCCAAGCTGTGCCCTGACACCCCCTTAGCAGCCAGAGCATGGCACTGAGTGCCGCATCCAACCTTTCCTTAAACACCTCCAAGGGACAGTGACTCCACCACCTCTCTGGCAGCCTGTTCCGATGCCTGATCACCCTTTCTGTGAGGAAATTCCTCCTCATGTCCAACCCAAACCTCCCCCAGCACAGCTTAAAGCTGTGTCCTCTTGTCCTATATCACAGCTGTTCAAATTTTTTTTCCTGTTTCTGCTACAAGTACTGGTTTTCTTTCTTTTTTTTTTGGAATTCTAATGAAATGCTTGTAAGTGCAATGTTTATAAAAGATTTAGTTCAGTTTTGACACACACCTAAGATGCCCAGTTCTCTTTATAAATACAAGAAAAGGAGGTTTTTTCACTGTTCTGCTTTTCTGTGTGATGTTGAAAATTGTATTAATTTAAAAGCAGCTGAACACCACACAGTTGCTTGCTCATTCTCCAAGGCCCAGTGGGATGGGAAGGAGGAGAATCAAAAAAAAAGTAAAACTTGTGGGCTGAGATAAGAATAGTTCAGTAATTGAAATAAATATAATAATAACAATAACAACAAAATGGAGAAAGAGAGAGGAATGAAATTGAAGACAGAGAAGTGATGCATACTACACTTGCTCACCAGCCACTGATGGATGCTCAGGCCAGCCCTGAGCAGTGATGGGCCCCTCACTGCCCCTTCCCAGTGTGTATAGTGGGCGTGATGCTCTCTGCTATGGGCTCTTTGGCTAGCTCACATCAGCTGTCCTGGCCGTGCTCCCTCTCAGCTTCTTGTGCATTTCCTCACTGGCACAGCTTGGGACACTGAAATGTCCCTGATACAGTGTAAGCACTACTGAGCAACTACCAAAACATTAATGTGTTACCGACATTCTTCTACTATTAAATCCAAAACACAGCACTGCACCAGCGATTAGGGAGAAAATGAACTCTGTCTCACCTAAAAGCAGGGCAAACTGACTTGGAGATGGTGGTGTTTATTTTCCTTGGTCCCTGTGGTTTCATACACCATTCCTCTCAAAACAAGTATAATCCAACAACTTAGTGACTCATAGCCAGGAAATATTCCTTTGGAAGGCTGATCAGAAAGTAGTCAAAAGCAGCATAGCTTGTCATTCGAGATCTTAATAGCATTAAAGGATTTGTAAGCAAACATTTTTGTGTTGGCATGGATAATTGTTTGCTTATATAGGGGAAGCATTAACATTTTCTTTCGATAGTATCCACAGCCACATCGCACTGGACTACAGGTGCCTTTGTACTGCTAATTGCAGTATTTTATTATAGGGTTCTGCCACATTTCTTGGATGACTTGATGACAGCAAGGACTGCTGCAGCAGCAATGAAGACTGTCTCTGAAAGAGTGATGTAATGATTGAATAAGCTCTCCTGATCACTTGAAAGCTCAATTCCTGCTTTGAAACATCTGCTTTTAATATCAATAGGCTCCATCTGTATACTGATGCATGCACAGATAGTTCCTTTATACGACTCACTAATGTTTCACTTCATAAATGAAATCTGTGATTTCTAAATCCAGACTTGTCATTTCTTAGGTCAGAGATACATTTATGTAGAAACAATTCCCTCGTGTTCTCAAGCAGGTATTTTCAAGGGGTGAACCACAGACATAGAACTGCAGGCAGAATTGAACCTTGTATGAATGAGCTCTAAATGATGAGATCTGCAAGTGATTTTGTGAGAGAAGACCACCGATGCTCTTCTTTTTGTGCCATTTTTGTGTGTGTGTGTGTGACATTTTGGCATTTAGTTGTGCTTGTTACAGGGTGTCTTTGACTTCTGAAGAGCAGACAACTAGATCTTTTTTTGTTGTGCTGTTGAGGAGATGAAACTCGTGGAAGAAGTTCTTATGGCATTTCTCCTTCCACTTCTCTTTCCTTGGCATAATCTTTCTTATCTGTCAGCAGCTGCTCATGATGCCGAAGCCTATATCTGTAGTTTCTTTTTTTTTTTCTTTCATGCTTGCAGGCATGGATCTGTTCTCCAATTGCACAGAGGAATGTAAAGCACTGGGCCACTCAGATCGGTGCTGGATGCCTTCCTTTGTTCCATCCGATGGACGCCAAGCTGCGGATTACCGCAGCAATCTGCACGTACCTGGCATGGACTCTGTTCCAGACACTGAAGTGTTTGAAACACCAGAAGCCCAGCCCGGGGCAGAAAGGTCCTTCTCCACCTTTGGCAAAGAGAAGGCCCTTCACAACAGTCTGGAAAGGAAGGAGTTCGATGGACTGCTGTCTAATACACGAGCGCCTTACAAACCACCATATTTGAGTAAGTACTGTTCAAAAAACTATATGAAAGTGTTCCCTTTGTGGGAAAGAAAATTAGCTCTTTCTGCGTTTCATGGTAGGAGTAATACAGGCACAATTTCAGGAACAGGGGGGAAAATGGCTCCTTTTGGATTCAGGCATCAGTGAAGAAGGCATTGTTCAGTGCTTTTTTTAAAAAAACACAAAATCGTGATTGTTTTTAGTGTGACATTGTCAACGACAAAAGTGTTAGCTAATATTAGTGGGGAATTTGCTCATTTTTGTTTTCTGATGCTGGATTATTTTCAAAATTTTCTTGGGTAGATGGTTTAAACATTGACATTGCCAGGCTAATGTTTTCTAAGCCTAGGGTTAAATCGAGAGAACAGTTCTACAAGCTTCTTCTTACAGTTGAGAAGTATCTTGTGAATGAACAGTATGTATATTATTTTGAAGTAGCTGTTTACATAGTTTGCAAGGAAGAAGAGCCTTTGGTCTGATCATCTTTCAGCCTACATAGAACTGACTCTTTTCAGAGCCTTTGTGCTTCTGTCTCATTCCAAAATCTTGCCTCTTTCTTCAGTCACCTTTTGGCTATGGTTATGTGGCATGAAAGAGTGTGATAGGTCTCAAAAAGATCTCCATTATTCCTTTTGGAGTCTGAGCCACCTGTAGAACCGTTGAATAGCATTTTGATCTAATGTCTTTTCGTTCTATTTGCTATGTTCTGTATTTTATTAGAGTCTGTAATTCCCTTGGCTTCAAGAATTTATGATGTTTATCTCATCCAAATAAGGCAAAGACATTACCATTGCAATGTTGACCCTTTTTTAAAGCAACAGAGGTCTTTTAGGACAGGAGATTGAGGGTAAAAGAGAAAAGAATCTCTCAGAATTGTATTTATTTATTTTCCTGAAGCATTTTATTGTTCCTAGTGGTGGTGTGCTGGCAGTCCTGAAATGTGAAGATCTTTGTTACAGATCATTCTCAGTACAGACAGCTCAGTTCTCTGTCCTTAATTCTCTGTCCTGGTATTTTTATTCATTTAGGAGAGGTCTTTTTACCACTTTACTCTTTAGATTCACTTTACTGACAACTTTAAATTTGACTGCCAGTTCTGATATGTGAAAGCCATCCCTATAAACCTGTCCTGAGACAATCAGTTTATTTTGTGTGGGCTAAAATGTCATGTGCCAATCATCCAGTCATATTCTAAAGACCAGTGTGAAATTTTAGTACACTTTCAGCCTTTCCTGAAGTGGTCTTCCATCATTTATTTCTACGAAAAATTGGTCATCACTAAGGCACAATCTGGCAGTATTGATTTCATCACTGTAACCTCAGTTAAAAACTTAATTTAATAAATTTTGCTAGCATCTTTAGATGGTCTAACCGCAACTGGGTTCTGGTGCAGTATGGATGTTGCAATGATGATTGTTACATGGTGACACCACAGTGGTAGTTCTGTTCTGATTTCTTCTAGGCCTGGGAGTTTAATTTCAAATAGCAATGACATGCTTACTTTACTGATAGTTGAGGAATTTTTGATCTTGTTACACTAACATAAGTAGTTTGTTAAACAGTGTCTTTACATAGAGACATTGATCTACATTGTGCACTTTTCTGGTATAAGGACATAAACAACTGGAAGTAGAACATCAGAAGTTACCAATATAAATGAGTATTTTATTGCATAATCCACGCTTGAGAATCCAGATTTAGTTTTGCTTTTTTTCCTTGAACCTCAAAGCTAAAATTTCTACAAAACAAGAGTAATGCTCCTCTGGTTTATTTTCCCTTATTTGTTTTTTGTTGTTGTTGTTTTGTTTTGTTTTGTATTTTAGATTATAATAGTATAGCATAGAATAGGAACAACAAAAAGAAGGTGAGCACTAGTTGTAGAAATGAGTAAGTAATTTATATTAATAATGTATTAAACAAATAAGGCAAAAAATATATATAAGAGGAAGTTGATTTATGAAGGAACCTTAGTTGATTCACTGGATAATTGTAATTAAAAATAAAATTAAATTCAGCTTCTTAACACAGAAGACCATGCAGTTTGTCAGCAGAATGACTTTTTTAAATAAATAATTAAAATGTATGAGACAGAACCCTCATGTTAGGCAAAAACACTGTATAAAAAGTTGAACTATGTAAGAAAATGGCCACATGAAAAATGAGTGACAAAGAGTAAAAAGTGTATTGCAAAATGCAAAAACTATTTGAATTTGTCAGGTGTCTTAAAAAAAAAAGATTCTAAACCAAATGATCAGAAAAGAACAGAAAATCTAACTAGTGACTTTTAGGGTAGTAATTAGTGAACATAAAAGGAATACCTTAGAGAAAATAGCTAAAGGCATGCAAACAGTATAGACAACTTTAAGATATGAGGTGGTAGTAAGCTAGGAGAGAATTGGTGAGTCTTGAGCTGCAGTTAGTGATGACAAGGATGTGGCAGAGATTCTAAACTGTTTCTTTGTGTTTACCCAAGGAGGGATAGAGAAAGGCAGGTGTATCTAGGAAGGCACCCATTCCAGGTAACCACTTAGAATAAATGTGTGAAAAATTGAAGAGGATATTGTTGAAAAAATTGACTAAAATAAATGGAAAGCAGTCAGTGGATTATGTGTTTCTTTAATTTTTGGCTTCTAACAAAAACTAGTAACCAAAGAATGTCAGAAGTTGTGTTTATCATTTAAAAATGTTCTAGAAAACATTGTAAATTAGAGACCAATGAGAAGCCTCAGCATAGGATATACATTTGTAATTTAGGGGTTTTAGGAGCAAGGCAGCTGGCATCTGACCAGGAAAGTAATACAGAAAGATACTCAATCTATTAGAATTTTGATTGAGTGAGTGAGAATTAATCATTAGAGTTTATTTGAACTGTCAAAAAAACCCTTTAGCACAGATTCTGTGTAGTAGAAGAAGCTCCTAAAGTACTCAAGTGTTGTTATAGAGCAAAGCATTATCAGACTCTGTGCCTACGAGGAAAAAAAATCATAAGGATAAATGGAACATTTCAGCAGAAGCAGAGTTTCCCCAAGCGTTTATGGGGAAGTCCATGGAGTTTTTTAAAAAATGAGTGATCTAGAAACAGCGATCAGAAAAAAGGGGGCAGTGTTTGCAGATGCCATGGAGGGGTTTGGGCCCGGTGGGTCTCGAGTGGCACGTACCCCTGATGTGCAGCAAAGTGGGGGCAAACCTCGCCTGCTTCCCGGGTACCTGGCTGTGGGATGGAAAGCTGCAGAGCCCTGTCAGCACGCTGGGATGGCTGAGGAGCTCGCTGCCTGCAGCTGTGCCCCTAGTCCTATGGCTCCAGAGACTGACTGTAGCTCTAGGGGGAGCTTTCATGGTGCCACAGCAGTGTGTCTGCCCTGGGATTCCTGCACTGCCTTCCAATGCCTGCATTCAGTGCGGAGCCTTGGAAAAGATAAATGGAGAAGGTGATGCATATTAGCATGAGAAATTTGGATTCATCCTGAGGGGGGGAAAAAAAAAAAAAAAAAAAAAAAGACCGTGGAATAATTTCCTGAGAAGTTTCCCACAATGCACAAAGCCAGCAAGAAGAAAATAAAACGCCAGGTTGTAAAAAGGAATTGAATTGAAAATATGCTACAAAAAGTGCTACAAAACCCCTACACAGCTCATGTCGCTGTGTTCCTCTAGACAGTCTATTCATTCCATAGAAGCACATGGCATAGTGGCGACAATACTGAAAATAACTCCATGCAAAGTCATATCAAAAGCTTAGTACTAATTAATATAGACAAGCTGTGATGGGGACGGGAAGTGAAGGAGGCTGCATGAGAAGGTAAAATGCATGCTTTTGTTTGCTGGGCTCAACAGCAAGAGAGCAACAAGGAGGGCAACAGGGTCACAAACTGATCAGATCATACACATTTGATAAAACAATACCAGTTTGATGTTAATTGCGGTAACCTATTGAACTTGTGCAGCACGACTGAAACTGAAGTCTTAATATAGTGTGGGCACTTGGGTGTTTGGGTCTTTGTAGTTGGAGGTTTAGATCACTGCTTGGTTCAGTGAACGCAGTAGCTATATTACAAATTGTTATGTAGAAAAGTATATAGATCTCATACCTGACAGAGTTTCTTTTTGTTCCATCATCAAATTTTCACTTTGCTGGTCTAAACCAGTGGACTTACTCGTATACCAATTTCCACATAAACATACATACTCTATGTATTCTTCCAAACAAAATATAATGTAAGTAGACTTCTACATGCTTAAATAATATATTTTGAAGAAAATATTTATTTATCAAAGTTTTATGTAATTATTATGAGTACAAATTATAAAGTTGTGATGGGATCAACAAATTGTAGGATTTTTGAAAGTAGTTTTCTCACAGAGTGACTCCAGGATTCTCCTAACTTATATTCTCATTGTGTAACTAATTATTACTTCTTATTTAGCCAAGTAGTTTGAACACTGCATTTCTGCAGACAGTTAGGAAATTTTCATAATGACTTGAATGTCCATAAAACATGAAAGAAATTCTGAAGCTGACTGGAGAAAATAAGTGAAATAACTCTGGTGAAGAAAATAAAATGTAACATTTAAAGAATTCCTATGTTTTCAATTCTAACCATTTCTAGCTAATTTTTATTTGAGGGGTGGTTATGTTAGCCATTATTTCTATAAATAATATTACTAGAATTACCAAAACCACTAATCCAAGATTCAAATTCTTTTGGACCAGATTCTCTAGGGTATATAACAGAGACTATCTTCACGATGAATACCTGATCAGTCTGATTCTGCTCTGTCTCTAATACCTTGAACCAGGTCCTGAGATGGTAATAGTAGAAACAGCACCATTAAATCTACCTTAGGAGTATTTTGGTCTATAATTAATAAGAAAGAGCTTTCATTTTTTAAAATATAATTTTTGTTCCCTCTGGATGGGCAGTAATTTTATAATGCTTTAGAACTTCCCTGAAGTTGCATACTGGTGTCAGAATAGTTTTTCTTCCTATTAAAAGGTTAGGATTTCTTCAATATACAAAACTAGTCAAAAATTGCTATAACACCTGAACTTTCTGTGTAGAAATGCTTATTTCACTCTAAGAAAATTACTTTGTCAATGCTTAATCTACTTTGAAAGCAGGTTATAATAAACTACATAAGGGCACAATTTCCTGCAAGAAATAACAGTGTTTATAAAGGGAGACATTCTGGATTAATAATTGTGTTTTAAAGTAGCCCCCTAGTTGGCTGTGCAACATTTTCTACATACACTCAAGCATTTTCATCCTCATTGATGAAATGGTATCATTATCATGGAAAGTATTGCCACCATTATCAACATATTTTATGTATGATTTAGGATTTTATCATGTCAGGTAGAACACAGAGGATAAAAAAGCTGGTCTCTTACCCAAAGAGCTGGCATCTAAGCAAGGTGAATTGGAAAGAGGGAAAAGAATCCCTTTCTTTGGTCATTTTGATGTGTGTGGCGTGGTTTCTAAACCTCTGCACTCCCTTTGATAGATGTACATAGTTCTAGCCTTGCAGAGTCAGAGAATTTGGATAAGACCTGTTGGTGTCATCCAGGGAAATTAAATATAACTTTGGCCTCATCCCATGCCTGTGCTTCTTTGCCTGGGTTGCCACTGACTCTCTTTGCAGCAGAGATGTCAGGAAGGTCTGAACACAGTTTGGTCCCAGCACGAGTCCCTGTGTTTCTTAAGAAGTGCACGTGAAATCTGATTGTTTTGTTCTACAAAATATTTGTCACCTGCTCAGCTTGATCTGTCCAAGTCGAGTTGGTTTGCAAATGAAATTTAAAAGTTTTCAAAAGCCTTTTAACAGTTCAGTGTGTAAGAAATGGACCATTAAGTTATTTAAAATAATCTGCCACAGAGCTAACACAAAGCACAGTTTAACTTACAGTCATCATCCATATCCCTAAATTAGAATAGAATAAATGACCTAGAGGGGAAAAATGTTCATGTATTTATACCAGGACAAGAAGTGCCTCCACAATCCTTTGATTATTTTTCAAAGGAATAAAAAAAGGTGCATGTAAATGTTTGTTTTGTATTTTGATCTAGTTAGGCTCATAAAGGCCCAATTCTGTATGCCAGGATTTGTAACACAACGTTTTCTGCTGATGTCTAACATAAATATTTGAAAAGATGTTTTAAGCAAGAAGTTTTCACTGCCTTGGAACCATTTTCAAAAAAAAAAAAAAAAAAGAGAAAAATTATACTTTGGTACAGTCAATATGATAGGAGAAGAATTTTCTTTCATTTTTTTATTTTAGTTACATCTCATTTCTGGAAATTATTTGGGTAATTTTATCACAGTTGTGGTGGACGTAATAGTATTCCATTTACATAAACATCAATAACAGCTTTTTTGAGTGGGACACTTGATTAATTTTTAAAAATGAGGCCTGCCTGCATTTTTGCTTTTAAAATTAGCCTACATGATTTCTAATACTAATCAGGTATAAATCTGTGAGCTGTCTGATCCCTTCATTTATAGTTTTTTAATTCAATTTGTGATTTTCACACACACTTGAAGTAAAAAGGCACAGAAGTAAAACCAAAAAAATTAGCACCAATAAATTGCATGTACATGTTACAATTCTTGGTCTAAGAAGAAAACATTATAATGCTGGATTAAAAAAAGTTGTACTGAAACAAAATTCGTATTGGCATGAATAAACAGGTTATATGTGCACAGTCAAAGAGTTGTTCCTTTGTGAACAGTACAATTTTGTGGTCAAAAAGAATGTTAAAACTATGTGGACATCCTGCATACCCTGCCACAGTGAAACTCTTGACTTATATTCAGGGATTTATCCTGCTACAGCTCTGATTTCTGCACGGATGAGAATGGCTTTGCATGTGCAGAATTTCTCAGCAGAAACGGAGGATGTGTTGAAAGGCCACCATCTAATAATGCCCAGAAACCTAATGGGAAACTTTTTCTTTTCTAAAAAAGCAATCTTTAGAAAAGAAACCTTTTCTAAAAAGTCTACTAGAGCATTCACATATTTGCTGTATTTGAAATGCTGAAATTCATTTGCTCACACCTCAAGTTTGCCACTTCAGATACATCATCTCTTGCAAGGTAAATAAATCTTACAAAATACCTCCTACACCTGAAATAAAACTTAATCATGTGTGCTAATTAAAATAGAATTGAGGGAGAGCAAGACTCATGTATTTTTACTCATAATAGTAGGTTCTTTATAATCTTGAATAAACCACTTCTGATGATTCAACGGTTCAGTGTTTATTGCATAACTTCTGAGAGGGGTTTTTATCTTACATTCATGACTGGTTTGTGTTCTTCTTTGGAATACGTTCCTCTTGCAGCTCCTGCTCAAGGGGAAGAACACTTAAAGAGCATTATTGCAGCAATAGAAAGGAAATGGAAACTTCAGAAAGCCAAATTAGAAAGGAATGTATAAATATGCAAATCTAACATGGCTGTAGCCCTATAAGGCCTATAAATTACATTATTTAAATCATTTTAATGGAAATTATGAATATAAGAATGAAATAAGCATTCTTCTTTTAATTTTTAAAGCACAGGTGATAGCTCTTAAATACTACTTGCTTCAATCTGTTTGTGTAGCTGTGGTCAGGAACAGAATTAACAGTATCCAACACTGTACAAAGTACTGATAAAAAATTGTGCCCCTGTTTAGGTTTACATAATATCTTTTATCTTAGATGACTCTAGAGCTCTTTCCAGCTACAGTGCAGGAAAATAATTGAAAAAGTTTAAAAAAATTAGGAAGTTTTATTTGAAAGAAAATTATGCTCTTAATTAGTCTTAAAAATACAGAATTTGAACTGCTTCCTTTCCTGTAATGGCTGTAAAATCTGTATTTGCCGGTTCTGACTAGAATGCATAGAAGTCTCGTGTATCTTAGCTATCTCAGACTGGTGCTATATTTATTCATTTAGGTCAATTTTGGCAGTGCTTATGTGTGCTGTGTATATACCATCTGGGGATGGTGTTTTTTTTAAGTTATGAGATACCATTTTCTGTGTTCCTGCCAGCGGAGTATGAGGAAGACTGAAAAACCCAGCAGAAAGATTGCTTGAAATTTTAGAGCAATTTTTAAGATCACTGTGCTATGCTGCTTTAAAATTCCAAAATGCTTCTTGTCCCATAAATTTAAATCCTATGACAAAAGTGATTTAGCCACTTAGGGACACGAGTCTCTCTGGGAAGCATGAAGATGTTTGCAGCTGAAATTTTCAAAGGCACTGAAGTTATTTATTTTTGATAGGCAAAATTCTATTCATTATAAATAAATGCTGTTCTTCAATGTACAAACCTCCTTACTGTGACAGTCAGGAGCTGGAGAATTGAACGTGTGCCTGATCCTGGGTGCGTGCACAGCAAATCTTTTTCCTCTCTGCGTGCCTCTGTCCAAGGAACTCCTTGACCTGCGGAGCAGAGGCAATTATACTTGCTTTGGGTCTTCTGCTGCACACAATAACTGTGATTTTCCACGGTCATTTCCACTGCTTTAATTTTAGAGGGTTTCCTTTCCTTTTTTCCTTCCTTTTTCTTGCCTTGACCTAAGTTGGAAAGGTAGGGAAAAAAACATTCAAAGAATGCAACAGTAGCCAGTAAGAGAGGGGAGGTGCATCTGTTCATCGCGTTTTGACAAGCACGCTGTAGGGATCGGTGTTGCTGTTTGTTTGGCAAGGCTGTAAACAGCTTTATTTGTGCATTAACCACTGAGAATCCACATTTCCATGCTAGTAGTCTGATGACTGCTGCTGGGAAGTAGCTGTGAATATATTTGTTTTAGAAGCATAGCATGGCAAGGTCAGAAAAGTGAAAAATTAGGTACTGGGTACCTTTTTGGAGAGGAAGTAGGAGATACAATAAGAATATAATTTTTAACTTCAATGCCTAACAAAATGTTGGAAGAACTAAATGTGATGTGGATTCACAGAAAATCCAAACTCTTCTGAGGTACTTTGATTTCTTTCTTTGTTAGGATAATGGTCTTTATTGGTTGAAGGAAATACAGTGGACATAGAGAAGCAAATTTTCAGAACTTGGTTTCTAAATTCTGCCTGAAAATCACATGCTTGTATGAGTTGCAAGAGTAAACCTGCATTTTTTGCATACACATGAACCTATTTCATATGTGTAAAGGGTCTTACTTTAGGTGACATTTTTACGAGTCATCAGAAGTAATGTGGATTAGAAAGGAAAAATAAAGGGATGCAAAGTAAATCCCCCAAAGAAGTACAGGGATGACAGAGTCCTGTTTTTGCAAATGAGCTGAGTCTTCTGACTTTATCTTTTCACCTTCAGCATCACGGCTGCATTCAGCCCTGGAAAAAGATCCATTATGAAACTGCTTGAACACAACCTTTCTTTATTCATAAGGAATTTTATAGATGCTGATATTGTGAATTCATCTTTTGTCAGAGTAAAAATCTGTCACTTTGTGACTTTTTTAGTTGACTGTTTGGGCTTTAATTTAACATCCATCTATGCTCAATTGGAATTTAGATGACAATTGAATGGAGCTGCACATGGCTGTGCGTATTGATAGGAACCGAGATCTAAAAAAGTTCTACCTTACAAATGAGATGCAGTAATGAGTTTTTTTCTGCTCCACTTGAGATAAAGGACTGTGTGCTTTGTACTTCCACGCTTCTGTATGGCTTCTCTAATGAATTAAACAGGATCTTTTCCACCACTGGAATGTCATGGTCTGTACTCTCGCACTCTCTGGCCTGCCTTTAGCCTGTGTCAACCAGCTTTTTTTCCCTGACAAGTCTCTGGGACACGGTGCTAGGGACCACTCCTGGAAGCAGATTGAGTATGTTCACGTGCTGTGGCCCACGTAGGTTGTTTGATGTGATTGAGAAATTTTAATAACGTGGGAATGAATCATTCCATTCTGGTAGTCTTAAGTGACAAAGAATGGTGATGGGCAAACTTCATTTATGGATAGAAACAAGGCAATATGTGGTTTTGAAAAACAGAAGTTTTGAAAGGCTTGTGTGAGAAGCCTTTGATACACGCAAGTGTGTTATCTTGGTAAACGAGGAAAGACTCCCTGAAATCAGAGTGTGTGCTGCTCATGACAAGCAGTGTGCTTTAGAAACAGAAAAGAAAACATTCAGAAAAAGAGTGGGAACATAGCTGCCAGGTCCTAATGCCAGCTAATGCCTGCTAGGAAGGAGGAGCATTGGAAAAAACATCATGGCAAAGATACATTGGATAGGAATTCATAGTGTGATGCTGATGTAACGCTGTAATACATGTTACCTCATGTAAGAACAAGTGCATTTAATTATTTCAGGCCAAATCCTGCATGAATAATTTAGGCACCTCTGAAGGCCACCAAATGGTGATCTACATGTCTGCTTCTCCCTTGAATCTATAGGGAACTGAGGCACTTATGAGCAATTTAGGAGGGATGGTTCATATCCCTCCTCTTCTCCCCAGGGCTCTGAAAATTTTAAGTCACATTGTAGCTGGCCTTTAGTGTGTTCTGCATTGCTTAAACCCTCAAACTGGAATGTTCATTTTCAGGCTTGTCAGCTGAAAGAAATGTGTACTGCAGATTTTGTATGAATAAAAAAGGGTGAATTCTGAAAAACAATGAACAAAAACAGAGAAGAAAGAAAAAAAAGATCGAGGAGAAGAAATTACTGTTGCATACAAACACATAAGCAATTTGTATAAAAAAATAATTAAAGAAAGCAATCAAATAGGAGTTTTACTAAGGATGATACCAAAATTATTATCCTATAGTGAACTGCAAAGAATGTGAATTTGGTACTACAACATGTATGCAAATTAGAATAAGTTGTTGACAGAGAATTTGGAATATTCTTAGGGATATGCTCTGTGCTGTAAGTTTGACATATATCAGGAGCAATTTGGGAGTTATTTAATAGGTCTTAACACAATACATCATTGTAAGAACTCCTGCAGAATTAAATTTTGCAAAGTCTGTGGTTCTCTGACTTTAATGGTGATGTCATGTATTATCTTCAGTGTTTTCAGGTAGATAATATGGTTATAATAGTACAGAAAGACAAAGAAGCTTTATTCCCTCTGTATCTTGTGGAAAAGTGGTCTTTTGTATTTTTATGGTACATTATAGAATAGAGCTTAGTACTTTTGTCTGCCGAGTTGTAGTAACTAAAAAGTATTTCTTCGGTAGTAAATAATCAGAAGCAGAGATAAATCAAATCTGACATCAATTATGCCACTGGGCTGTTGCTGGGGGTGGAAAAGAAAATTCTCTGCATTTAGAACAGAAAATCAAATGCTCATAAAAAGTATCTTGTGTGCAGCAGAACATTCATGACAGAACCCAGGGCTTGATTCAAAAGTCAATCCTTCTTAGTCACGTGCTTGATGTAAAGCACATGCTGATTAAGGTCACTGCTTAAATGAACTGGGAATTGAGTAGTTGTTCTTAAGAACTGAAAAGCTTTTTTTTTCTTTTTCAGAGGATTAGCTAAGTCCAGGTAGCATATAAATCTCAGAGCACCCACTAGCACCAAAGAAACATTATATCAGTGGCTGTCATGTTGTGTCAGCATTTTTATCAGGCATCTCACTTGCCACATGAAAATAGTTGCATGTTCCAAATATTGAAAATACCTAAATGCCTTTAAAGTATGTATTTTCCAGTCTCAAAATAAAGCTAAAAGAAGTGGCATTATGTGTAAGTCAGCAATTTGGTCAAAAAAGTTTTTCAAAAAATAGTGATAATCTGTTGTTGGTCTAGAGCACGATGTTCAAATTTGGAAAGCAGCAGTTTTGGACTTAAGTGCAAAGGACAAGCCTCTCGCCCCCTTTTCCTGCTGCAGGTAACACTATTTGTCAGGCTTACTGCATTATGGTCAGTGCAGTATCCAGCACTGTCAAATTTTGGCATGGTTGGGAATCCTTCTTTCTTGAACTGATTTAAATGAATATAGACATGGAAATATGTGTACTTAATGAATGGAGAAAGGAAAGCACATTATATGTGGTTACATAGTTTTCTTTATACAAAAGATGGGGGTTTTGCATGACCATATTTGCTCCAGAAGTAAAGATATACTCTCAAAGGAAGGAAAGATTTTAATGGCCTGTGGAGATTATTTGTTTATCTAAAATCAAGCCTATTTCCAGAAAAGTTTCAGTGCAGTAATAAAAACTTTACCATTTTGGCCTACGCTAATTTATTCACAGCCTGAAGACCTGATGCTCACAATTGGTTTTCTTGTTTCACATGAAATCTGGGTAATTGTACCCATCAGTCCAAATGCTCTTGGTTTATTTTAGAAACCATATTTATATCTTGGATTTTGCAGATGCCGGAAGGAACATTTCAGCCATGCTGAATGCCATATTGTTATTAGGGGCAAACTCTACCCTGGGGCAATTGACAGGTTCACATGCAGGAGCTGCTCCTGGCTTGCCTGTCTTGGGACATGCCAGAATTTGACAGACAGTGTGGTCTCATTCTCACGTAACACTTTTAGTGGCCTTCAGGACCCTTCAGACACACTCCTAAAGCACACAAACAGTGATCACCAAAGCCAACAGACTCACTGACATTAGGGGAGATTTGATCTTATTTCATTATTTATCTATATTTTCAAGTACAAAAGTAAGTATGTTCAGTTTTCCTTTTTTTTTTTTTCTTTTTTCACCCCTCAATTATTTGATATAATGCAGAGTTAAAAACCCACATTAATTGTGTGAAATGAAGCATGGGCATCTGGAATGCAAGGTGTTTTATCCAAGAGTTCTCTACAGAATATATAGATTTGAAGAACAAAATCTCTTCACTAAAGCCTTGAAAGAAAAGGAAAACTTTCCCCTTAAACTAATTCATGAGGGAAAGATTCATGAGTAAAATGCTATTTTTATATTTGTGTACTAAAGTTTATTGGCCTGGATAAGACACTCTCTTTTTATAAGGACATTAATGAAATATTCATAAAAGATTATTAGCAATGCTTTAGCAAACTTCTTTAAGTAATAGATCATTTTTAAAAGAAAGAAAAGACTTTCTGGATTGAAAAATATACTGAAATGACACTTGCAGTGACTGGAATGCTTTTTTATCCACAGAACATGGGTGGCAGCAGAGTAATCCCCATCCTACATCCCCCAGCCCCAGCCCCAGCCGTGTGTCTCACCCTTTACCTGGATGCACCACTACGAAGGGTGAGGGAGCTATGGTAGTTTACTCTGCGTTCCCGTTCACTTGTTGACCTCTTTCCAAGAATCATAGTTGCTGATAATCTGAACTTGGGCTCCAAGCTGACTGGAACAGCCAGGTTATTTCTGACAGAATGCATTCTACAGCTGCGTGGGTCATGGTCTCTGTTAGCTTGGGCTGAGTTAGAGCCGGAATGCTGAACTTGCAGTCTGGCTGGTTGGTTGGTCACTAGAATTATCCATTTCTGGCTCTGGTGAAGCTCATGGGGGCTTAGTGAAGAGCCATGTTTCAAATGCTACTGTTAATGTGTAGACTGTAAGGCAAACCATCAAAATATAAAGGACAGGTAAAATTAGCAATACAGATTTAAAACGGAACTTGCCATAATGCGTGGGGTAATTAACTCCTTTTTAAATTATTGCTCGCTGCAAGTGAAGCCAAAATAGCTGGGTTGTTCCTGAGTAAAATGCAGGAAGTTGCAGCACCCTGTGTTCCTTCAGCATTTGCTGTGCTCTGTGGGGAAGGCTGGATCTGGGTGGTGTGGTGAGGGACACGAGGTTGTGTGGGGCTCCGCAAGAGAAGACAGGGAGTTGAGTGCTTGCACAAAAGCCTTTGTGTGAAAGCCAATGCAAAGACAAATATTGCTTGGATATTGTCTGAACTTAAGGAATGTAGATCTGAAACAAGAGAAGAGTTTACATAGTGGCTTTACCCCTGCTCTGCTGTTGCAGAGGTTTTTGATTTAAAAGAAAGGGGTTTAGGTCGTCTTTCTCCTAAGTGAAGGGAGATCAGGAGTAACAGCCGCAGCATGGCTGGTATTTGATATTCTGTGGAAATTTTATTGTCTAGCAGTTCCTTTGGATCTTTAGGCTGTTGGCACTTCTGGGGGGGCTCAGCAGTTGTTCTGTTCAGAGCAGAAGTAATGCTGCAGGAGCTTATGGAGCTCTTAAGTATATTTCAGAGGGAAAGTGACAACAGTTATAAAAGGCAGAGGATGTGTTTTCTTTCGCTGCTTGGGTTGCCAGCTGTGGAGGGAGGCACTGGGCCCTTTCTCTGTCCCCTTTAGAACAGCTACAACTGCTAAGCAGGAGCTAAATTTGATTCAGAGAGTTTGAAGGTGTTCCAAGCACAGGAAATCCCTTCTAGGCTTTTCCATAAGAGAAAATGCTCCTGCCTGTACTCAGAGTTATAAAAAAGCAGTAATCTGACATCAAGTTTGGATGCAATACGATGATTTGCAACAGGGTGAAAGGAACATCTATTAAAGAGACATGGACTTTACAGTATTTTCTGTTCATTTGTGATCCATGAGCTAGGAATAATTACTACGTACTTTACTTTCTCTTTCCTGTTTATTATGTTAGTGTTTTTAATTTCTTCTTCTGTTCAGCTACCACTGATGTCTTTACATGTCCTCTCTTATCAGTCTACACAGAATTAGCCCTCTGTGGATGGGAGGCTTGTTACGGTGTACTGAGCAACAAATTAATCTTAATATATTTTTGCCAGGTCTTATTTTATTATTTCAATTTTTTTAAAAAAAAAATATTTTGTTTTATTTATTTTATTTTAATTTTTATTTTATTCCATATAAATTTTATGCATTAAGTACTCTTACTGTAACACTCAAAAATCTTTGTTGTTCTGGGAAGGATCAATACAGCACGAATCCTGTACCCTAAGAATTTTAATTGTAATGTTTGTGAACCTTCAGTCATCTTGTTCACCTCAAATAATATTAGAATATATGTACAATTAGTATCATTACATTATCAGAATGATGAAATTGCTTATTATTAAAGCCTTTTTTACAACTACCCATACTCACACAGACTTTAAGATTCCCTGTGTACTAGTTTGAGAGTTTGGAACAGGTGATAAAATAGGGATGAAAGAGAGCTGTGATCTCAGAGGAGATATTAGGCACCAGAAATTATGGTGTTCGTGTTCCAGCTCTTACACTGACTGTGATACTTCCATTTCTATAGCACTTGCCATCTCTGGATCTCAAAGTGGATTATAAAGAATAGTGATTTAAACCTTCCTGCACCTCTAGGAGATAGGTAAGCAATGTTATTCCCATTTTACAGATGGAGAAATTGTGATACAGAGAGGCTTAGTGTTTGTTATTTAAAAGTTTATTTACGAACACACATGCATGCACACACACAGAACCGGAAACAGATGTCAGAACTTTCATTGCTCTCTTTTTTAAGTTGAGTCCATCCTCCTTTCCATTTAACCTCTCTGATTTATATTCCCCATCTGTAAAAAGACGGAAATTGGTATAGACACGGAGAGATTTGCTTGCGCATAAATCTCTGTGCAGAGCCAGAAAAAAAGCCAGACAAACACGGAGCGCAAAAGTTGCATATAAAATCTCCAATGATTTTTATGTGTTGGCAGAGGATATTCTGAGATTTGATACAAAAGTTTTTGTAGGTGGGTGGAGTTGCAGTAGTTCTGCAACTTAATGCATAATATTTAGTCATCACTATAAAAGGGCTTTGTACTGTTTTGTAATACAAGCATGTTAACTGGAGCTTAAAAATTTCAAAATGCATCAATTTACCTGGCAAAAGGCCAGACACAGCCCATAACTCAATCTCTGCATTATCTGAAAGACGGTGCCACATCAGCAACACCAAGGCGCTGTGTCAGACAGGAGTGAGGCA
>WBMY01002305.1:454542-491518 GCA_013397315.1 Donacobius atricapilla | reverse complement strand
TATTATATTATATATAATTTTCCGAAAAATGTGGTACAACTTAGTTGATTTTTAAATGGATTCATACAGTCTACACCATACACTAAAGTGAGAAGATAATTCAGGGTTCCTAAGCTATCCTTGCTAAAAAAACAAAAAATAAAATAAACTTTTAGGAGTACTTCCCCAAAATTCGTATTTTGGTCAATCCTGTTTTTCTTGTTTAAAAGAGAAAAAAAAAAAAAAAAGATGTTAGCAACAACATTTTGTCTGAAAAGTTGTAAGGAATTTTCAATGNGCCTTTTTTACAACTACCCATACTCACACAGACTTTAAGATTCCCTGTGTACTAGTTTGAGAGTTTGGAACAGGTGATAAAATAGGGATGAAAGAGAGCTGTGATCTCAGAGGAGATATTAGGCACCAGAAATTATGGTGTTCGTGTTCCAGCTCTTACACTGACTGTGATACTTCCATTTCTATAGCACTTGCCATCTCTGGATCTCAAAGTGGATTATAAAGAATAGTGATTTAAACCTTCCTGCACCTCTAGGAGATAGGTAAGCAATGTTATTCCCATTTTACAGATGGAGAAATTGTGATACAGAGAGGCTTAGTGTTTGTTATTTAAAAGTTTATTTACGAACACACATGCATGCACACACACAGAACCGGAAACAGATGTCAGAACTTTCATTGCTCTCTTTTTTAAGTTGAGTCCATCCTCCTTTCCATTTAACCTCTCTGATTTATATTCCCCATCTGTAAAAAGACGGAAATTGGTATAGACACGGAGAGATTTGCTTGCGCATAAATCTCTGTGCAGAGCCAGAAAAAAAGCCAGACAAACACGGAGCGCAAAAGTTGCCTTTAAAATCTCCAATGATTTTTATGTGTTGGTAGAGGATATTTTGAGATTTGATACAAAAGTTTTTGTAGGTGGGTGGAGTTGCAGTAGTTCTGCAACTTAATGCATAATATTTAGTCATCACTATAAAAGGGCTTTGTACTGTTTTGTAATACAAGCATGTTAACTGGAGCTTAAAAATTTCAAAATGCATCAATTTACCTGGCAAAAGGCCAGACACAGCCCATAACTCAATCTCTGCATTATCTGAAAGACGGTGCCACATCAGCAACACCAAGGCGCTGTGTCAGACAGGAGTGAGGCAGTGGTGCTGCGTAAAAGCAGCCATTCCCCAGCTGCATCTCTGTTTATCTTTCTCCCAGCAAAGTCCTGCTGTGTCTGTAGTGCAGCATGAGTTCCTCAGTGGCAGACACCAATCTAGGCAACTATGCCTAAATATTTACAAGAGAACTGAAATTATGACTGAACTTTAGGAAAAAAGTCTTAAAGATCCAACATAAATCTTGTTATTTTTACTACTATTATTGGAATGATTGCTTCTTGTAGTATTAAAAAAGGTACTTTAAAAGATGTCTAGATAATTGATTAATCTAATCATGTACTGCATCAAAATATCATGAAGGTTCTGATCCCATTATTCTTAAAAACATTGTTTAAAGAACATCTTGCAGAAGCTTTTAAAAATTCTTTCTAATTCTACTACTAATTTGCTACAGAACTGAAACATTGTTAACTCATCTATTAGATGTTTTAATTTTAACAACACATCCGGCAATTTTCTGTATGTTGAACAGAGAGCTTATACGGAAATGCTTTTCACATGTTTCTGTGTGCATCCTGTAGCATAGGAGGCTAGATTAAACAAACATAAACACTCACAATAACATTTTCCTGTAAGTAATCCAACTTCCCTGTGATACTCACACTTTACTAATGAATATATCTAGGAAATAAGTATGGCTAATGTATATATTTATGTTAAATGGAACGGAGACTGGATGTGTTTATGTGTCGCCATGCAAGCATCAACCTGCACATGATTCAAAGATCCATTTGAAAGTTAAGATTCCTTTTTTGTTTCAGTTGTAAAACTGCATGCAGAGAAGCAGACTGAATTTCAGGTAGGGATTTAGTTGATTTGGAGCTAAGGTAACACCTGATTTTATCACTGCAAGCTTTACCAGATAATAATGGTGCTGATGCTAATTATAATGCTTGAGCCAGTGAGTTAGTTCGCTGTTTTAATGTGTGACTGAGATCAGAATTTAACCTGGGGTCTTCCTGAATGCTAGTACAAATCATTTGTTACTTTTGCTCCCAATTACACTTAAAGTAGCCCGTGTCTTGAGGTAATATAGCTGCTGCAGCTGGTGGATTGGGGTATGGCTTTGCTAATGCATTGACCTTCTTCATCCGTGTAACATGAGTTAATTTTCAGCCTGACAGTAAAAGCTGAAATTTGAATTGTAGCACTAATGCACCATTTTTTCCTCTGTCAAACCAGACTGAAGGGTCACTTAGTGATGAGGAAAATGGTTCACTTTGAAAGAGAAGGAAAACCAGCTTCTGAATTTTAGGGGGAATTCCAGATCTTGCTTCAAAAAACAAGCTGAACTAGGGAAAAATTAGCCTGTGAAATTCCAGTAATACTTCACCTGTAAGTCTGAGTAATTGCCTTATCCTTATACTGATTCTATAACAGGCACATTGGAATATTTACCATGACAAATTAGACAGAATAATAAAACAGCCTATGAAATTTGGCGTTCAGGCTATCAAGCCTCAAAAAGAGGCTTTCTCTGAAAAGTGAATCAACATTAAACCGTTTGCTATAATGGGAATTTCCAGCATCTGTTTGTGACAAGTTTTGATTGTTTCTCTACACTCTAATAAATCCTTAACCTAAGAACTGTTGGAGACTGATTTTTTTTTTATTTTTGTCCCTCTCAGAAGTGTCTCTCTTTCTTTCCTGCAGCACGGAAAAGGATATGCTAGTCACTTCTACAGGACTTACCTGAAGCAGCATGATTTGCACAAAAGAAAGTCGACCAACAAAAAGCATCAGCTTTCAACTTCATTATCTTGGCCATCCAGTTCTGTGTAACTGAAGGATTTGTGTGCTGTTGGAGACATCCTGGCCAACAATAGGACCTAATTGCTCTCAGCAGGCCTGAGAAATGAGTTGAAATGTGTAGAACTGTAGAAACTTCAGAGGCAACTGATCTTGCCTCTCTGATCAGTGTGTGCCTGTTTACAGCACTATATATCTTTCTCTCTCCAAAATGTCACTGAGCCCTTTAGATGTTTATATTCACCACAAAAAGCCAATCGTACAGATAAAAGAGATGTGCATTATAAATGCAATATCACTGTTTTAAACTTGACTGTTTTATATTATTTTTGTGTGATCAAGTGTTCCCCAAACTATTCCAACTTTACAAGAGAGATTGTGATCATGTTCTTTTCACCTGTGGGTCATAAAAATGTTGTTAATCTGAAGACCCACAAAATTATCAAAGACATTTCTGTAGTTTATACACCGTGTTGCAAAGTGTTTACTGTACTATTNTCAATGCCAAAGATGCAGCTGTCAATATTACCCGAATGAGCGCTATGTACTATCAGAGGTATAAATCACTCTCCATTGTTTTGATTATGTTTCTATGGTTTTTAATTTGGAATCACAAAATCTTTTATAAGGCTCTATAAATTCACCTGTATATGTTGTTAAAAAGAACACTGGGTGTCTGTACATTTTGCAATGTAAGATATAATGTAAGTGAAGTTAAGTATTTTAAGAAAATCATCCCAAGCTCATAAATATGTATACATACATACATAAATACATACACACACACACAAACACCCACACATCTCTCTTTAACATAGTTTTGTGAAACTATACAAATATATTGCCTAAAAATATTTCTCTTGTGGCTAGGAATAGTTGTTGATAGAATTCAAATTACAAAGGCAAAGTATATGCCAGACTCTTTTATCACAAAGGAGATTTCCAATTAGGAACATGGCACATTCTCAGCTGACCTGTCCCAGTGGAGTTAAAATGGTGTTGGCCACCATCTTTGTTGGGAAAAGGATTAAGCCCTTGCATATAATCTTTATGTTCTGTAATAATTCTGTGGTCTGAAACAGTATCTTAGAGCGTTTCTTTTCTATGAAATATTGAAAAAAGTAAAATTTCAAAGGTAAAGTTTAAAACTACTTTCATGTCCATTTACTAAGTGTAAAAATCTAGTAAAATTTTTTCTTTTTTTTTTTTTTTGTGCTGTGATTTTTTTCCCCCCCGCTGTACCTTAATACGTCTAATAATGAAAGTAAATGAGAGCACACCTCGTTGTCAGTCAATGCCTAGCTAAATTCAAAGTAGTTCCTACTGATGGTTCAATATTAAGTAAAACAAGGGAAAATGTTTCATTGATTGCAGTGGGATTTGGATCATGCCATTATACAGGAGTTCTGTTGTCCCCACCAATTCTGTCATGGGATAAATGTGTGAGAGGTCACTGCTATGTCATAAAAGAATTTGAGTTTCTTGGTTTTGTTTGTTGGTTCTGGGGTTCTTTGTTTTTTGTAATGGCAGTTTCTATTAGACAGGAGTATATAAATCACCTGTATGAAAACCATGCTGCTGTGGATCCAGTTATAAAGGGAATTCAACATTCCTGATCAAATTCCACAAGTTCTTTTTACATCTGGTAGACTAGGCCCTGAAGTTGTTAATTTAATATTCCAAACAAAAAAATATGCTCATTAAGCACTTTAATGTGCACATCTAGCATGTTTGTGTAATGAAAAATTGTTTCATGAGATCCTTTTAAAAATGTGTATTATACAAAACTCAATCCAAAAATCCCCCAAACAACTTCAATAGCTATTGATTTGAGCAAATACAACAGTGAAGTGTTCCTCCTGCTGTAGGTAGCAGACCTTTTAGTTGCCTACAGGCTTCATTTATTTTATGAAGAAAAGCAATGGAATTTGTGACAAATATTTCATTTAAAGGAGATTGTTAGGTTCTTGTTTCTGCTTTTAAAGCAAGAAAGTCTTTGCCATTCTTCAACCTGTTTCTAAGGAACTTTTTAATACAGACATATATTGTAATTTATGGGTTTTTTCAATCTTTTGCAGGAAAAGGAAATGGTTTTACTTTCTATTTCATGAACAGCCAAAGTATTTCAGTTTAATGAAACTCTCTTCACATTTGCATGCCATTTTTTTCTGAAAAAATATTAACCATATCATGTCCTGTCATCCATTTCCAAAACCAAACTCTTTCCGTCAAGTGTGATATACATACAGATTTATTAATCTTTATTTTTGTTAAATGTTAAATACTATTGGCATTTGTCCATATATACACGGAAATCCTTCTGAATTCACTGGGAGAACCCTAGAGGGAGTCATGATAGGGTGCAGAACTGTCAAGGGAAAGGAGGAAGTGAAGTGCTACAGCCCGAGCTCTCACGGTAAAGCTGTAGCTTTTGCGGATTTCCCTTGCTCACCGTGAGTTTTGGTGTGCTAACATTTGCTGGCACAAGCCTTGGGGCACATGAAAACCCAGTGCATAGCTGCTGTCCCACGAGAAGGGCGAATTGGGCAGTGCAGAGGCTCAATCTGTCCTGCCTCTTTGTTTCGGTGGGCATCTGGCCGCCTCCCATCGAAATTGCCTGGTTCAGCATCTCCCGTGTATTCCGTCACGCTGCTGGGTACCCTGTCTGCAGGGACAGGTCTGTAAATGCCTTCAAGCATCAGCTTTGTGTGTGTGCCTCTTCCTCTGCAAAGCACATGTGGTGCAAATATTGAAGGGCTCTCATTTCCATACTGGACCCAACAGTGAACTGAAAGTAATGAGGAAGTATTTAGGTTGGATGTTAAGGGGATTGATGCCCATAAAACTGAAATAAGGAAGGTTTTGGAATCTCCTTCGTTGTTGGTTTTCAAGGACGGCTCAAAAAACACCTGTAAGGGATGATATAAGTGTACTTAAACTTGCCTCAGAGAAAAAGCACAGAGAAGGCTCTCTGTCCTGTTGTTCTGTAATGTTCCTAGTGGGGCATGCTAAGATTTGGAGGAGTTAATCTCTGCACAGCTGTAGGGATAAGAATGTTCTGTCCTTCAATTATTTCTTTGAAGCAATATTTAATGTTTAAATTCACAATTTATGAGCATAATAGAACAAGCTGCCTGTGAGAATAACTGTCTTTGGAGTAAATTAGAGTTCAAGCAGAGAAGACAGGGTCGTATAAAAGATAAAAATATGGAATCAGGTCTGTGACCTCTTTTTTTCCAATTCCTGATTTAGATATGTAGCAATAGATTTCTAAGCAGCTTGCCTAATAAAATTTTTCAAAATCAGACTTTAGTTTCTTCCAGGTGGATTCTTCCAAAAGTTAAAAATACTAAAACATTTCACTACTTGAAATAAAATTACAGATTTTTAAAGCAAGTTTTTGTGAACATGCCTGTGAAGGGAGGGTATTTCCATGAACATATTCTTAAGTTACTGGAACAAGGTGTAGTAATTTTGCATTAGTGTTGTTGCAAAATTAGGTGAAATGAAAATACACAGATAAATACAATTTGTAAGGATTCCTGCATTATAGCCTCTATATAGTTGTGGGGCAGATGTGTGTGTGTGTGTGTGTGTGTAACTGTAGTTCAAATTCTGGGAAGTTGCCACAGGGTTTTTTTTCTTACAGCTCCTATCAGTAAATGTAAACAAAAGGGTAGAAACACTCGTTAGGGTACTACAAAACTAGACTTGTTCCTTAGTGTAGAATGGAGTTTTGCATTCAAGAATTAAATTCAGCCATTTCTTCATGTGTTACACCCAGAATCAAGCACACAGCTCTTTTTTTAAATTTTTTTTTTACTTCCAAAATTTTACCTGCTCATAGAAAGGTTTTTTGGTTTGATTTTTTTTTTCATTCTTTTTTAAAGTAATATCATTCCTCAGGGTAAAGGGTGGATAAATAGATAGTCTTCCTAGGCTGATAAATTGCAATTGCAATTTTGCAAGGCTGTTAAATATTTGTATGTCTTACCTGGAGAAAGCTGATCATATCCTGCCACTGTTCTGTGTTCTAGTCTCAAGTTTTATGGCATTTGGACTTGTGAATTAAAACCTATACAAAGGTGTCGGGGCCAAAATAAGCATCTTTGATATACATTTAGTTATTGCAATTTGATTACAAAAACTTGGCATCAGATGTCTATAAAAGGTAGAAAGTTGTTCATTCTATTCTATTTGCAGTAGTGTAAAAGACAGCCAGTAGGACTTCATTATAATATTGTGCTATGACAAGTTCTGAAACTGTGAGTCAAATCCTTTGCACTGATCCCAAAAATCAGAGGTCAAATTCTTCTTAAAGAGCTCCTTCATTTTATTTTGTCTCTAAGAAATGGATACATATATATAAACAAATATACACAGCCATTACAATCCATTGTTGAGCATCTGTGTTTTTGTAGATATCCTTATATGTAAGAAATAAGCGAGAACTAACTTGGACCGATTTCTTGAACTGAAATTGTTTTTGAATTTGAATTTGTTAATAAAGTTCATGATATTGACAGACATCAAGAAAAATGAAATCTCTGTGGGTGTAGCTCTCCAGAAGGCAAATGCTTCACTTAGGAAGCATCTTGTCAAAAAACTGTATAAATGCAACTGCTGGAAATCTTGCTGAGTCAAGATGAAAGATGCTGTGCTAAAGCTTTCTTGTTCACTGTGTCAGCACTGATTAAAGTATCCTCTGGATGGTAACCACTTTAGACAAGCAGAAGATATCGAAAATTGCAAACAGGATTCAGCTAATGTTTACTATCCCTGCAGAAGAGAGGCTTAGACAAATAGCTGAATATATACTGAAATACTCACCTGTATCATACAATATGGAAGAAAAAAATCAAGTCAAACATTTAAGGAAAGAAAATGCTTTCAAATACATGCACTTCAAAGACTAAAGTTCATGTGATGCTCAATTTAGAAGCATATTTTGAGCATATCAACCCTGATTTGCAATAACCCTGGACAGCAATGTATCGTATGACAAAGCCTTACCACTACATGATAAAGAGAATGTAACCAAACCAACCTTAAGTTTTAGAAGTCTTGGATCCAAACATTCAGGTTGCAAAACTGAGCTGTATATTATATGCATCAGAGCCTAATTCCATTAAAGGCAGTGGCCCAAGTTGAAGTGATCTGAAGGAGAGCAAAAGGAAGTTTTCATTTCTTTCTTTATGCATTTTTAAGAAAGAGCAGCCTGCAGTAAAATTATTTGACATCAGAAGAAGGGAAACTTCACTGGCTTTGCTTTTAAAAAAGCTACACAATCCAGTTTGGAGATTTGAAACTTGGACCTGGCTACATGTCAGTGTAAAACCAATATTCCTGATAATGTTATCTCAAAGCAAAAAAACACAAGATGTTAAGGGATATAAACGTTTAGGTTTTCTATTAAGACAAAGACAGAAATGCAGTCCTGAAAAGACAAGATGTATGTTTTTATTATACAGAAGTTCAGACAACTAAAAATTCATTGGCAGAGTATTCTTACACTCCCTAGTTGTTGGTTGAAAATGTGAGCAAAACAAGCAAAGAAAATATCAACCTCAATCTCATGGATGTTTCAAAAAGTTTTGCTCTGGAAGGTAACAAACAGATCCCAAGAACATTATCTCCTTTCAGACTTGGCTGAAAGATGTTTTCTATCCATCATCTTTGCTGGTCTAACATACTTGGAGTGTAAAAGCAGTCCTCTGAATGGTTTGCACATTCACCTCAGTGGAGGCAGGGTATTCCCATTTGTTGAGAATAATTGTGAAAAAAGACCTAGATGAAGCCTGATGTCAAAATTGCCTAGTAATTCCATCCCCATCACTACAGCTTTTCTAACCAGGTATCAGAATAATCTAGGGCTGAAACGTTGTGAGATGCTGATGGAAAAGCAGTGGAGTGTCACTGTTCCTATGTGAAGAGGAAAAAGAGGAAGAGGGAAAGGGAGGGAACATTCTCTGCTCTTCCTAGTCTCACAGACAACATTTATTGATACTTAAATAATGTTTTGTTCAGGAACATAAATATCACGAAAGTAGAAAGATTTCACCATGAGAGTAATATAACTGTTGTGGTTTATGCTATATTAAAAAAAAAAAAAAAAGAATGCAAGCAAACACTGTCCTGCTCAGCCCCCTGAAGATATGGGTAAATGATGCCCTTGGAGCTCACAGCCATTCAGTTTTTGAGAAGCTCTGTTTGATTTATATTCTGGCTGTCAACAAAGAAAGAGAAGACAGACAGTGTACTGGAAGTTAAAGATAGGTAATTAATATAATCTAGGGGGGAAATGCAATATACCTTGTAATAATATCATTAAACCTCACTGAGCTGCATGAAACAATCTGTTAAAAATTAAGCAAACAAGCAAAAAAAACCCCCAAAACAAAAAATAAATCTGCGTTTTTCACTCCAGGTACACATTTACACTATATCGATCACAGGTAAATTGAAAGAAAATGGCTGTGGTATATATGTGAGGTGTCATATTTTTCTTACACCTGTTTCCAGGGGGTGGGAAGGGGGTCAGTCCTGGCATCCAGCACCTCCTTGAGGACAGGAACATTCTGGAGCATTCCTCATCCTATTATGAACATTTAAGAATTTACAGACTTCCTTCCAGATGTATTACTATATAATCTGCTTCAAATACTACTTCTTAAAGGATGGTACTTCCCTGTGCTTTTGACCGTTTATGTCAGGTATTTTTGAGGGCTTCCTGTCATTATGAATAGTTAAGTAATAGACTTACCAGTTTAACTTAAATTTCCCTTTATAATTATAGATGGAGTTCAAGTAGGCCTTATCATATAAAAAACTGTGATTAAAGCTCCTGGGTTTAATTTTGATACTTTGATTCCTGTTGTCACTTCCCCTGTTACAACACAGGGAATTTTACTTCTTTATTATTGAAGAAATAAAATTTTGTTCTATTTAGTAAGTCTGATCTAAGAAGTACCCCTTAATTAGGAAAAGATTGAGGCAAAATCAAGTAGCTTACTGGAGTTTTTTTTATGTATATAAATAATTTCCAGATCTACCACTGCTCAGGAGGAAGTACATGAAATGCAGTAACAGAAAATATTTCAAGTCTGCACGCTGATTCACTAGACTGGGGAAATTGCTTTCCTGTTTCCTATCTATCTGGAGTAAACTAGAAACCACTATTTGCATGCAAACTTCTTAGGTGTTTAATTCCTCATTCACAGATTTAAATCTACCACTTTACTGAGCACGTTGCTAATATTCAGAGATCCAAAGCTTCAGGGGAAAAAAAAAGAAAGTCAAAAGATCTTAGGTTCTCATTCCAAATGTAACTGTCAGCACTGGAAAATATATGGAAATTGAAAAAAAATTCATTTTATAGATGGATATTTTTTATTGACAGTAAAGATAGATTTTTAAAGATAGATCTATTGACTGCTGTTCTGTGTGCTTTTATATCCTTTATTAGTAACCAAAATATACTCCACTGTTATGACAGATGCCTGCATCACTATCCTTATTTTCCTGAGCCATAACTGAGAAACTACATACTGCAGAGGCGGGTACAGAACCTAGTTCCTAAATCAAAATAATAAGAGAAAAAAAGCATCACAACAGTCATTATGCAATAAGACAATGTAAAATCACATGGTGCAACCATACTGAGCTCTCCCCACATCCAGGTTAATGAGCTAACTAGCAGTCTAGAGAGAAATATGCAATTTGGTGCCCTTGGTCTCTCTTTCAAAAGAATATATAATTATTCTTTTCAAAATGGGACAGCTTCAAAGAGAAAAATGAAGAGCTCTTCATCTTTCCACTCAGAGCCTAAACCCTTTTGGATTTGATGATTAGGGAGGGTTGGGAAAAGGAAATTGGGTTTAGATCCTATCATATTAAAGAAGCATTTGTCCTCAGCAGCCAAGATTATGAGCAAATACTATGATCATATGGCATAAAAAGGGCCTCTATCAGCATTTCTTTGTCTGGTAGTTTTCTGCTCAAAACATGTTTTCTGCAAACAGCTAAAAATAGGATCTGGTTATGTTGAGGTGTTTGTTAAGATGTTAAAGACTAGATACCTAAGATTTCCTGGGCAGATGGTATGACTTCTGGAATATTTTATCAGGATGTGAGAAGTCGGTATTCAGTTCTTTTCACCTCATGTAATTTCTGCATTCACACCCAGCTTAGCAGGATTTCAAGCGAGTTGGAGGATTATCCCCTTTTCTCCTGTTGCAGTCTGCAAAAGCATTTAAACATCTCTTAGTTCAGGAACTAGGCACACTTACCACCTCCCATGGCTTACTACTGATTAAATACAGGCTCATTTGCTTGCTCTCCAGTGAGAATTTAGTACTTTGCAAAAAGTTTTGCTCAGCAGGTGTTTGTAGGTGACACAGAGGGTGGCAGTAGACATATAACAGAGAGCTTTCTCTTCTTCCAAAGGGAGAGATCAAGAACAAACCACCCCTGACATGCTGGTCATGCAGATGAATGTCTTGGCAGAAAATACTTGGACATAACTGTGGCGAGGGCAGTCTAAAAATCCTACTCTAAGAGAATGCATTGCTGGGAGGGATTTACCTGGTATTTACTTGGCAAATATTGAAAAGTTCAGAGATTCTGGACAATTGAATGAATTTTCTGTAAAGGTCTTTCCTGAGCATCCTGTTGATGACAGCCAAATTCCCACACCAGCTGAGTCGTTTCTCTGGAACAAGTGCCTGCACGCCGGCATCATAAACTGCAAGGACACAGAGAAGACATAAAGTAAGAAAGAAGCTTACAGAACTGCTGGTAGAAAAAGAGGATTTCCCCACCCCTCAGATTCCCATGGACTACCTTGATGGCCTCGGACTTCCCAAGGCTGCATCTCACCTTGGTTGCCCTCACCAGGACTGATGCTGACCTTTGCGATGGGCCAGTGTTTCAGCCCTTCCTTGGCCCACTCCTGTCCCCAGGGAGGTGCTCAGGGCCCAGAGCTGGGGCTGTCCCCACCTGCTCTCTGCTAGAGAGAGTGGGACAGACCTTGTCCTGCCCTCCCTGGAGAGGCCCCATCCCCTAAGCACTCTGATGTCAGGCAGTCATTTTTCCCAATTCTCTTGCCTTGCTGCAGGATCAGCACTCTGAATGCCCTTATCAATACAGGTTGACCTAACCTGTTCTTAGAGACTGGAATAAAGCAGGCACAATATATCTCCGTTGTAAAAGGGAGACTCCAAATGTGGTGGAAAAGGAATATTTCATTTTGCGATGCAGCTTTGTTTTGATAATTTTATTCCATTTATGTTGTTGTGAAATACTAGAGTATTTAGATTGCAAAACACTAGTTGTTTCAAATAAATCAAACAAGAAAGTTTCCTGTGCATATGTTGTCACTAATGTTACTCAAAGTCTTTTTTAAATTTTATGGGTTTTTATTTTTTATTATTTTATTTTATTTTATTTCTTGGTTTTGGCTTGCTCTTACAAAGGATAAACCTTGCAGACCTATGACAGGTCTCTCTCTCCCTCTTTCCCCAGTTTCACACCCCTCTAAGAGACTTAAATTGGCCTGATTAAGTACCTTGAACTAGTAATATAATGAGAGACATATGAAAAGAAATTAAGTTCAAAAAATTTAGGCACTTGTTGGCGTGCAGGTGAAATCCTACTTCAATTCCAGTTTCATCTAAATAAACCAAGGAGCATAAACATAGATTCTTAGCCTATTACATGGCAACATCTTGCCTTGACAGGTCTATTGTAAAGGGGGCAAACTGACACATTAATTGAAATACCAAATATCTATGTAGAACTACCATTTTATAGTTGAATGAATAAACATAAATAATCAGTGAATGCGCACTGAATTGATACGTGAGGTATGGGGTTGTCCTCTCAAAGTCGTAGCACAGAGCTCACAACCTAGGGAAGAGGAAATGAGCTAATATAAAAAGGTATCTGAATTAATAACTCTGCATTCTTGAGATAGGCTGATTGTACCAGAAGTTTGTCAATTTGTCATCAGCCATCCAGACTACACGGATTCCAGACTATTTTACTAGAAGTAAAGATCTCTCTGCTCATACCATATTCCCAGGATTTGTGTTCCCTTAGGGCTTTCAAAGAAGAAAGAAGAGAGAAACAGATGCTGTTCTGTCTTGATGCTGGTGAGAATGCCTCTCTGGACTGATCTTGTATTTTAACACCCTGTTGTATTCCCCCCCTGTACTTTTTCAACACACAGGAGCTAAATTGGGAGAAAATGTCTTTCGTAAAAGATCAAAACCTCAGTAGGCTTTGAACCTTTAAATAATATGGAAGATCACAAGAAGCCCATTCAAGCCAGAATGATCTGCTTATCACCTTGAATTATATCAGTACCATCCTTCTCTTTATTGCCCTCAGAATAGGCAGAATCAAAGATAAAATAGCATAAAAAATGACACCCTATGGCCTGCTGATTTCTGGCTGCCATTTGTATGTTTAATCACCAGCAGCTATCATGTTCAAAAAGTGTGGGAGTCCGTCTTGGAGGGCATAAACAGACGAAAATTAGAGCTTGCTTCCTTAAGGAGAGACAAAACAAAGTAGAAAGAGGCTGCTATGGACAGTACAGTGGTGAACGAGTAACTAACAATGTTGTTTGAGGAATGTGGGGCAAATTCTGTGCACACATCTCGGTACTTCTGTTTGCATCGGTATAGTGTATTACCTCTCAAAAACTGAATGGAAAACGCTTTTAAATGCCAGGCATTTTTATTAGGTTTGTTTATCTGTGCTTATGTCACACAATAGCAACAACAATAAGCAAAAGTTCGGAGTTTCAGAAGATTGCGGCTTACTCTCCTGTTTGGGGAATACACCATGCACCTCTTTGCACAGTGAGCTCACTTTGCTGGGACTTCAGCACGGAGCCTCCCTTTGGTTACCTTAACTGGGGAGCGGGCCATTCCTGTGGAGCCGTCCATTGGTCTGTGCTCAGGCTGAAGAGTGGATCCTTCACAACTCACAACCGAAAAGAAATCAGCTGTCGAAAGTAATTTTTATCTAAAAGTGCTTCATGGCTGTTGCGGTTTAAGAGTGGTATCCTTCAATTTAGTGTTCCCACTGAAGCCACTCCAAACCATGCGCTGCTCACTCCCTCGCACTTGACCTTCCCTCTCGCTCTCCCCCTGCAGTAGGATGGACAGGATAACTGGAGGCACAAAATGAAAAGATCATGGGGTGAGATAAGAACAAGTTACTGGAAACAGCAATGAAATAAGAAAATAAATGGTCACAGCGACATCAGTAACAAAAGTGTGCAGGGGTAGGGGCGGTGGTGGTGAGAGAATCAATCACATGGAAATGCTCACCACTGTACCATGTGGAGCCTGACAATATCCAACCACAGCCTTCTACCCCAAACTGTGAGGGAGCTCTTCCCATGCTCCTGGAAAATTATGCCGGGTGGCATAGAATACCCTCTGGGTCCTGGCCATGCCCCATTCCTGGATACTGCAAAAATTAACGCTGTCCTGGCTGGAACCAGGACACTGTCTCCAAAAAATGATTTAAAATTTTTCTGAGCAGTCACAGGTGCAAGGGTGCTGAGAATACTCAATGTTTCTCAAAAGCAAGTTCCTACATTAATAAGAGCCTGATTTCCTTTCTCCCCCAATTACGGATTCAACATTTCCATCATCTTTATTTCAACATTAAGCTTTTTTTGTTCAACAAACACAAGACACATTTGGAGATGTCTGCTGGGAGGTACCGTGAATTTTTCTGTCTCCCTTAGCTGCATATTTATGCAATCCACGCTGAGCACTGTTTTGCAGGTAGGAACCTATGCACGAAACAATGTTGAATTCCACTTGTTCGTAGATTGTGTAACTTTGAACTGATAGAGTCTCATCTGTTACATCTGTTAGCACTTCACTGGGAAGTATCTTTCCTTGATGGCCTGCCACTCTTCAAGAAGGAACCTTCCCTTTTGTTCCTAATCTCTGCACAGCATTGCATTCTCTTTGTTAGATGGATCGCTTCTCCAGAATTCACAATCTTTAATAAACACATCATCAGACAAAATGCTTTCATCTATTCTTTAGATTTTGTAACATCTCTAGAATTATTTTGTTCCTTCTACGTGTTTTGCATAAAGTTGTCAGCAAATCTATTTACTTCACTCTCGGAGAACTAAAGTTTTCACTTTCCCTTTGTTCTTCTCCCAGTTCAGTAACTCTTCATCAGGGGGCTTGCACTCTTTGGTGGTGGCTTTTTAACCATTCCCTGTGACAACTGAATCAGTCACACACAAGCCCAGGGCTCAGATATCCCACTGATATCAGTGTAAAAGAAAGATCTAAGATGCAGATTTTTATTATATGCAAAATATTTGCAGCAGAGTCTTGAATTTTTACATTTCGGCATGTGTTCCAAATGGGCACCATACAATTTCCCCATAAAAATACATTTGGCATCCTGTAGTCTATATACAAAGGTTACTCACGTGTATCATAAAAGTTCTGCTGCATATTGTGTGATTTGCTGATTAATGAAATGCATGCAATGAATCAGTACAAAGACAAAATATCCTTTCTTACCCATACTTGGGTGTGGACGTCAGATTTTTATTTATCAATATTTGTAAAAATATAGCACATAGGACACCTGCTTGTAGCAGTTTTATTATTAAACTCAGTAGCAGGATTTAGACAACCCAAAAAATAGGACCACAAGGGAAAGTACCCAACAATGCAAAGTGGGAACCCAGTCTATGTGGTACTGAAATTCAGTTGTACTTCATAAAAGATGTGTAGTAAAGATGGCCTGGTGACAGAGGGTAAGCAGGGATGAAAAAAGCTTGAAAATCTGAGCTTTTCTTCATCAAAATATCATTTCTGGAATTTCACTACTTGCATAAGAGCAGAGATCAGTCTAGGGATTCAGCCTTCAGAACTAATGAAGACAAAATACTCAAGTTTAGGTCTGCCTGACCTTTTGGAACTTTGCAAGTCTGAACTGTTGCATGTCATAGCCTAGATTGATCCCATTCAAGATTAGACATCAACATTAGATGACCCCATTAGGATATGGCAGCAAACTGCTAAATAATACAGGGAAAGAGAAAATTGTATCAGGGAAAGCTGAAATTGAAGCAGCACTGAAATGACTGGTAGTGCTTCTTACCTGGCCAAGAAACAGGTCAAGATTACATAGACTTCAAATGTTGATGGCTTCATTTAGGCCATCAAATGAAAAAACTTCAATACAATAAACTCAGTCTCAAAAGCCTCATCTTCCTAAGTCCTAAGGCAGAGGGTTCTCTGAAGAGTTCAGAAGCTCTATGTTGGCCAGAGAAAGCCTCATTATTTAAATCTTGGCTAAACCGAGTAATTGCATTCATACAAATCAATCAGATCATAGAATCACAGAATATCCCAAGTTGGGAGTGCCATACAAGGATCATCTAAATCCAGTTTCTGGCCCTGCACAGGACACCCCAAGAATCACACCATGTGCCTTAGAGCACTTTCCAAACACTTCTTGAACTCTCCCAAGCTTGGTGCTGTGATCACTGCCCAGGGGAATCTCTTCCAGGGCCGCACCACCTCTGGGTGAAGAAACAGCTTAAACCTCCCCTGACAGTTTCATGCCATTCCCTTGTGTCCTTGCAGTAAACCGCTTGGACCTTATGGCTAAACTTTGCTTTAAACGAGCTGGTTTTGACACTGTCATTAAGAAATAGATCCTGAGGAGTAGCAGTGTTTACATGTCAGTCTCTTTCCTACACCATAAGCCAGCACTGTGCAGCCTCCAAACTCAGGAAATTTACTCAGAAGCTTTGTTCAGAAGCTTTGTCCAGGCACACCTGGAAACACAGACACGGACACAACCCCCCTCATCCCCTCGATGCCATCAGATTTCCAGACTCTCCCAAGAAGATACATGCCGAGAACTGCTTGCAGTGTGGGTGTTTACTAGAAAAAAACAGGGTTTTAAAGCCCCAAATTCTTGATGTGTACACTGACCCCCACCCCAAATGGACCTGGATTGTGTGTTGAAACCCCAGATAACAATCACCCACACATGGCTGGTCCCACAGCTGGGGATATCCCTCTAGCTCTTCTTCTACCTCTCTTTCCCTACTTCTCCATTTAAGATTTCCTCTCTTAGGGTGACTGTACGTTCCAAGATGGCTATACAACCCCTTCCAATCCATTCTTTTTTTTTTTTTTTTTTTCCTCCCTCCAGTTACTGTTTCAAAATGGTTGTTCTAATGAAAATTGTTGCTCGGTTATTTAGCATCATTTTGCTTTAAGCCATCCCAGGGGATCCTTTAACAATGAACCTGGTTGCCCTGCCTCAGAGGTGGGTGGCAACAGTCCTGCCACTGGTCACCAGAGAGAAGAGATCTGTGCCTGCCCCTTCTCTTTCCCTTGTCAGGAAGCTGCAGACAGTTTTGAGGTCCCTCTTCTGAAGTCTCCTCAGCCTCCTCTCCTCCAGGCTGAGTAAGCCCAGTGACTTCAGCTGCTCCTCCTGTAGCTTCCCCTCGAGACTCTTCACCATCTTTGTAGCCCTGCTTTGGACATTTTCTCGTAGCTTATTGTGGTTTAGCAGTGTAGCGTTCCCACTGAAACACTCCCAACCACACACTGCTCCCCACTCCCCTTGCCCTTCTCCTGCGGAGGGATGGAGAGGAGACACAAAAGGTAAAGATCATGGATTGAAACAAGAACAGTTGCTGGAAACAGCAATGAAATAAAATGAATAACAGAAATAATAATGATACCAGAGTGTAGAAGGGAGGTAAATGATTCACGTGTGATTTTTCACCATGCAGAACTTGGCTCTACCCTCGCTCCACGTTTCACCACCGGCCCAACTGAAAGGGACCCTGTGTAGGATGTGTAGTGGTATAGAACAAATTCAGGGTCCTAGCCATGGCCCTTCCTGGCTACTGCAAAAATTAACCCTGTCCTGGCCAGAACCAGGACAAAACAGTTTATATGTCTTACACTGTGGTGCCTTGAACAGGACACAATACTCGAGGTGAAGTCACATGCAGAGGTTGGTGCCGAAGTTGGAGCCCTTACCAGGGAAGTGACATGCCCATCTCTGTAAGCATTGCTCGGCAATAACAAAAGCATCCCTGAATTATCAACACTATTCACAGCAGAAATCCAAAAACACAGCCCCATACCAGCTACTATGAAGAAAATTAACTCTACCCCAACCAAAAGCAGCAAAAAATTTAATTTCTTTTTTTTTTTTTAACATTTTAGTTACTTCTAACCATTATTTTAAAACAGAAAATAGCACCTAAGGTTTTAAATCAACAGTAGAAACTCAAGTAGTAACTGAAGTTCATTATTAGCTTGGAAGAAAACAGAGCAGCGACCATTTCCCTAATTGTCCTTAAAGTCATTATTACATATGCAAGTACAATTTGGTACTCTCCAGAGCCTTTCCCTCATTACACTCCGTGATTCACTAAATTACACGATTGTGATTAGCGCGGCAATGGGTGTCCAAGTGGTATCAGGCAACTACAGGGCTCCTTTTGCGGAGGTCAATTTAATTACATTGTGCATGACAGAAACCAGGCCAACTGAGTACTGCCTTTGCCATCAGCAATTGACACCTGAGTGTTAATGAGCTGGTAATTAAGAGTTGGCACAGACAGACACATTTTAGTGTTTGGGACTGGGATTACCATATGCTTCAATGTCTCCATGCTAAAAGCCTGAAGTTACTTTTTTTTTTTTTTTTTCCTAAGTATACAGGATTCTAAAATAAAGGGAAATTATCACATTTGCAAATAAAAAGCAAGAAAACACTTTTAATCAGGACTGAATTCTGGCTATCATAATCTTCTGAGAAAACCCCTCCTCCTACTTGTAATCATCTTACAAGCATTTTACTTTTTGTAATACATGTTGTATTGGGTTAGTGTGGCCAGGTTTTGGTAGTGGGGTGGGGGAGGAGGGGAGGCTACAGGGGTGGATTCTGTGAGAAGCTGTCAGAAGCTTCCTCCGTGGCCTGCAGAGCCAATGCCAGCTGGCTCCAAATGGATGTGCCACTGCCCAAGCCTGGGCCAATTAGACATGGTGGTAACATCTCTGCGATAACCGATATAAGAAGAAAGGGAAAAAAAAAGCTATTGTGTAGCTGTAATTGTGGCCAGAGAAGAGCAGGATGAGAAGATGTTAGACGAACAACTCTGCAGACCCCCAGGTCAGTGCAGAAGGTGGTGGGGAGGTGCTCCAGGCAGTGGAGCTGGGATTCCCCTGCAGCCTGTGGTGATGACCATGGTGAAGCCGCTGTTCCCCCGCAGCCCATGGAGATCCACAGGGATACAGAGATCCACCTGCAGCCCCTGGAGACTCATGATGATCCATGCTGGAGCAGGCTCCTGACAAGGACCTGCGGACCCCCCGAGAGAGGAGCCACTGCTCGAGCAGGTTTCTGGTAGGACTTGTGACCCTGGGGGGATCCACACCGGAGAAGGCCATGCCTGAAGGACTGCACCCTGTGGAGGAGTGACTCATGTCGTAGCAGTTCGCAGAGAGCTGTGGCCCGTAGGATAGATTCACACTGGAGAAGGTAGTGGAGAATTGTCTCCCGTGGGAGAGACCCCATGCTGGAGCATGGGAAGGATTCCACTCCTTGAGCAGAAGCAGAAACAACGTGTAATGAACTGACCTTAAATTCCCTCCTCCTTCTCTCTGCTCAGCTGCAGGGCAAGAGGTAGAGTGAGAAAGGAGGGAGGGGTAGTGGGAAGGTGTTTTTAAGATTTTACTTTTCCTTGTGCTGCTCTGATTTTGTTATTAATAAATTCAATTAATATTCCCAATTCGAGTCTGCTTTCCTGCAATGAGTATTTGGTGTGTGATCTCTCCCATTTCTTGTCTCAAACCACGAACCTTTCATATACTTTTCCTCCCTGTCCAGTTGCAGAGAGGAGTGATGGAGTGTCTCTGGTGGGTGCCTGGCATCCAGCCAGGGTCAGCCTGATACACATATTTACCAATATGTGCTCACACTGGAACTGTCTATAATCAGAGGCATGAATTAAATTATAAGTAAAGCAGCATTGTTAATTATTTCACTGCTGCTGTTTGACCTAGAAAAATTTAATCAGAGCTAAAGCTGTATTGAAAAATCTTTCTTAAAATTTAGAAATCAATGCAAGATCTTTTTCAAAGAAAAGAAAAATGAAAACTGATAAACATTAACAGACATGCCTTTTATTTCTCAGAGGATATTAATACAAAAATGTTAGTTGTACTGTTCTTGCTTTTTTTTACTGATTTCCCTAAGTTGTTATGATATCTTTTCCATTTTTAAAATAAAGTCTTGCGTTCCAGTCTCTTCACAATGTAGCTTTATAGAAAAGTCATAAATCTCCTCACTTCTAAATACCCAGGATGCAAGTTCTTAGTCTTTGGTATCATCCATAACATTGGCTTGAATTTGTTGTGATGCTTTTCTCAGCCAAACACTGATTACCAGGCACTTCCTAGAAAAACAGAAAGGCATGGGCTGGTCTGCAGTGCGTCACTCAGGGAGGGTGGACTGCCTGGCCACTTTTGCAGAAGCGGGGAGTGGAGAGGCAAAAGGCAGCCCTGCTGGAGCTGCTTTCCCAGGACCTCTACTCTCCTTTGCAAACAAGCTCTACAGACTACCCAAACTCATGAAGAGGAAAGAAGGTGCTGGAGGAGCGTGATGCTAAGGAGAACTGAAAAGTGACGGGCGTGAAGGAGAGTTTGATGACAGTTCAGTAGGGGTGAGGTGGGGAAGGAAACTAAAAAATTAGAGAAAAGAAAAAGCTATGTGGTAGGGAAACTACCTCTGAAACATAATCCCAGAAACATAATTGGCAAAAAAAAAACTCCAGGAAAGTTAGAGACTTGGAGAAGGACAAGCTGTGTGGCAGGTAAACCACCTCTAGAAAATAATCCCAGAAAACTGGAGCTACCAGCGCTCATGGTTATGTTGAAAATACTTAAATTTTAATTGATGGTCATGTTCCTCAAGTCCTGAGACCCTTTGCAGCTCAACTTTAAAGTTAAAATAATAAATATTTCCAACTATCAGATTTTAAGATGAGTATGTAAACCTAGTAAGGTAAATCAAAAACACTCGGATGACTTTTAATATTTTTATAAGTTTCGTGAGGTTAACTCTGCACATTCAGTGTAAGGCATATTATGAAAAAAACAGTTTCTGTGATGCAGCATGTATAGCATTTGTGGCTATAATTCTTGTATCTCAATTTAGTTAAATAGTGGTGTGATATGATACCATCAGGCCCAAGCAATGTTACACCATTCATTGTTGGGTTGTACAAGGAGCCCTGTCTGAGCACCCAAGCCTGCAACTTTAAACAAGTTTAAAGCCAGGGTTTCCTTGTAGCAGCTACATTTTTTTAATGTACTCAGACTGACTTAGTGCATTAGACAGTGGCTTAGACAATTTTCTGGTGGCTTTATGAATCCACAGACTGTTCACATCAGGTGAAAAATATTGTAACTTTACTGAACTCTAGTTGTGGGATTAATTTCTAATTTTTTCTTCAATGGAAGAGGTTGGGGTTCTTTTCAATGCAGCTGAACCCTCTGTAGGACATACAGCCTTTTATATGCAGATTGCTATAATAACGCTTTGAAATAGCTTTGAATTCCCAGTGGCTTAAAGGAGAACATGAAAGGGCAAATGGTAGGCTGAGCTGAAAGATATTAAAGTGGCATGTATGTCCATTTAAAATTAGATGTAGGGATGAACAGCTCTTTACATAGCCACACCATCTTTTGACAAGTTATTGAAGGATCTTTGCAGCCACAGAGGAGAACTTGGGTGGCACCGGAACATTGCCTAGGGACAGTTTATCAATTATATTTTCCTTTTTTAATACCAAAAGGTGAGCTGATGCAGAGTAATGTGGGAGGAGTGTAGGAGAAGGGAATACAGGTGACCTGGTCCCTGACAAGTAACAGCTGTGTTAATTACCTAATGTGGCCTTGCCCCTGATGAGTCACAGCTGTATCCAATAAAAGTAAGTGTTATAAAAGGGAGTGGGTTGGCTGGTGAGGTGGAATCAGGAAGGGCCTTGTGGAAGAGGGGCTGAGAGGACCATGGCGAAGAAAGAGGCTCCTGGAGAGAGAGAATCCCTGTTGTGAGGTTGGTCTGGGTCTGCAGTTGCGGTCTAGCTGGGCCAAAGCCTTCAGTCAGAGTCTGCAAACTGATCCTTGCAGCCATGGTTTAGCAGGAAATAACCAGCAGTCAGGGGCTGCAAGGGAAACCTCCAGTAGGAGCTTGCTGCAGGCAGAGTCAGTGAATGGTTGGAGTCAGGATGGCTGAGCTGTAAAGAGGGATAAACCAGGACCCTTTTCATGCTGTGATGAACAAGATATCTGTGTCTTGGCTCATTTCTGCCCTTTCACTGGAGGGCTGCTGCAAAAAAATGAGATCTCCAGGAAAGCTGCAGTCCACCATTAATCCACATATTCCCAAGTGCTGCACATACATGTTTTTGAGCACTTCTATGGATGGTGATTCTACCACTTCCCTGGGCAGACTGTTCAAATGCCACCATTTGAAAAGCCCTCCAGTAAAGGGCTTTATCCCAATACCCAACCTAAACCTTTCCTGGAGCTACTGCAGGCTATTTCCTCTTGTCCTATAAGCCCTTGTTAGGGTGGAGCTTTTTCCTCCATTTATGACAGTCTGAGAGGGATGGAACTTTTCAGCCTGGAGAAGGGGAGGTTCTGGGGAGAGCTTCCTAAAGGAACTGCAAGCAGCGTGGAGATGTTTTTTTTTTTTTTTTACATGGGCATGTGATAGGACAAGAGGAATGGCTTTAAATTGAAAGAGGGTAGATTTAGACTAGCTATTAGGAAGAAACTCTTCACTGTGAGGATGATGAGACATTGGAACAGGTTGCTTAGAGAAGCTGTGGATGCTCCATCCCTGTGAGTTTCAGCACCAGGCTGGATGGGGCTTGGAGCAACTTGGTCTGGTGAATTCTTCTGTAGGGGGGCTTTTTAAAAACCCAACTTGAAGTGACTCTATTTAGAGTAGCACCAAAAGTCTTGAGGCCAGCCCTTGGTTTAACGGGAGTGTGTGGGGAGGAGCTGCCCCAGGCAGGGCAGGGTTCATGGTGTACCTGGGCAGGGTGAGGGGAGGGCTTTGACAGCAGGGGGAGAAGGGAAGGCCTGGTGGGGAGTGAGCTGCAGCCAGGATCAAGTGAGTCTGGCAGAGCTGAGTGAAGTTGATGGTGAGTCAGGTGAGAGTCAGGGAGCTTGTGACTGTGAGCTGGGCTGGGGACAAGGCTTGGGAGACCCCTGGAATTCCTGGGAAACTGTGCAGAGCCATTGTGGAGGGAAGTTTGAGCTCTTTTGTGGTGTGTTGGTGCTCAAAGGAAAGGAAAACTGTTTAGAGAGTGGCAATAGGGAATCTGGGCTAATCAGGTGACGTATGGGCTAGAGCCTCCCCTGCTGAGGAGGCTGGGTCAGCTGTGTGTGGCATGGCCAGAGCATTGTGCTCGTGCACTGCAGAGGCTCCCTGTCCTTACACAAGCCTTAAAAACCCCAAACAATCTCAAAAAAACCCCAACAAGATGCCTCAGTCAAGGGGCTGGTGTAGGCTTGGAGCTCTGTAGGATGGTATTTTGGAGTATTACTGTGTTTGCATTTTCCTTCAAAGCAGTACCAAGTATTGAGCCTATGCACTGAGGCATGTTTTTTGTTTACAACCTCTGTTTTCTGCTTATTGGTATGGCTCTAAAAGTACTAAAAATCAAGGCATAATAAATGATGAAATAAAGCTGAGCGGAAAATTGCTCTGGAGGTAATATTTCCAGAATCTTGAAGTTCTCTATGCATTTTGATAAAAGCTATTTTATTTTTTAAAGGGTGAAGCTGTAGGGGATTTGCTTCAGCTAAAGACAAGCTGAGATCTAAGCATTTAAGAGACTTGCGCTGCTGTGGTTGAGTGGTGATGGTTGCATACAAGATTTAGAAATATCCCCCCTTTTTGTTCAATATCCACAGAAAGCCACTGCCTTGATCTAGCCAGTTCGAAGACTGTAACAGAAAGCTTCGTTTTCCTCAAGTACTTGAAAATGGATTGTCTCAGTTCAGAGGTTATAAAGAAACAATGAGAAGGCTGAACATGCAAGACTGAACTAGGATTTGGTTGAGCTATAGCTAGATTGTATTTGAGTGGTACTAATATTAAATTGTCTGTGGTTTGGAATGGTTTGGAGATGGAATAGAAAATCTGGTCTTTCTGGATGTTTGAGAATAGTGTAAATACTTTGCAGATATTAAGATTGTTACTCTTGGGTGGATGAACCATTTAGAGAAGCTCCCCAAACTTTTTTGACTGCATGTCTGTAAAAGGAGAAAAATACTGTAAATCATACATATCCACTACTGTGTTATTATGGATGTCATAAAACATATACAAAAAATAGGAAGGGAAAAAGATAAGATAAAGAAGAAACAATCCTATTTTAAAAAAATACATTTAGGGCAAAATATTTTTTTTCTGCACACCAGTGGATTGTCTTGCACAGTCCATGAGGTGCATACACCCCACTTTGGGGGCCACTGACTTGGAGCATCTTTATAGTTGATCACCTAAGGCAACCAACTCTGTGCGGTTGAAGTAAGTCATGGTAAAATTTGAAGTGTTTTTATGACTCTGTAGTTCACTGTCCTATTTCTAACCTGGGTGTTTTCTTCTCCCCTTTTCTGTATTCAAATTCTTCACTACATTATCAGCTTCCTGAGGTCATATATCTTAATTCAAATTCACTGTCAATGAGAATTGAATTTGTCTTGGAAATGCATAATGAACTTAGTTCCACCCTTTGCTATGATCATTATCTTGCAACTGCTTCTAGAGTTGAAGTTTTGAAAGGCAAGAGAAGTTTTAATGAAATTTTCAGTAATTACTGATTTCCTGGATATTTGAAGTTTTTTGAAGGGATCTTGAGATCAAGACCTAATAATTTCTGGGAAACTGGACACAAGTTGGTATATTGAAGTTCAGGCATATGTTCTACTTTCATTTTTAGATGTCATTTCTTTTCTCTGCTGCTAGCTGTTCTGCTGCAGTGAAACAATTACAAGAACACCACTATGAGCAATACATTTTTTTCCCTGTAACCAATACATTTCTGGCACTGGGAAGAGAGAGGGAGCTTAGTGAGAAGTATGATTTTTTTTTTCTGGTAAGATCTCGCATCTTGGAATTACTTGGTTTGTCTTTTGCATGTAGTCAAGAAAACTATTTAAAAAATTTTCCCTGGATTAACACTTTAGAAAATCCTCATGGAAATGAGAAGGAAATAGGTTGTATGATTTCAATATGGAGGTGAATCCTTGCTCCCAGCAGATGTGGAGTAGCTTCACTCACTCTATCAAATGAAAGATGAGTAATTAAAAAGAAGTATTTCCATTTTCAGTAACTCATTGCTTCTAAAACCTCACAAAACCCAGCTGTTATGGTCAGGGCATGCTTTAGCGGTCTGAAATCAAAAGGGGAGACAGTGCATGTCCACTCTAGCAGGGATCCTTCAGCCTAGCTCAGGGGTCTCCAGCACAAAATCCTCCCCTCAGTGAGGAGTTTTCCTCCTTGCTCCCCAAAATAGATGCAAACCAGTGCTGTCATTGCTGTTTTATTTCTGGGACAGGAACTAGTGTTTTTGCAGGGCAGTACACTGTGCTGACTCTTTTTATTGACCTCTTTGAGATCTTTCAACTGATATGTACAAACTGATGTCTACAGACTGTATGGCTCCTGACAGGTTCTGCTTAGTCGAATAGCTGCTGCAAAGTCTTATGTAGTATGTAGAGCTTGTTAATTCCAGAATGGAATTCCTGAGCAGCAGACCTCTCGGGTCAACTGACAAGGAATGCTGACTGAAAAGAGGGTACCAGTGTTTATTTATTTATTCATTACACAGGAAAGTAAGGTTCTGATTTAGACAATTATCATGCAAACTGGCTTTGAGTTCAGGTGGAATTTTAGGGAATAGGTTTGCTGCTTAGTGTTTGGAATAGTGTGATCAGAATGCATGACAAATATATTTGAGCTGAACATAATACTAAATGTATGTAATATTAAATTGTGGCTGCACAGGGATGGGAAATGGTATCTGGTATCCTGGGAGCGGCTGCACACTTGGACATGTTTTACTTTCTGTGGCAAAGAAGGAGGGAGAAATTGTTCCTTTTCTGGTGTTCTCAGACTGAGGAAGGCTCTGGAGGATGAAGTGAAGTGGTCAGCTAATGAGAAAGGCAGCAAGTGGAAATTCTGCTTCCAGCAGGGAGCTGCTGGCCAAGCCCAGCTGCAGGAGGGAATACGGACCTTAAAGACCTAAGAGAGGTTTGTCTGATGGCTGCTAAACTTGAGAATGTGCTGAAAGCTGTTAGGATAATAATCAGGACTCCGAGGGACCTCTACCCTTATTTCAGGGATGTGAGTACAGGGAGAGAAATGTTTCTCCTACCTCAGCACTTCCTTATTCTGATAACTCGCTGGATTTTTTTTTTTTTCTGCTTATGTATTGCCTTGCAAAAGGATATCTGGGTGCATTCTGGTACAATACTGTTTGAGTCTGTTCTCTTGAAAGAGGTATAAAAGGATTAGGCAGTCACCTCTCCAAGTTTTGTTGAGCTCAAATCTTGGTATGATCATGGATTTTGTTTCAACCTGGTCTTTTTCTTTTAATGTGGAGAAGAAATTTGATTCAAGAAATGGGAGGTTCTCTTTCAGTAGCAAAGATGCTTTCTTGGAAATTTAAGTTACAGATCCTTAACCATTTACTTTTTGTTATGTAGGTGGTTTTGTGTCTTTTGATGCATAAAAATCTTGGTTTTCTTTAAATAAAGAAAAAGACTACTTTTAAATTGCTTACAGATATCTTTTATTCATATGGGGTAGGGTCTGAACTTTTCTGATGGAAATAACCTCACTTAATTTGAAAGAAATTGCATTTCATACTGCTGTCTATAAAGCACCTGGTTATTGTTGTTGCATACAATAAAAACTTGCTTAGAAGTATTTTTCTGTGAAAATGCCTTTAATCTTACTGGTAAAGAAACTATTTTCCCTAGTGCCCACTTCTTGCTTAATACCTGTCTTCCTTGCTACTTCTGTGAGCTCAGATGTGGGTAAACAAGCATGCCATTGGAAGGTTGAAGAAGTGATTTAATGATTGCAGCCCTTTCCCACCCTTTTCAGTGTTGAGACTACTTTGTATTTATATTTTGTGGATGCCACACTGATGGCTGTGTGGGCTATTATGTTGCATCTCACTCACCAGTGATTTATTTCTTCGAAAAATCGGTGCTTGAGAACTGATTGTGTAGAGATGAAGGTAGGTGTCAAGCTCTTCATTCCTTGCCCTCTTACAACAAAATACGAACAGGTGGGCTGGTTGGTCCCACTTGCAGGGTAATGTCTCCAGTGGGCTCAGTCCCAGGGTTTGCAGATAATTAAATTCATAATACATTATGAAGAAATTTTCTGACTGTTATTAACCTCAGATGCACCTGAGGCTTAAGATGCTGACCGGTAGCACATGGTATGCTGTTCATCCCCAGAACCTCTTCCCATTTCTTACAGATGCTGCAGGATAAATGGGAAAAGGTTGGATTTGGATGACTGAAGTGTAACCCTGGTAATTTTGCTGTTATTTTATTTTTTTTTTTTTTTTAGGCAGAAGAAACAGATATAAAGCTCTCAAGCTATCCCTATCCATTCTGATCCTTTCTTACTGTTTTTTAGCAACATTAAACTTAGATCTGAGGCCTGGAATCCCTTTCATCTCTCCTATCCTCATTTGCTTTTGACAAACTATCCTGCCTTTAACTTTGACTTGTAAGACTGGATTATCTTTGACATGAGAGCTGTGTCTCTAGTGAGAGACAAGAGTGGTGAGGCAGGTCCATGCACCTACTGATTCATAAACCAACACTTCTCTTGAAATGCAGCTGTGCAGATTAACCAGGTGCCCTCTGCGGACTTGCCCAGAAGCACACAAGGCTGTGGAATGCCTACAGCTTGCTTAGCTACACCCTTTTCTATATTAGATCAATCAGTTTTGTTGATTTTGCTGTTTCAGGAGATAAACCATGGTACTTCAGGATTCAGATCCTGGGCAATAATCACGTGAAAGAATTTACATCCCTTGGCATGTGAGAAATACATGATTTAGCATGTTTGTTCAACTGTTCTCTAAAGAAATCAGACTAAAATGATGCTTAATAAATTAGATTCCATGCTAAGGATTGTACAGCACTTAGAACAGTAGAGAGGACAGAATTCCAGGTGCTGTTATAAGCATTCCTCATCACACTGAACCTCAGTTTGCTTGGAGCCTCAGAACCACTACTTGCTTTTCATCCAGGAAATCGAGACTTAGATGTGCCTGTTTTGTCAGTCCCTAGGACAGGCAGCCCTGCCTGCTTCTCTGTGGCTGCTGGGGGTTAAATCATGGTCTAGGCCAGATTCCCAACAGGATGGTGGCCTTGTTGGCCTTTGCCCTGATTCTTACCTGTGGCACTTGACCTTGTCGTCACTGACCTCAAGTTCTATAGTGTCAAGAGCCTCCCTAACATACAGAGCCACCCCTCCACCTCTTCTCCCTCTCCTGTCTCTTCTGAAGAGCTTGTAGCCATCCGGTGCGGCGTTCCAGCTATTTGAGTTGTCCCACCACATTTCTGTGATGGTGACTGCGTCATAGCTTTGCTGTTCTACCATGGCTCCCAGCTCCTCCTGCTTGTTACCCATGCTGTGTGCATTGGTGTACATCCACTTCAGCTGCTGATTTCATCCCTGGCTCTGGCTTACCACCCTTGAACCTTTTCTGGAGAGCCTAGTTGCATCCCCTTCTGCCTTCCAACCTCTTTTAAAGCCCTCTCAACCAACTGGGCTAGGATCCTTTTGCCCTTGTTAGTCAGATGGAGCCTATCTGATTCGAGCAGGCCTGGTGCCAAAAAAGTTGCCCTGTGGTCAAAAACCTAAGAATTCCACTGATGAAATTTCCACTGACACCAGATGTTCATTGATAGTGTGGCCTCTCCTGGTCCTTCCATCACTCATCCCTGCTGCTGAAGGGACTGAGCAGAACACCACCTGTGCTCCTGTTCCACCAACTGATTGACCCAGAGCCTTGAAGGACTTTTTAATTATCCTGGTGCCCTTGTCTACCTCAGCACTTCCAGCCAAGAGTGCATAATAACAGCATGGCTGATTATATTACTTACATTAATATTTTAATATTATATCTATATATTAGTATTAATTACAACAATGATATGGCAGATATGACATTTATTATATTGTGGCTAATAGAGAGGCAGCAGAAAACTTTTAGTGTAGATGGGGAAGTACGTTCTGCTTCTTCCAGTGCTGTTATCAGTGAAGAGAATAAGTAGTATCTGCTTGTGGGTCACTCACATTCTTTAGTTCCAGGAGTAAGGAGGACTGGAGGAGCCCATCCAGCAACAGCATGATTTTGGGTGACCTGATTGATTGCTTCTGTGTGGGTTAACAGTGGTAGTTTGAAGAGTTAGCTTTTAAAATAGGTGGGGGTTTTTTAGGTTTTTTCCTAAATTCTGTTTACAAAGATAAAATACATAAAACTTTTTTAAAGAAAAATTATGAAAAATTAGAAGATAACACTACTTTTTCTGATATTTTATCAACTGGATTATGATTAATGCAGAGAGGAAGGAGCTAGACCTTCAGAATACTGCTGTTCTTGAAAGGATGAAAAAAGTGGTCAGCTTCATTCCCTGCAGTTCTGACCCTAGACTGTAAGTAGCAGTACTTGCTAAATAGCAAACAGGAAAAGGGAAGAAAGCAACAAAAATAACCCGTGCTATTCAGTAAGATCATGTGAACCTTCAGGATGTATTTGCACATGTAACAATACAATTTTTTAAGGAAAGAAAAGTCTTATTCACTGTTTATTCTGAACTCTCTACCCATCTGAAGAACCTGATCCTGTATAACATTGCTTTGTATGTTGAATTTGAAATTCAGTGTTTAATTTCTGGAATAACTTTGGATTACCTAATTGCTTTGAAATAAGACTTAGTTGAACAAGATTTGAGCTGCATCACTTATGAGGAGCAAAAGAAGTGATTGTTATATCTCAGGAGTATGAAAGATGTGTAGTGGAGCAAAGAAGGCACTAATGTGCTCAGAACAAATATGTATATATCTGATGTCGTTACAAAATTTTTATAGAAGGAGAACTGTTGGGAATTTATTTACATAACCATAAAACACTTCCTATCACAGAAAGTGTGCTGGACTGGAAAAAGTTGCCAGCTATTTAATATGACAGAAGAGAAATCTAGCTGCTGCTGGAAACAGAAGGTGAAAACACAGAATGGACGGGTGATATTTAATGAACAGTAGCTCTGTATTATTGAACATCAGAAAAGGATCCATATAGCCAGATTAAAGACAGATGACCTTTTTACAGTTTAGTTAACCTTTTGGTCACTTTTGAGAGTTATCACTTAGGAAGATAAAGGTCAAGCTGGAGCTTGGTCTTCATATATTATCTTTTCCTGTGATGAAAGGTATGCCTCTCTGTTCTGCTTTGTTAAGGAGCTGTAGGAGGAGCTCAGTTTAAAAAGAATAGTGTGTGGAATGCTTTTATGTGTTCTTAATACTTGTGAAAATGATTTTGAAGAGGGAGTTCTTTTGTACTAAATGGATGGTCCTTGATCTTTAATATTTTCAGTGTCTTCCTGTTAGTGTAAAAACAAAATTGTGAAAGAGATCAGTGTTTTATATAAATTGATGCATTACTTCAAAATAATTGCTCAAAGTTACGCCAACTAATCTTTGGTTTTGGATGGGAAGAAAGACAAACTATTGTGCCCATGAATTCCAGGATAAGACTCAGGAATTTTACTACAGCAGTCTATGGATTAATGGGTGTACATGCTCCTGATTAGCCAACTGTTTATGAATGTGGCACAGTGATTTATAGCTACTCCAAAGAAGTCCATGGCAAGGCCTTTGCTAGGAAGTCTGTCTAGCAGTTGCTGATTCTCTGACAGGTTATTTGGTGTTATGTGGGTTTTTCTGGTCTTTTGGTTTTGCTTGGTTTGTTTGGTTTTTTGGGGTTTGCTTTTTTTTCTGGTCTTATTTTTTTCAGTTATTGCTTTTTTTTTGTTTATTTGCATGCTATAGTCCAGAATTTGTTAAATTGCAGGCTTACTTCAGACGGCTATGTGACTAGTTTCAGCGTTGAGGTTGCTGATAGAGATGGGCAGAACACTTTCTGGGTTTTGTTCAGCTATTGCTGATGTAGTATCAAAAGGAGGTGAACTTTTGTATTGCACAGGAAGCAGATGCATATACATCTAGGTATCCAAGTGTTTCTCTTGGTAGTTTCTATGCAAGTTGAGCAGCTCTCTGGAGAGTGGACTTGATATGCAGGGTAGGGGGTCTGTGGGTGAGATATGAAAGTTCACACTCACATGAGAGCAGCAGACAGTAGTTTTGAACACAAAGAATACAATATGTAGAAAGTAAAGAACTGTTCTCTAAGTGCAGATAATGAAATATCTGGCAATATTTTTAACCGGTTTTGTGGGGTTTTTTTTTCTGAAACTTTAACATTTGCAGTGATCAAATAAGTCTTATGCTAATGTTAGTTTCAGTGAATGTTTATGGAAATTTGAATTGAGTAGGAAAAATAGCTCTTCCACCAGCCCTCTTGGGACACTATGCAGGCTGTGGAATTCTGTGTTACACAACAACTGGCCAAGTGAAAGTGTTTTTAGGCCAGCTTTTAGAACCATTAGGGTAGGAAAAGGCCTCTGCTATCATTGAGTCCAACCTTTGATCAAACACCACCTTGTCAGCTAAACCACAGCCCTAAGTGCAACATCCAGCTGTTTCTTGAACTCTTCTAGGGATGTTGACTAGACTTTCTGAGCAGCCCATTCCAGGGCTTAACCACCCTTTCCATGAAGAAATTCCTCTTGATGTCCAACGTGAACCTCCCCTGGGGCAGCTTGAAGCCATCTCCTCTTGTCCTGTTCCTTGTTACCAGGGAGAAGAGGTTGACCCCCACTTTACAACAACCTCCTCTCAGGGAGTTGCAGGGAGCAGTAAGGTCTCCCCTGAGCCTTTTTTTCTCCAGGCTAAACCGCTCACTCAGTTCAGCTGCTCCTCACAGGACTTACCCTGTCCACCCTTACCAGCTGTGTTGCTCTTCTCTTGCTCCAGCACCCCAATGCCTTTCATGAAGTGAGGGGCTCAGAACTGGATGTGTCACTGGTGACTCCGCACCTCCACTACTGGGTACAGAGGGACAATTGCTGCCTTGCTTCTGCTGGCCAGACCATGTTTGATACAAAACAGGATTCCATTGGCCTTCTTGGCCACTTGGGCACACCTGGCTCATGATGGATCTGCTGGGGAATACCTAATTCTTTCCCCTTGCCCTGCTATAGAGCAGAGTGAATCTCCTCTTCAGCTTCTTTATGCTATGTACAATTTTGTAGGTTGCTTCTCTCTCTCTCTTCCCTAGTTTTCAGATAGCAAACTAATCTACTTAATCCTCTTCCAAAGACGATTTTCCCATATCTTTTATCTTTACAGTGTTCTGCATATTTTCTACTTTTTTGATCCTTCTGAAATGGGATTAATAGAACTGTATGCAGTATGGGTTCATAAATATCTGTACGGTCTTTAGAAAGACTAGCTTGATGCTTTTTGGTTTACTGTTCCTTTCCTAATAATCTCGAACCTTCTATTTGTCTGCTTTTGAATAGTGAGTTAATTCTAGTATTTTTCTTTAGTGGTAGCTCTCGCCTTAAATTTTTTTTGTGGGGCAGAAACCATTTTTTTTCCCCATCAACATACATCTTTGCATTCATCTTGGTATTCACTTGTCTGCTTAAGGTATTCTCTAGTGTGCTAGAGTAATCCTCAAGCTCTTAAACTATAAACTCTATACCCTCTTGTCCTTTCTCTTCGTGCATCATCTTTTCTCTGCCCCACCTTGATCACTTGAATGCACTGAACAGTGCAGAACCATATATATTTCAAGGACTAGCTTAGCAACTGTTTTGAAAGGGCAATTTACTTTTTTCATTAAGAAGTGATCAAAAGATAGGAAATGAAGGGTGGTATCTTCTCTCATCTAATTACAACTCATTTTGTTTCGTGGCCTTTAATGAGGATTTGTGACAAAAGCTTCTAGGAAACACGAGTGTACTGTATTGACAAGATGATCCCTGTGTTCCATGACCCCTTTGAAGGGCTTCAGCTCAAACTGAGAAGTGATTTCTTATCCTAAACAAATCAGTCTTCTTTCCTTGGTTTGTGTTCATGTCTGCTAACGATATTTTTGTTTTTTAATGGGTTTTCCTTTTTACTTTGCACACAAGGGACCGGTTAAAATTTACTCTTCTCTTGAAACCAGTTTTAGATTGTTACATGGCAAACGGACACAACTGCTCTTCTGTATGTGCTCTGCAGGTGACAAGTTACAGGATGCAGTTATTCAGCATTGCTGTGTTCAGATCCCCTTAGGACCATTTGGATGAACAGCTGAGTGGCTGTCTGTCACTTGTCTTTTATGTACGTTTTGTGAATTTGTTCTAAGATGTTTTCTGCTGATAGCTGGGTCAGGTGTTCAGATTCAGCTGTGAAATAACAGTGTTGGCAGCATAGCGAAAATGCAAGTGAATGGCTCTGAGGGCTGTGCTGCAATAGCCTGGTCGCTGTGGTTCACAATCTCTTCCTGTGTGTATATTAAAATACAGATGATCTTGTAAAGCTTTGGCTAGATTTAAGTGGGGATTGCCACGTCCAGAGAATGAGTGAGGTTTGCTGCACAGAGCAGGGNTACAGATGATCTTGTAAAGCTTTGACTAGATTTAAATGAGTGAGGTTTGCTGCACAGGGCAGGATTTTCTCCTCTTGGCTGTTTGGCTGGACTGTCTCTGGGTGCTCTGTGTGAAGTGATGTAAGCCAATAGGAGTAGATGTACAGAGTGAAGAGCTGAGGACTTCATATGCATGCTTGAAGCATTTCAATGCACCTTTTGTCCTTTTTGTTCATTTTGGTGTGACTTTAATCTGATTCCATGGGCTGGATATCTGCTTGACAGGAATATAAGGGGTGCTTTGATTTAGCTTACCCCGAAAGGAACCCAGGGTTCATCCCACTGTGCAAACTGAAGCACAGTAAATAGGAATGTCTGAAAGCTTTTTAAAGCGCGCTTCCAATCTGCTGATCCCTAAATGTTGAAGCATCCAGTGTTCTGACAGATACTGTTTAAGGTCTGCTTCAGTCTTTGGCAAGGCAGGACAGATTGACCCTGAGACTAGCTCAGCTGGTTAGAGGATAGTGCTAATGATGCCAAGATTGTGGGATTGATCCCTGTCTAGGACATTCACTGTGGAGTTAGAGGAGCCTTCTGGGTCCCTTCCAACCCTGAGTGTTCTGTAACTACGGAGGAGCTTTGAGGAATTTTTCAATAGCTGTGTTTCTTCTGGTCTGTGTCCAAGGATGACTCAGACTCTGCTTCCCCGTGTTATGGGCACCCAGAGTGGGGTGAGGATTTTTTCACAAAGCTGTGACTAAAGTCCTATTACAGACCTTACCTAAAGACTAATAAAAACTGGCTTCCTGTAAGAAGAGTTGTCCATTATAGAGCTGCTATTACCACGGAGTGGTCATGGACCTAATATTGATACTGTCTAGGCTGAAATTAAAAGCTTTTTGCAGTAAGAGATGACATAGTGGACATTTATGTGTTTTGATTTATAAGTTGTGTTAAATGGTGTGTCCTTTTGATTCTACATATTTGATATTGTAGTTTTGGACTATAGTCTGTGTAGGCCTTTGTTACGAAGTTTTTGTTATGTAGCTCTAAGAGACTCCTGTCACTCCTAGAAAATAAAAAGTAAGAATAACTCAGCTGGTTACCTCAGTTCTTTGTTACTAGGATTTTTTTTTTTTCCTTTGGTTAGAAAAGCAATAAAAGTTATCAATTTCTCATAATAATAGAAAGGTCTGGAACAATTTACATCAACTGTTCTTCAAAATTAGAAAAGAGGAGATGCACATAAATTACAGAATGCTGTGCCAGACTTGATATTGATGGAAATTAACTTTGACAAGTCTTTAGTTGCACAAAGCAGGATTTACTATGGAAATTTGAACAAACATTTAAATCTATAGCATGTTTTTGAGGTGCCACTCATACATATTGTTTTATCTTTAAATGTTTCTTGTTTGAACAAGAATAGGATGTGAAAATCTTTCCCAGTTTTGTCCCAGTTCCTGCCTTTAGAGGTCTTTGTGCATTAATTTTCTGTTCTGTATTATCAGTGTTTATTTGACCCAGTAAGAATAAAACATTGCTAAACATATCTAGCCCATAAAATGAGATTGACCTCTTCATAACTGAAGTCCAGCACAAAACGCTATGTAAGTAAGTTGATGATGACTTTTTTTGGCATGGCAATAAAAAGGAATGGGGTGCGTTCTAAAGTGCTGATGTAAAAGATATGATTGGAAATAAACAAAACAAAACAGAAAAAACTCCAAAGAAATACATGTTGATCATTGCATATTAAAACCCTGCATAAGTCATTATGTGAAAAGACTTTATAAAATAAAATACTCCGTACTTCATGGCTTGTAGAGACACGTGCAGCACTTTAAATAGCAGAAATGCAAGCAGAGTTTTTTTGTGTAAGATTAAATAGAAGCCTTCTGATACCTAATTACCACAAAGGCCTCTTGGGATAACCAGGACACCACTGGAACAAGTGGCTGAGTTCCATGTGTTGTTGTTTTCCAAAGACCCTCAACCACAGAACAGTACATGCTATTGCTTGTGCAGGTGCAGTGCACTCATAGGCATCTATGTGGAGATGTGGATGTTTACTAATTAGCTGATAGGTTATGTCAGGTAAGGAGATTTTCTTGAAAAGAAGCAATTTTAACTACAAAGACTGACATAGTACTTGTAATAGTATGCAGTGTTTTCCACACTTCTATAGTACCTTGAAATGGGATTTAAGCAAAAAGGAAGTCTATCTAATTATCTGATTGTATTATTATGTCATTAGCTTAAGTCACATGCAAAGATTCAGAAATTACTTGTTTTAGTAGATATCTGACAGTGCTAGTCTGAAAAGATTTTTTTCTATTAATCTTGGTCTGAATTAGGAGTGTCTTTAAATAAAACATCTGCATCTTAATGAGTTTTGAGCAGATTTATGCCCTTTATCTATCCTTTGACCTTAATCCTTATAACTCATCTGTATGTCTAATCCAGAAATTCGCATTAAGTCACTTATTCTGTCGTTCCCTTTTCTTTGGAGTTTAAGTGAAATTGGGTAAATAATGTATGATACGATTTTTCCTGTGTAGACAGCTCCTCCCCTCTTCCTCTGACTTTTCACATCATCATTATCAGTTTAACACTTTATTAATAAAAGACAATCTATTCTTTCCAAAAGAGAAGATATTATGGAGAATGGAAAAGTAGGGTAATGAAACAGTTCTTATTACATTTGTTGGAAATTACATTAATTATGTTGATGTAAGGCCCTCAAAAACTCACTTGACAAGACTCTTAAAAGGGTTTACAGCTTTTCGTGTACTCTGTGTTAGACACACAAGAGAAACACTGACTAAAAGAACAACAAAAAACTTTGCTGGCAAACTTGAGAAAGTCAGAGAACTTGACAAAGTTTTAGTGCAGCATTCAATCAACATAAATCACGTCAGGAAGCATTAACTTTAGCCCATTCAATTTAGGAATTGTCCAGTTTTGAGTTGCTCAAAACTGAGAAGACAGAAGAAAGACAGACAGAAAATATATGGAGAAGAGCAGATATAGTGGCCACTCCTGGTTCCAGCAGTGCTCAGCTGATAGAAATACTAAGAGGAAGCGGGGTGGTGACATGTGCTTGCCTTTTGTCCTGGGTTATGCACCCTTTGGCCTTCCTGGGGCTTTCCCCCAGGTGGGATTTTGGGTCATCTGGCCACTCTGGGGCTGGATTGGGGCTCCAGAGGTG
>WBMY01002305.1:387796-454415 GCA_013397315.1 Donacobius atricapilla | reverse complement strand
TGCCCAGTTTCCCCACACATGCACCTGAAATGTTTTGAGATGGCAATCTCTTCCAACCTCTCACGGCTGGACTTGGCAGGAGCAAGGAATAGTTGTTTTCATGAAATTTAGTTTAGTAAAATTATTTTTGAATAAAGGCTGTCAAATGTGTTACTAAGCTCAACCTCTTTGTCATTATTTGCAAAATAGCAGGTGGGATTTAGGTTAAACTGACTTCTATCAAAGAACTGTCACTGTTTATTGAAATTGCTTGGAAAACAAGAATCCCTAAATGTTTTAATATATTGCTACAAGAATAAGCTTGCCTCAAACGTTTTTCTACATGCTGAGAGATACATGGAATACTGCAAAAGAGATCATCAGCTGCCTTATGACAGTAGTTGTTTCATTATCTGGCTCCTGATTCAAGTCTCCCCAGAAATACTTCACTCAGTGCTGTTACATCCTACGGTGTTTGCTCAGCGTCAGATTCTGACTATAAAAGATGTGATTTGCACAGGCAAAACTTAATTTAAAATTCTCCCTTGCACAAGGTCTTGTTAAGTGACTTAGCACTTTTCAGGTAGGAACAGCAGTCGGAATTTAGATATTGCCAAGTCCTGATGTGCGCAGCTGTGATGACTGGCAAGAGCTCCATGGAAGAGTAAGTGCATAAATAAATCTGTCAGCCTCCATTGTTGGATCCACGTGTCTGTGAGCATTTCTGTGCAGGAATGAGCTTCTGACACTTGAAGCTTCCTTTGCACTTGAGGTGGGGGTGTCCAATGGGAAAGGGAGCTAATGCATTTAATAGTAGGATACTACAGCTCAGCTGGCAAGCACCTCTTTTTGAGCTGGTAGAAATTATAATAGTGATTTGCTGGTTAAGTCTAACTATTAATCAAGACCCATTCTAAAGATGTGGACAGCCATTCAGACTTCTCAAACATTTTACTTTTTAACCAAAAAATCTCAAATCCAAGTTCACGAGCAAACCCAAATGTGGTCACACACTGAGGGTTAACTCCTATATCCTAAGTTTTGCCAATGACTTCATAGTTTTCATCCTTGAACAAAGCAGCTGCCAGTAACTTACTGTCACACTTCGCATGTCTTCAAATACTCCCTTACTCCCTATGAAGTGTTGCAGATGCAACAAGGTTGATATGTAGTGTGTTTTTGCAGGTATTAAATCAAAGTCTGAGTTGCAAAAAGTTAATCCAAGGTGAGACACATTCCCTCCTAAACTGTACTTTACACATTGCTCATCTAAAGCTAATCCCAGTGCTTCTGAAAGTTTAATTCTTTGGTTTTGGAATGGGCAGTTCGTGAAGAAGCTAGAAGTGTCTATTGTTAAGATCTTGTTAGCTTTTTCTTAATCTCAGATATCATCCTATAAGACCACAGGCAATATCAGTGTAGTGTGAGACTGCACTTGAGATCCTAGGGCCCATCTCTGGGCTATGTCTAGTGAGTAAATCTGAGATTGCATAGGTTTGGCTCCATTGTAGATGAAAATTATGAGGGCTTGGATGCATGTTTCCAGGGCAGATTTCTCTGTGGCAAAATGCAAGACCCAGGTATTCTGAACCCATGGGGAAAAGAAGCCATATACAACTGAACAGGAATTTGACTGCTTAAAACACTTGGCTCAAACAAGGGACTGACTTTTTTAATTTCAGGTTTTTCCAGTGATGAGCGGGACTGAATGTTGATACTATAAATTCCTATAGCTTTCCATAGTCCTTCAAATCCTGATTTGCTTTGCCATCATCTGGGAAGGGTAGGGAAAATATTCCTGGCTGAATTTAAGGACATTGAGAGAAGGGCTATGATTTTACCAGGTTGTGAAGTATGCTTACCAAAGCCTTTCCTGTGTCTCCTTTATCGGAATGCTTGNAATTTAAGGACATTGAGAGAAGGGATATGATTTTACCAGGTTGGGAAGTATGCTTTCCAAAGCCTCCTTTATAGGAATGCTTATCTGCACTCACATCTCTGGAGATGCAGCTTACTTTTTTGCATGCACGATACTATTCTTGGTCTTGTGTTTATTTTGAACTAGAAGAAAATCCAGCTTGGCTATTAAAATCCCCCATTAACCACAACAATATTTTTCTTTTTGACTGCAATAAGTAATTCTGTCTATGGTTGCTAACTGGTGAGCCCTGGAGAATCCTGCATGAGTGGTTAACATTCTTCTTCCCCCTTCATTCCTGTTGACAATATACTCTCCAAGGCATAATGGAGAAATGTATGTACTTCATTACAAAGAATGGAGGCTTATTTTAACTTATCATTTAAGGCGGCTTCATGTGAGGATGCTGCAACATGGAGTGATGATTTTCATTTTTCTCCTTCTCTGGTAGATAGGCAGCAGGGGAGTGTGTGGGAATTCAGGTTTGGCAATGGTGAGCTATGGGAGTAAGACGGACCAGAGTTTGCCTCTGAGCTCCCTGTTGCGTTATGGGATGAGCATGTTGAACAGCTGGCTGTGCTGGCACACTGCGTGCTTGTTCACCTGAGCTGCTGGGGCCACAATCAGAAAACTTGTGTGGCTGTGAGGATTTGGGCAAGAAAGATTACCTGACCTGGATGAATGAACCCAAAACCTTGGGGGTTTTAAGTGATTGTGTACTGCTGCATGTAAAAATATGCTTATTTGGTGTAAGAGCCTCTCTGTGGTGAGGTGGCCATAAGTGTCATGCGGGTGTTAAAAGCTGTTGCCTCTTTAAAATCTGATAGGATTTAGTGAAACCTGAGTTAATTTTCCGTACCAAACCTTGCAGAATCACAAACAAAGCTCATACAGAACAATGAAAAGCCTGGTTAGTGTGCGGGTTTTTCCACACCCGTAGCACAATTGGAGATGTGACCCCAGACGCTCAGTGGTGAGAACTGGACAAGTGTGTGGGCAAAAGCTTTTATCTCACCTGGTGTCTCAGTGGCTTGACAGTGGTTTATGTCCTCTCTTTCCATTTCTCAGGAAAAAATGAGATGATTATGGGTGAGTTTTTGTCCATGAGTAAAAACAAGAGTTACTCTTCTACCAAGATGTGGGGTACAGCAGTGCCCTCCTGGCTTGATCGGTAGCTGGGGAGGCTGTGTCTTGTTTTTATATCAGTTGTTACAGTCTTGCAACATATTTTCCATTACCAAAGCAATTTACCTGAAAAAACCAAATAGCTGAGGCAGGGAACTTACGGTTCATTAAGGGCTTAAATATATCCAAACTGGCGTCTAATCCAAACTTGGATCTAAGCATGAATGAACACTGGATACAGTCAGGATTTGGGGGACCTGATAACAGCTCCTGACGAACACACCCTCACGCTACCTGGCGTGTGTGCAAGTGAAAAAGAAAAAACTCTCATAGTCTTGTTAACAACTTACTTCAAAACTAATTTTGTGGCTCTCCAAACAGTGCTGCGAGTAAAAGATGTAAGACACAAATGCAAGTGATTAATTCTGTGCACTATGGAGGTAATCCGTATTTGCTCTCTAATGTACCATAAATATAGAATGCCAAAAAATAAAGCAGTAACTGGACTCCCTGGTCTTCCAGAGAGCTTGCTTCTGAGGTATAAAAGAGCATAACTCCCCATGTTCAGAATTTTCTGAAGATTTGTTTTAAAGTGTCTTTGTTGTTCTAAAAAAGCACAATTCAAAGATTTTAAACTCGTGAGTTTATTGTGTTTTAATAGTACTCTGGGTGGTTTTTATACTCTCAAAGACCATTGGTTCATTTATTAAATAATTTTTTTAACTTTGGGATATCTTGTTATTGCCTGTTACTGTCTTTTCTAAGCCTTAGATGGAAGTTACCTCTTCTGGTGGTGAAGGGCCTGGTGAGGTGTAAAAAATACTGAAAGGTAGACTGCTTCTGGCAATATTTTCTCCAGCCTTCCTATGCATCTTTCAGGGCCCTAATCTTACCCATCTGAGACTGCTTCAGGCTCTGAAAGAAAAAATCACAATGTTGATTAAACTTAAAATCTGTATACAATTAATTATTGTGTGTTTGCTTATGGTGGAAATAATTTTGTACATAGATCTGCATGGCACATCTTATATCCTTTATTCTACAATTACTGCTTTATCAAGGTAAGTGTCTGCACTGATTGCTCTATATTTGCAGTTGAGATTTTAATAATTGAACAAGATTTTAAAGAGTAACAACTCTTGAACAAAGAGCGCGTAACAATGGAAAATACTTCTTTCCAGAGAAGCACTGCATTTTGATGTATAGCATGCTTCCTATGGGAGTGAAAGCCATGTCAAGGCTTTGAGTAATTTTCTGGGGCTAGTTTGTTTTCTTTTCAGAGAGCTAGGCTAAGGCATGTTGTAACCAAAGAGGGTAGGTTGTGATATGCCTTTCACCTTGCTGAGAGGCAGGCCAAAGTGCCATGAATTGCTGCAGCCTGAATTGCAAAATGCTGCTGTCATGTCAGGGGCCCTATACAGAGCAATGTTGTGAATAATTTTTGAGTGTGGTTGTGAAAGAAAGGAGCTGGGAACAGGTTTTGGTCAGTTGTGCAGTGTATTTATGAGCTAGAGGGCTTTTAGTTACTCTGAGTTATTCGTGCCAGAGTAGCAAAGCTGTTGTGTGTATTGGATCACAGAGAGGGATTTGAGAACAGCAGAAATGATTAATCCTTGTGTATTCTAAATTCTTTCCCAAAGAAGGTGGGACTCAGTGTAAATGTCAGGAATCAGATCTGGAGAGGGTGACATGTATATTGTGACACAGGATATTACCTTTCTTTAAACACAACCTTGTGTTTAAATAAATGAGATTTCTCAGTGCCTCTGAGTGAGGCCCTTGTGTGTTTGCTGTGCTGGTGGAGAAGCCTGCTGAAGGCTTTTTACCCCAGCCAATGCTTGCAGCGTGATCCAGTCCTCTAGATTGCAAGGCACTAACTTAAGCTATGGGGAAATACTTCCATGCAAATAATCTCTTGAAGGGGGAGAATTGAAGTTCTTAATAACTTTTTGCATGTTATAAGATGTAACTGTAGCAGCCTGGAGTCATAACTGCAGCAGTTCTTTTTCCACTCAGTAACTGGTTTGTGAAAGCACATACTGGAGCTGTGGCAATATTTGGGTCAGCTCTCTTCACCTGAGGCTAGTCAAACCACCACCTCTCAGGAGAATTTTGCCTATGACTGCTGTGAGGTTCATGCTCTGGAGCTATTGTGCTCCAAATGAAATCTGGATTCCTCGGAGATGGCAGAGGGTGAGAATGGTTTGAGGCTTCTCCTGGATTATTGTTGGACACATCCTAAAGCACTTTTCAGTGTGAGGTGGTTTTATCTGTGGGCTTTGACTGTTAAACTAGGAAGTATGTTCTTTTTTCCGCATTATTCTTTGTTTCAATATTTAGAAAGGGAAGAAGCTTCAAAAGGAAAGTTTGAGACTCAACTTTGGTATTTTCTCCTTGGTATGTGGCTTGGCTCCTAGCTCAGTACATGTAGAAATCTTTTATTATCAATAACAGTTACTGTTCTATGTAATGGTCCTATAATTAATTACACCACTTTAACAAATCTTTTTAATTAAACTTGCTTTTCATGTGGCACAATAAACCAAAAAAAAGGCCTCTTACTGTGTCGCAGGCTTTCTGCTGAGTTGTTTGTGTGCTCTGTTGTGGGCAGATCAGAGGTAGCATACAAAATAATACTGGAAGACATGATCTTGAACAGATGTTTGGTTAATAGAATTCCCTTGAGATGTGCTTGGCAAGGCTGTATGACGTATTTTATTGTCCAACAGGGTTCATCAATATGCCTCAGTGGGCAAATGTGTGTTTATTACAATTTTATGTTCGTCCGACGTGGCAGTTCCAGTAACAAAGAGTAACAGTGTCTCTGAGGCTATGGCTTAGTGATATTCTGGTTTTCAGATATAAGCATTTTTTCTGTCCTGTTTTGAGGGAATATAGGGACCCATGATGTGTGGAAGTTACCTTTCTTCTATTTCTTTTCAGATTTTATTTTAAGTTGGATGTCTGAAGTCAATGGCACTTGAAATTGCTCCCTCAATTTAACAGCAACTGTACTCAGTAATTCTTTAAACCAGCATGCTTTGTTTAGATCTTGGTAAAACTTGGCCTTACTTGCCTTTTTGAGGCATACTCCAATATAGAAATAACAAAACTGTCTTTAAACATGCTATACTTTAAATAGTTTAGTATTGGAAAACAGCTCTGTTTGGACTTGTCATATTTTAGAGGTTTAAAGAAAAACTGGTCCACTGTTACCACCTTCTTGTAGAAATATGATGGCTGCTAGCTTGGGAGATCTAATAACATAAAATTATGCATTTACTATTTTTGTCTTGGATTCAAAACAAAAATAGGTGTACATGCTCTACAAGTATGCTTTTAGCACAAACATAAATGAGTTTGACAGAGGTGAAAGCCTGACTATGAAGAGAAGGATCTTGGCACTTCACGCAGGTTTCCCATGCCAGATAATGAGGAGAGAGGAATGAATAATCACCAAAAAGAAGATGAGAGAATCAGCTGATAGAGGTTCAGCTGCCTCTGTCAGGTACAGGCAGGGGCTGGTGTATTTGGTCCTGTTGGGTTTAGAAGGCTGTACATGAGGAAGGAGGAAAGAAAGCCTTCTGTTACTCTAAAAGGTACATTACGTGAAAGAAATTTTAAAAAATACCTCAGGGTGGGATGCAAATTTGCAATGTAGATGTTTAGAAATACTTTTCATTATTTAGTACAAAGACAAAAATCACTTAAACGTGTTTTGATATGACTGTTTATCTGGGAAATATTTTAATGCTCTTAAAGGATAATTTACCTGTCAATTTTGCTACACGTTTTGTTAATTAGAGGCTGTAAGGAAAATACTAAAGAACAGAAGCGGATTTGGGGGCAATGCATCAGAAAGTGGCAGGTAATCTCCAGAAGTGTAGAAATAGGTTGTTTCTGAAAATGTTAGTACTTCAGAATTAGTATATCTTTTACATGTTTGATTCAGTTTCTCAGAGAACTGAATGCAGTCAATCCCAGCAATCTGTCTTGGGACTGAGTCAAAGTGTAATTCTTCCACATGGGTAGCTAGTCAAGGTGGTGCTACCTAAGAAAGTTGCCTTAGTTCAGATGAAGTTAAAACTTTTCACAGTAGTAGGGGTTTGATCTTTTTTTCAAATAAATCAGTGCTATAAGCTCCTGTTTTTGCAAGTCTCATGCAAGACTCTCTTAAATGTTTTAATAGCATTTCAGTGTTCCAGTTGAACAAGACCTTTTTCTGCCAGTCAAAAATGTTTTGAGCGCTGGTTTGCTCTTCCAAGAGATTGAAGACTAACCAAGCTCAGATGAATTCCTCTTGCATTACACTGGTGATGCAGGTACTGGGAAGACTTTCTTCTTGAATTAACATCTCAGTTTGTCACTCTGCCTTTGGGCAGGGATTATTTTGCAGGAAGAGCTAGAAAATGTGGGATTTCTTCCCTTTCGTACTTCCTTCTTTGGTGTCTGAGCTTAAGAAAAAAGGCTGCATAAAAGGAATTATTTTTTTCTGAGGTTTGGAAGCTTCTTACTACTTCAGACATTCATATTTTTGTTGTTCTTCAGAGCATGGTAGACACCGACAAGAGTTCCATCGGGAGTTCAGAAGATAGCTTGGATTTGTTTTCACTTGTTCTGTTTGCTCACCAATCTTGCATCCTTATGTCCTCTTCTTGCTATACAAATAACATACTGCTGACCTGATTCTAAAGCCCCTACTTCTTTCATTTATTACAAGATAGGAAGATTAATTATTGTATTTTTCTTTAGTATCAGTTTTCCATATGCACATTTTCATATTCAAATTTTTGCTTTGATTTGTTTTGCTGTTTAAAAAGTCTTGATTTTTTCCTTTCAAAATAGAAAATCAAGAAGTCACTTTCATTTCACATGCATGTCTTTATTAATTGCTGGGTAAAACACAAAACTAGCCCTTGGAAGAGGTTTGAGCCTCCAGTGACTTAGAGAATCCCACTTGTTCTTGTTAAGGTTTTCTTCTTCAGTCATCTGAATCTCTTGCAGTATGGTTTCTTTCTGCAGCCTAGAACTTGTTGATACTGGTACTAGAAATGTGTCTGACTTTTACTTTCTGGGACTGAGCTTTGGTTTTAATTACCTATCTGTAACAGATGTGATGTGGGCTAAATGATGCCAAAATCCTTTATTTGGCTCTATCCTAGTCCATCCTCTTTCTAGTACAGCTGGAAATTTTCCTCGTAAATAATGAAATTTATCTTATGAAATAGCTTCCTCAATCTTTTAAAATATGAAAATCATATATGCAAATTATATGTCTTATCTCCTACTTGAGATTTAGTGATTACCTCTCAAAGCATGCCACTAGATTTAAAATATCTTTATCTGTAGATGTTTTTATTTTATGTCCTTTTCCTGAGTGATCAGCGATCCAAAAATCAAGTTCTGCTTTATTTCAGGTTGGGTTTTACGAAGCACCTATCCCACTCTTCATTCCCTTTTGTTCCCTCAGTCCTTCTTCAAATAAATATTATCAGATGATTCAATAGTGTTATATGATTTGATGACAAAAGAAGGAACAACGCTAGATTAATTAATTTCCTAAAGCTGTTTCTTTTCTTGGACGCTACTTGATATTGATGTGCTCCTTGGCAGTATTAATATTTTCCTTTTCAACTCTGTATTTCATGCACCAAAACCTCCACACCACAATACCCTGCTATTTGACTAGAAAATAAAATCTACTGCTTCCAGGGCAGGAATGGATGAGTAAATCTTTTCCCGGAAGAAATGGATAAGTAAATCATTTCCAAAGATAAAGCTGAAGGATCCATGGTACGTACTCTGCCTTACATCTGCTCCATGTGTTTGTCTCCTCAGCAACCCTCCTTTACAAACGACATTGAAGAAGTAAAGTACTTAGTATGCTCAGAAAATAATAGATTAGCAAGTGAAAATCAAATTACTGAATCTTAACAGAGACTTGTTATGTTTAACTTTTTTAATATCTCCCTCACCTGGGCTTTCCAGAAATTAAAATCCCTTCCATGCTTTTGTGTGATGGAAACTAACTGATCTTGCAAAGAGTCCCTCTACTTCTAGACACAGTATCCTCAGTTTGCCTTCTGTTGTCATCAGGGGTTTTCTTTCTGTTCTGTTGTACTTTTTGCCTCATCACTGATACTTTGCACGAGTAGAAACCGGGGCCATTTTTTCAGCTGTACGCAAAATTGGGAAGAACAACTAGAGTCATGAAGGAAATTCAACTAACCTGTGGCTGTGCAAGAAATGTATATTTTGCATGGTCTGTGTGCATGCTGTTCCTTTATTGCCTGTTGCCTGGTGTTGGTAAGTGTCGGGCAAGTTGTCTTCCTTATGCTCTGATACTTGAGAACTCTCTCCTCTCTAGAATAGCTAATGTTTAAATAGTTTAGCTGAAATGCATCCCTTTGTCAGCATTACAACATCACCAGTAAAATTATAGAGTAGCACAGAGAAATCAGACTGTCAAGGGTATAAATCTCTTCCTTGTGTTCTTGGCTGTAAGTCAGGGTGGTAGAGGGGAACATTAGGGCTGAAACTTAGGGCACCTGCAGTTGTAAACACATAAAGATGTGAAAACACTTGAGAATCATTTATGGAAAATGGAAAGTGCGATTATTTAATCTGGATCATCTCTAATTATTTTAGCCTTTGGCGTGAATATCCATGCTGCTGAATGGGTAGTAGCAGGGCTGGATCCAGACAGGCTGAGATTGTTTTAGTGGAGATAATACACGAAAGGTGTGTGTACTTTTTAAATTAAAGACAAGTGAGTGTACACAAAAAACCTCATTCTGCCAGAATATGCTAAGCACCCAGCAGAGAAGTCTCAAGAAACAATACAGTTCTGTTCTGTTACCAATGCTTGAAGACATGGGTAAATATTTTAAAGAAGGGATATGCCTATTAGAAGTATTTTGAGAAATACGTGTTTGCATCAGGGAAGAAAAACAGGAATTTTCTTCTGTTTGTCAGCTGGCATTTTGATTTGATTTAGTGTGGAGTTGAATTTTCAAAATCATGTTCTTTAGAATTTCTTCTAACACTTATATGGCTGATCTTTAGCTTCCACTGTGAAGGCATTATTTCATGAGTGTTCCAGCTCTTACAAACAAGTCAGTCTCACTTTTAATGAAATTTCATGGTGGTTGTCATTGTTGCTGTGAATCAAAGACCAGGTTTACCTTTCACGTACAGTAAAGCTTCTTTTCATTTGGTAGGCATGTCCTTTAGCTGTCCTAAGTGAATGTATATTTGAAGTAAATTAAGAATTGAATAGATAGCACTGAAAACTCCACCCCCCCATCTCTGTACCCAAGACATATTTCTGTTAAAAAGCATGAGAAAAAAACAGCTCTTTCTCCTTCTGCAATTACTGTCAGCTTTGGGATCTTCTGAGTTTATGCAAGTGGTATAAATGCAGCCACACTGGAATTTTCGTTCTCTCATTTCAGCAGCAGCATGATCAGAAAAAACACTTCTCAATAGGACAAAGGAATTATCCTACTGCTTTCATTGTACAAATCAGAGGACAGGCCAATGTGAAGCCCACAGGAGAAATTAGTAGCACCTTTCAGAAGTGCATAAAGTTTAATTTGTTGTTGCAGTCCAATTGCAAGTGCACTAAAAAACATAGATTTTGTGGCTTAATTTTTTAAAGCCCATACATTCCAGTTGTAGAGAATATGTTTGTGTAATGAAACAGCAATTTTTAATGCCAAATTTACTTGGAAAAATGTGAATATTTTGCTGCCCCCAGGCTCTTTTGGTTTTAATATATTCAGCTATTTGTATGCATGGATTTAATATAAAAATGTGGAGTGAATTCCATGTTCTCCTCTTGTGGGTGTTGTTCTCATCTCTTTGCTCTAACTCCAGCAGTTGTAAGCTAAGTACAGGCTGCCCTGTTAGCAGCACCACCAGCAGCTCTGCACAAAATGTGATTTTTGTGTGCCCATAAAGGAAGAGGGAGTTGTCAAGTGTTGCTGTGCTGAGCAAGAGGCATTATAGGCTCTGAATGATTTGTTTGTTCTCGCATTAGGGTGAGTGCACACCCACCTAAAGAGGTGATAGAGTGAATCTCCATCTGTGCCATTAGATGAAGTGGCATCATTTTAACGCTTTGGCATTAGTTAACTTCGTGTGCTGCTCGACCAATGCATCAATGTCCAAGTATCCCCAAGATACTTCAGCATGCTCTCTCTTTGTCAAGGCCATCTGCATGAGCATTTCAGTCTATGTAGGCAAATGCCAAAAGTGCTAGAGCATTCTACTTAGTCATACAAGACTCTTTAAAGGATTTTAAATTGCTGTTATACAAACTGATGTCACTCTACTCAGTGTCAGCAGGTCTTGCTTTCTGGTAACACTTTCTGAAAGTTTTAAAGAGTGAAGATCTTAGTCAAGCCAGCCCTGCTTCTTATTTTTTATTTTTGTTGTGTGTAGCTTGTGTGCCTAGCAGGCTGGGGTGACAGAAAAGAATCTGTGCATGCTACTTACGTGTTTTGCCATTACCAGGTGCTGTGTTCAAATAGTTGTTTTCAGAGAATGAAAAAAAAAAAACCAAACAAAAACCTGAGCAATACTACGGTTTTTTCTGTACAGTATAAATGATGCTAACTATATTGTAATGTATTAGGTTGTCCAGTTTGCATGACTGTCAGTTTCTCCAGGCATTCCATGCGAGTGATCTCCTATATTCCATAGGAAATTGCAGCTGATGAAAATCATCTTTGATTTATGAATGTGTCTGAAATGGGCCACTTTAAATACAGCAACCACGTTTTAATGTTGTTACTCCACTGGGCTCAGCATGTACCAAAATATCCTTTCATGTAAGGGCAGGTATTGCTCTTCTTGCATAGCAGAGAATGGGCGGCATAGAACAGTTTCTTGGATGGATTATAATTATTTTGCTCACTTAATCTGTTATCTTGAGACAGGGAAGGATGGACTTTCTAGTCTTTTCTACTCTTGTAGAATTGGAAAGAACATGCAATGTTTCCAGTGTGAAGAAGGAATCTAACCATCTGCTAAGTTAGTTCTTTTTTCCGAGACTGGCCTCAGATTTCTTTGAAGCTTTGGTAACATTTGCTTGCATTGAGGCAACTGATTCTGCCCTCTTGACTTTGGAGGTCCTCCCTCTGCTGTTTAAGTTCTTGATCAAGCTTGGCTGGACTGCTTTGCTGGAGGTGGACCAGTCTGATGGAATAGGTCAACTTTAATAACTTGTTACTGTTGTTTTTTCTTGCTGTCCTTTTGACCATGGGTTGAATGTTCAATTCTAGTTTGTCCCTGTGGGGAAGATGGATGGTTGCAGCCTGTATTTAATAGAGCTCATGTAAACTTATTCTGCATTAGTATTCTGAAGAGATTCAAAAAAATAATTCTGGTCTTATCCTAAAAAATAAAAACTCACTTGAGTATTTATTCAAGCTGAGGAACAATGAGAGTAAACACTATGTAAAATCTGAATTTCTTATACACTAGTTGGGAAGAAAAAAACCCCACAACTTCTAAAGTATTTAAGTTAAAGGTGATCATGGTAAGATAAGTAGAAAGAAATGAGTCTGGTAGATTAGCTAATGATGGGCTCTAGGTGCTGGCCTTCTGTCAGTGTCATAGCAGGTGTTTTGGTAAAACAATATTGTTCAACAGGTTGTACACTGAAAACTGGGAAAAAGTTGTTGCTGGTAATAACCTGACCCCACTGGAGAGGGGAAGGAGAAGTGGGAAACCTACCCAATCTGTGCTGAAAGGACCTGGGGCATTCCCTGCATGATGATGTTTTATTTAAGTCAGTAGATGGTAGAAAAAGAGTTTTTCCAGTATTGACAAATGAAAAATGGTATGGTGTGAGATGCTTGGGGAAAATATTTGGTCCCACAATAAACAATTCTGTGGCAGAATTGCTGAATTTCCCAAAGAAAAGATTAGGAAGAGGTGAATGGCATTCCATTAGCCTGAAGGGTACTGCTGGAGAGAGAGGCGATTTTGAACTGATCCTGGTAGCTCTTCCCAATCCATAGGCCATGGCAGTTAGTTTTCCTCCTTCTAAAAATTAAAATCTAATTTGGCCTGACACGAGTCAGTGAACAGCCCGTTAAAATTTTTTGTTTTGCTAAACATTTCTTTGTCCAGAGTGCCAAATAAAGGGGCAGTTTCACAAATGTGCTGTCTGAATGAGACTGGGACAACTCCATGACTTTTATGGGCACTTTGGAGTACTCAGCACCAGAGCTGAACAGATTCAATGATAATGACCTTTCTAGTCCATATTTAGACTTAAATACATGTGTCCAACATTAAAATAAAATTTTGGATAGTAAGAATATTAGAAACATCATTAAAGCCTGGAAGGGACTCTTTCTCATTAAGTCCTACCCAAAACTGTGCTTTCCCACATTTGCATTCCTAAATGCCCCCATTTTTTTATAATTACTTGGTGACTTGGATAAGGTGCTGATATCATTGAAAAAAAATCCATCCAAAGAAGTGAGTAGGCAGACTGTCCTGCAGAACCCAAATTTAAACCAATTTGACCCTCTGAGTAAATCACATTTAATGTGTTTACCGATAAATGATACCAGTGCTGGTAAAAAAAACCAACCCGAACCCAGTAATTTTAGAAATACTAATTACTCTTCTACAGGTTCTTGGCTTCTGCTCATGCACTGCGTTTCTTCCAAGAGAGAAACCTTCGACCTTGGTGAAATCTGTTGTGCTTATGCCATTGTTTTCACAGGAATTAACTTTATATGGTTGACACAAGTGACAAAAATGCCTGCCAATCTTAATTTACTAGTTTTAAATTAGACCCTTTATGTCCCTGTGTGTCGAAGAAAATACCACAAAGAAGAGTTATGTTGGTGGGCAGATAGCTGGTGAATAGGAATCTTGATAGAAACAGAGTTTGGGTATGTGTATTTTCTTGCTGTCATTAGAATCTCAACCAGTCTGTACTACAAGCTAGTGCTTTTCCTTGAGGAATATATACCAAGAAGCAAGCAAAATACTCTTCTGTATTAAAGTGTTAGTCAGCATATAGCTCTGAAAAAGGCTGCCATAAAGGGTCATATTGGTTGAATTTTAATAGCTCATGCATTGTAAACGCTGAAATTGGATATGTCACTGAAAGCTGCTCTTTGGCAGTTTCAGCTTGCATGACCTGCTTTTACTTAGCAGCTCACTACAGGCAGGTCCTGCTGATCTTCCCCTGACACCACTTGAACGAGATCTTTCTAATGGATACCTTTTTTTCTTATTTTACTTACTATTCCTCCCCCCACCATGTATTAGGTATTAACATGCTTCCCTTGGAAACTGGAGCATGCATTTCATCTCCTGCTATTTCCTTCTTCAGCAAATTTATTTTAGTGTCACAGCAAGGGAATGCTATCTTGTGCGGCTTGGTGGTATAATATTCAAATGGGCAGTATGCTCAAAGCTGCCATATTGTGCATTGGCAAAAGGGGAAAAAAAAAGGTAAAAAGAGTCTTAATTTTTTAAAGAGAATTTGGCCCTGAAGGCACTCTGTATCCTATAGGTGCCCTGGTCTATCAAGGGGGGCTTAGCAGCAAGATGTAATCTTAAGATTCAGATGGCAGCAAGTTTCTGGTTTTTCCAGCTGGCAGAATCTGGCGTGCAGCTCAGGCAGGCCGTGCTGAGCTGCTCTTTGCTTGGCTCTAACACATGCTGTTCAGCTCTTCCATGAAGCTGGAAGTGTCCTCTAGTGAGGATGGCATGGAAAGTGCGTCAGGGGGGATGCTGTCTGTGTCAAAGTCTGGACTTTTGAAGTGTATGCATGTGTTTTAAATTTGCATTCAAATCATCCAGTTGTACTTTAAAAGATACACTCATTAAACAGTTTGGCCTGAGATATTTTTTTATAATATACCATGTGGTAAGAACAGACTGGCATTAGAAAAACAATGTCATAGCGAATTTATTGGGTCAAAAAAAGAAAACTGTGTGAGGAATCTTTTTGCCATGGGTTTACTCAACAGTGGAGCGCAGTGAAAGTTGCTGTAGGCTTTAGGTTTTATCAACAGGCCTCTGAAGCCAGCAAGCCTGCTGTGATATGCAGAGTAGCAGTAAAAGAGCCACGATAGAGGCTTTGTTTTTTTTCTTCTGTGCACCTAACTATGAACATAAGCTTGTTTTACTATTATTTTAGACTATATATTGCAGTCTATCTAACTTGGTTATCAGAATCAATGAACTTACATTTGGAAGAGCCCTCTGAGACCAGCCAGCAATTTTAAGACAAGACCCAAGAAGAACGACTACTGGTGAGTTTGTCTGATTTGGATCAGGATTTCCAAAGCAGGATCTCCCCAGGAGGATCACAGCTTTGGTTTTTGGGTGTAGCTTTTAGGGAAATTGTCTGTAGTATTTGAGAAAGGAACTCCTTCTGTGCTTATGCTTGTTCTTCAGTGTTCATTATACTGTGAAGTGTTCTTCGTTAACAGGGGTCTTCTCTAAATTCAGTTTTTAGGATATGTAATTGTACTGCCTGGAACATTGTTCTTCCCAGTCAGATGAGTACCCTGTCTCTAAAAGAAAGGGCTAAACTTTGATACTGGCTAGGTAATTGTGGATTATGCTGCCTGTATGTACTTGTGCTTTGTAGATTGACCTCACTCTCAAGTGTAGGAATTTTGTTCCAACAATGTCACATTTGATATGAAAGAAGATATGAGATGTTGAGCTCTGAGCTGGTAGCACAGCAGAGTTTTCAATAGGCATTGGCATGGATTGACAGTGATTTTTTTTGATTGTCTTTGACAGCAATAGGGGATTTATATCTCACTTCTAATAGTCAAATGTATATTACATATGAAGTATTTAACTCAGCAACATTCCTTTTGAACATTGAGTTCTTCAGTTTAGGTTTTTCCAGGCTATGTTTGGACACATAGAACTTGTAAGGGTGGTGTGATTTGGTACCATGCATATTGCTGCTGTGAAAGTAGAGATGTCACTCAGCTGTGTTCTCAAAAGCCAGATCTTTACTGGTTAAATATTCAAAGATGTTGCAACAGTTCAGTTCATAAAGCCATGAAGATAATTATGTTGAAGAATATTCATAGCTAACACTTAAAAAGAGATCCAGTATCTTGGGCTGTTTAAATAAATCATTAGGGGAAACAAATTCCGCACTGGAAATTTCTTTAACCTTCTCACATTTTTAGTGCAAGTACGGTTCTACAAAGCTGCTTGATTTGGAAACAAATTTACAGAAGTAATTGGCATATATGTGCATGCAAATAGGAATAAATGTATTTAAATGGCCATCTTCCAGCCTATATTTAGCAGTGGATCAAGTGCAGAATGCTCTTTCCATATCCTTTATTTCCTTTGAAACAGTACTTTTCATGATGAGTTCCTCTCTGTAGATTGTTCTGTTAACTTTCTTCTATCTGTATCTTCCTTTAGCCCTAGGCTGTTAAAAATGAGACAGTTTTTGAATGAATAATGCTTATGTGATGACTTTTTTATATGATTAAAGAAAGTGTGGGATGATATTTTGGTACCTGTTTTTTTTCAGTTCAGTAATGATGATGTATAGACTGTAAGATTTTCTAAGAAAGAAGGAAGGAATAATACTCTTCCTGTTTGATCCTGCTTCTTGGTAGGAATCAGGTCCTGTTTTGCCTTTGTTCATTTGGACTCAAGCTTTTTTCAAAAGGTGATAACTGATGCCTGCCTTAATATTTTGATTCAATTGGAGGAAAATATTAGCTGTACTTCTGCAAAATTAAACGTATCCGCTGACTTGAACATGTGGAGTGAAATATCGTGAATGTTATTGACATAAAAATCTTAAAATTTAAGAGCCTAATCTCCTTTAATTCAGTATCAGGTTACAATTAATAGCAGTGTTTTCTTTGCTGCTGAATGCAAACCTATCAGTAATACTGTATTTCAGTAATATAGGCTGTATAATCTGTTGACAGGGTTTGTGATTGTCAACACAAAGAAATATTTTTTCAAAACTACCTGTGGCTCATATTATATTTGGCCTTTCAGTTATCCAAGCAACTAACGATGTGAAAGTTACTTGTTTAATGGAACAGGCTTTCAAGAGTTCTGTTAATTATTCAAAGGATAATAAAGGCAAGAGTCAGAAAATGTAATGTTAAACAGTGGATCTACTTCATATCCCTGACACCCTATGGAGCTCTTTTGAAGTTAATGAATCTTTGTTTCACCCTTATCTGTCTAAAAGAAAAGTAAACAAGAACTGTGAACCACCCTCAAAAAAAATTTTTTCTTTGACTCTAATGGTGCTGTTGGCATTGGAAAATCTAACTGTGACTTAAAGAATTAGCAGTCTGTCCTCTCAGTTTGTGTGCTGTTCAATTAAATTTTGACAAATGGATAGGCATATAGGCAGCCAAAGCTTTAGGTTACTGAACGGGATATTTTAAATCAGTTGGAAGCTTTAGGGAGTTTAAACTTATACAAAACAAAACAAAAACTTACCCCCCCAAAAAACCAAACAAATCCACAAAACAAAACCAAGAACCCCCTCCCTCCCATACACACACACACAAAACCCAAAAAAACCCCCAAAAACACCCTGCCAAATAAAACAAGTTTTTCAGTTCCACTTGGGGAAAACCTGGGATGTTCTGTGACTGGGAATTAATCCTCCTTATTTGTTTAATGAAGTCCTTATTTACTTTAGATATTCAAGGGAGTACAGAATAGAATTTAAGGTATTGGTCAAGGTTTGATAAAATATATACTAAATAGGGAAAGCAAGCAATAGCTTCAAAACCTTTCAGCAGTTGTGATGGAGTTTATCTATTTCCCCCTTGTTCGAAGTGCTGGGTTTGACTTAACAGAGTCCTCCAGTATTTTGGTGCTGTGTTGGTCGATGAAGCACTTGGGTGACATAGAACAGATGGAGCTCAGTGTGATCTTCACCTTCCCTTCAGCAAAGCAAACCAGATAATTTCATTAGCTCACCAATACGACATCTCAGTGATTGGTCTGAACTTGTTTGTGGGAGCAGCTGAAGTGTATGCATGCATGTACAACTGTCCATCAGGTGAGACCCTGCTGGCAGTGTGCCTGGGGGTGGCATTTGTTGCTGCTGCTGACCCCTGGCCCTGTGTAGTGGCAGCGGGAGGGATCTCTGGGTGCTTTGTCACTGGCACTTTGCCTTTTTTTGGGAAAGCAGCACAAAGTTTGTCGCCTAAGTTAGAATTTATCTGGTGCGTTTGAGAGAAACTTGAAATTAATTTAGGGCCTGAGAGGCAATGGTAGAGAGTTGTTAAATTTTTAATGAGCAGAAATGATCAGGCACATCACTTTGTTCATCACGTTTGCATCTAGTCTTTTTTTTACATACCTATGTCTTTCCTATTCTCTGATTAAGATTTGTAGGCTTACAAAGACCTTTAGCATTGTGGCTCTGATGTGAGCTTATTTTCTTATAGCTGTGCTGGGTAGCTGGCAAGACCAGAGAACAGTGAGTTATGGAGACTTCAGCCTTTTAAGGAAACTCTTTGCAGTGATCTTAAAAAACAAACGGCTCTCTCTGTGAAATGAATAGGTCTTGGTTCAATTGCTGGTAAAGGAATGAAAACATTGCATATCAGATCACACGGTTAGGATTTTTCCACATAGTTCACTGTGTTAATCTCAGACATTTAAAAGAGTAATAAGAGGGATTAATTTTATTCATGTGTTCATTCTCTAAAGACATTTCATTCACAGTAGATACAGGTACACTGGCAAGAAGAGGCTTTGGTGATATGTCAGCAGAGTTCAGATGTGATTTGCTATATGAATTGCACTACTTACACTGGAAAACTCTCAGAGAAAAGCCTGCACCTCTATATTTCTCCTGAGACCTGTAAGATATATTTGATGATTTTTTTAGAGGTTCTGAAGTTTTTTAACTCCCCTAACAAATTGGGGTGAGATGCTTCAGTGTGAATCCTGGGGGGAGAGGTTAATTATTGCAAAGCAAAGTAACAGGTGATATTAGTTACGGAGGGATCGAAGGATAGGAGTATTTAAAAATGACATTGATGCATCAATAATAAAGTGAGTTGTTGCCATGCTTATCGACTTGAGTTACAATCTTGTAGAAGAGATTGGTTCATACACTGATTAAAAACCTCCCAACTTTTGATTTTATGCTGTTTGTTTTATAATGGGTAGGGCCTTGTGCACTTGTGTCTGAAATATTTGCTTAGAAATAGCACAGAAGCGTAATTCCCTTTAACTGTACTAGCTTTGTATCTTAAAACCAGCTAAGGAAAGTCTATCTTTGTACAAGTGTGTATATAGTCATATTTATCTCATCTCCCAATTGATGGTGTTGGACCTTTTTCCAGCATGTCAAGCAAGCTATTAACATGCACTTCAGTTTATAAACATCCTGGTAATTACATTTCTGATTTCCTACATCTGTGAAATACAGTAGACAAAGATTTTTGGTTTAAAAGCACAGTGTAGGATTATTTGGAAATGAAAGTCACAATTGAAACTGTTCTCAATGTCTTTTAATCTGTACTGAATAGTCTGGTGTTTCTTTACAACTCCCAACTTTCATCTAGCACTTAAATACTGAGCCCCCATTCTGGGCTTCTCAACATATTTCCCACTGGTCCTCCACTGCACCTGCTGTGCTGCCATCAACCATTAATGTACAGTCGAAGCCAACAGCTTGTTAGGACGTGTCTGAGACATTCAGTAATGCAGATGGCAAGTTCTGTCTGCCTCTACCTGTAACATCTGGCAGCAGTCAGATGTGAGAAAGCCCAAATGAGAAGGAGGGAGATAATGTTTTTTAAGTTGGATTGAATAAATGATTTTTTCAGGCAAATTATTGCAGTTTGCTTGAGGTCATAAAGAAAAAAAAAACACATGTGAATGGAGGGCAGGATTAGCTTGCTTGGTTGAATTAGTTGAATGAATTTATATATTGTGTGGACTTCCAATTCCATTTTTGACACATTCTTTAAGTTGGTTTAGAGCTGAACAGATCAATGCTGTAGTACCTAGGGAGTTTTCTCCTTAACTATTCCCAAGAATCTATCAAACTGCACACTAGGCAGATGGCTGGGAACAGTTTTTCTATGCTGTTAGTAGCTTTGCTGTTGGTCTTGATGCGGTTTTAAAATGGTTTTTAATTGTATTTGGGATTGTTCAGATCAGATTCAATTTTTTTTTCCTTCTGAATTACCCTCTTGTTGTTATGAAGAGCCTGACAATACAATGACTGACTTTGCCATCTCATCACATGGAGAAGAATATTCAAATTTATTTCTTTCTGAATCAAATGCTTTTTCCCCTCATAACTTATCCTTCAAAATTCCCTAGTGTGGTAAGATGTGATGTAGTGTCCTTCACAAAGCTTGTACCATGTAAAAACTAGAGCTTGGTAAATAGTAAGCGCGTGTATGCAAAAGCAGAATCCGTGCCACAGAGAACCAATAACCTGCATAATTCTCAATCATCTCAGTTTTGACTAGAGACATTTCTGTCAGTTAAGAAAGCGGTGAGAGGGTTTGGCTTCAGAGGCTGGCTGAGTGACTTGGCTGTCTTTCCCCTCCACTCTATTTTCCTTCAGTTCTTAAACTGTCCTGGTTTTGACCCATGAACACTTTTGCTTTTGCGCTTTCTGGTTCCAAACCGGGAAGCACTGGCAGAGGGCAGTGAGCTAGTGAGCTCTGAGCAGAGCATTGGGTGGGATGGAATGTCCCTCTGGCCAACTTGACTCACCTGTCCTGTCTGTGTCCTCACTCAGCTTCTTTCTTACTCCCAGCCTACTTGTTGGGAAGAGAGTGGGAAACAGAGAAAGCCTTGGTGCTTCATCAAATGCTTCCCTTCCACCCCAGCTTTGTTGTGTCCACTTCGTTGTTCATAAACAGCCACAACAATGTTGTGTTATCTGCACAGTTTTAGCTGTGAACTCAAAACACAGCACCGAAGGGGCTGTTGTGAAGAAAGTTCATTCTGTTCCAGCCAGATCCAGTATGGATACAAAACTGTCCAAGTTAATTAAAGATAAACAAATCTTGCTTAGATTTAACAAGGCACTTTTTCCTCCTATGCAGACAAAGCATACTAGAAAGTGCAGAATTATGGAAGAAAGGTGAATAAGATTACAGTGCAGTGGACACAATACAACTGTAAGGTCCCACTCCAACACCCCCAGTCTTACTAAGCACAGGAGAATCTACTAGATTTGAAAGATGCATTATGTCAGTAAACCTTAAGACTTGTTGGCCTGCCAAAGAAGGAGGATCAGAATAATATGGCTTTTTGTCTACAATTTTCGACTGTGCTAATGAATGCTGAACAAGAAGTGAGGAGGACTAATTTCTGATATCAAAACCAACTCCTGGGCAAAGATCTCATCCTGATACTTGCAAAGTCTCTCGGCTTTCAGAATAAATAATAGATATTTTTAGATACCATTTATTTTTTTCAGAATCTGTACACTAGAGTCTTGACAACACTAACATAAAATGTGATGCCATTAATCACCTTTAAGTTTTGAAGAGCTATTAGTAAAGAGGCATATTTTGTGTTAGCATTTATGCTATGAAATTAAGACAAAGATTGCTTGGAAGTCCAATGTCCACTCTTTTGATGCTTGCTGTTAAGCTTCTGTTTTTGCTAATGTAAAGTCATCAGGTAGTTCCTCAGCCCTGTGGTATGAGAATAGTTTTAATTAATGCTGCAGTAAAAATGCGTCAGTATTCTGTCTTTTGCATCCTTTAAACAGTTGTCTTCATTCTCATTTGAATTGTGATTCTCTGCCTTTTACACTCCTGTTTTCTCCTCCACAGTAAGAACTAGACTGCTATAGAAACAATGGCAGTCTATCACCTAAAGCAAAATATGCAGATAATTTGCATTTTGAACTGCTGACCTGTTTGCAGGCCTCACTTTCTCTCTCATTGAAAAGCTCCAAAAGTGCCTGTTATAACCTTACAGCTGCTGAAAAGGGAACAGGAAAATATGTAAAGCAGGGTACCAGGCCTCCTCCTGTCAATACAGATGACCAGATTCAGCTATTGTCAGTTAAGTAGATACTAGTGCTACTACACTTACAAACCCGATGTTCCTAATCAAAGTCAAGTGTTTGCCATTTCTCTGAGTGGAGAAATTTGACAGCCTCAGTTAAAAGTGATGGAAACAATAAGACAGCAAGTAGGTTATTGGAAAGGAGAAATGAAGAAAAAAACAAATGGTCACAGTGGCAAATTTGGGGTGTTTTGTTTGTTTGCTTCTATTTCATAAACCATAAACTCTCTGACTTGCGCAGTGCAGCAGCCAAGAAGCGATCCCATCTGTGTAACAAATCCTTTCTTTGTCTTCAGCCTTCTCATAGTAACCAGGATAGGGGTTAGGAGGAAAATGGGCATACCTGCTGCATCCAGAGGGAATAACTAAAAATCTGCAGGCTGGTTACTGTTGCCTTTTATGTTAGATTTAAAAACCAAGATTTCCTCAATATACTCCCTTTTTTTTTCTCTCTCTGTGAGCTGTAGTGATTTTTTTAAAATGAGAAACGGAAATATAATTTGATTGTGCAGAAAAATGCAATATGTGCCAAATGATTGATCATTTTTGGCCTTGTAATCCTCAGGCAACTGTTTTGCAGTGCATTTTAGGAGTAGTTTTGAAGATATAAATAGATCATCACGATCTGTGGCAATTAGCAGATAAGAAGAAATAACAATCAGCTTTATGTACTGGATATGTAGTAAATCTGGATTTTAGAACCAAAGGGAACACAATTTCCCCTTGCAGCTCATGATTCAGTCCTTCTGTGTTGGAATGCAGCAGCAAAGAAGCTGATCTGTTGGATACAATTTCATATTATGTTGTGGCTTAACCCCAGCAGTAACTCAGTCCCATTAATGCTGGCCCACTCTTCTCCAGTAGGAAAGAGTAAAAGTGAGAAAACTTGTGGCTTTAGATGAAAACAGCTTAACAGGTAACCCAAAAGCTGTGCACGCAAGCAAAGCAAAACAAGGAATGAGTTCGCTCCTACCCAGGGGCAGGCAGGGGCTCAGCCATCCCAGCAAAGCAGGGCTTCATCACATGGAATGGTGACATGGCTTTCTATTATATCCACATGGATCATCATATGGAACATTCCTTGAGTCAGTTGGGATCAGGTTTCCCAGCTATGTCCCCTACAAACTCCTTGAACACCTCCAGCGTACTCTGGTGAGATAAGGAGAGGAAAAGGCCTTGAGTCTGTGTATGTGCTCCTTAGCAATAACAGAAACACTGCTGCCTCATTAATGCTGCGTGCAGCACAACCCCCAAACATAGCCCCATGCTCACATACTGCACCTAAGCAGCACAGAATCTGAAAACATGAAAGCTAAAGCTTAAGGCATCACTGTGGTGAAAATTAGCTCTACCACCGACAAAACCTCTGCTTGATACAGCATAGGATGTTGCCTTACCCTGGTTATTTATTTATGCCTTCCCTCCGAAGGGGAGACATAGCTCATTATGAAATGATTGTCAATGTGGTTCTTAAAAAACTCATAGTGTTTCTAATAGGGTAGTGGTTATTGATTTATGTTTGACCTTGTTTGGGTTACAGTGCCACCTGCCCAAGTGAAGATCTAGGGACATTTGTTTACATGCTTTTTAAAGGACTGCTCTCAGTGAAAGAAGTTTGGGGGTTATGTCCACCAGGTCCGTGCAAGCTTTTCTTCAGGCCTAGGGCAGCAAGAATAACACCAACCTCCCGCCCCTGGAGATGAACTTGATCACTTTTTCTTAGCAGGATCTTTCAGTTTCAGACCCAAAGAACAGCTTCTGTGCATGAAGTCTTGTTTATTGAGCTATGTTAGCTGATTCTGCTCAGTTTTCTCTACACCCTGCCTCACTTGGACATTCGTGACTCAGTGGGAGCAGCACATTTCTGTGCATGTCTGTCTCTGGGTTAAAAAACTTGATTGTATTATAGCTTTCTAAAATGGTTGTAATCTAGACAAGATATGTTTTCATCGAATATTTGTGAGAGAGCAGAAGTCAGCTTTACATGAATACATGGCTCATATTCATGCATAGGAGGTCAGTGTTTTTGCTATGGACCTTTCATAAATGTCTGTACTGGAGGTAATTTTAGTAGCTTGTGGTAAGGCTGGCAGTTTCACCTGCTGTAATGTGCCCTTTGCCAAGTTTGCAAAAAGAAACGTCCTAAGCTCTGGACTGAGTTAGTCATGCATCACTGAGTTATGGCACCTTAAGGGGACACCAGGGGGGAAAAATGAGCCCCATTTATGGAGCTTCTGGTAGAGTATGGTGAAACTCAACACTGTTCCAGACAGAGGATTTATCCTTGGCAGCAGAGCCAGAGACCACTGGAAATTCCAACCTCAGGTCTGTGCTTCTGCCCAGAGGCATTTTGAGTGGAAGGGGGGGGGGGTGTGTGAGTCCTCAGCACTCTTCTCTTGAGGCATTGCGGGTTTCAGCATGCAGTTGATGAAGGATGCATGTCACCTCTGGCACCGGGGAACTGTCGTGCCATGTGCCATGTGAATATCACTGACTTTGTTTCACGTCATTTTTGGTAGCCATCATATTTCTTAAACAGGGTAGTGCTCTCAAGAGGCATAAGCCAGTTCATTATTTTATCCCAAATTCATCATTCTAATGTGATCATGCAGTAAGAAGAAGATGCAGCAGAATTTCAAGCATTGAACTTACTGTTGCTTTTTTTCTTCCCCTCCAGTAATGAAATTTATAATTAGGATGTTCAAGATGCTAAAGAGAATGTGAGCATGTTAACAACTCTCCAAATGTCAAAATGGTTTTGCAGTTGCCATTGGTTGTTCACATTAGGGAAGATGCTTTTTACTACTTGATAAGTTTTGTTACTGTCACAAAACAGAGAAATATTGAAGGACATCATTCAAATCTTCAAACAAGCAGGAGTTGATGCTAAAGGCCATAACTGTCTATAGCTGTTAAAAGCATCAGTTCATGACAATTGGTGCAAATATTGTTCGCTCTAGTCAAGTTTATTTTAAAAAATGTATTAGATGATAAACTAAGCTTTAAAAGAAACTTCTTAATAGCGTCACCAGTCTTCTGAAAGAGGACATAGAAAATCACATAAATAATTTTTGTTAGGAGTATGTATCCTTATTATATTAATGGACTTGCTTTAGAGCAAGAAAAACATTCAGGATGATCTCAAGGTAGTTCACTTGCTTGACCAAAATCTTATAAAGTTCTAAGATGTGTCTTGATCCAAAGAAACATAATTAAGGAAAAACTAAATCTAAATAGTTTTCTTCATAGAGGTGAGTTGCATTGCAAATATATTACATAATAGCTAAATTATTATCTGAAAATTTTATAGAGCTCTATCACTCCAAAATGAAAGAAGATATCTGTTATATTTTTAGTATACAAGCTTCTGATCATTAGAGTATTCTTAGACATTAGTCATGAGCAAAATATGTTTTGAATATAATTGCAACAGCATGCATGCTGATGAAGGATTAAGGTGCCGTTGTGTAGCCTGGAGAATTACTGATTCATGTATTAACACTGATTTCTTTGCAAGTCTGGAAGAGGAGTACATGCAGTAGATAAGAGCAAAAGCTCAGTTGGGTGGAGCATGGTGTTAATAAGACGAAGGTTGTGGGTTTGATCCCCATATGGGCTGTCCTCTTGAGCTGACTCAGTGACCCGTGTGAGTCCCTTCCAACCCAGAATATTCTGTGACTGCATGCTGGCAATCACAGTCAGGTCCCTTAGGAGATAATGTTTTCTTGAACTCTTATGTAACTATTTTATCCTGTAATTTTTAGTGTGATATTATTCATAGTGCCTAACAAAGTATATTCATGTTAAATGAGCCTCTTTAATCTATCTGTGAAAGACAGTTAACAGGTAGCTTACTTTCAAAAGACTAAAATTTTTAAACTATGGAGTTAGTGCCCAAGTGGTACCAAAAATCCTATTACCTTAAGAGAGAGTGCGGAAGAGCAAGGCAGAGTAGTTGAGTCTTCTATCAGACAGCATCTAATTTAATCCAGTTGAAGCTGGTGCCTGGTAAACATGCAGTTTTTCTGAGGAACATCAACATGGTCAAAAAAAAAAAAAAGAATAGAGCATGTTATGTTGTTCTGTTTTATATATCTGATGTTGACACACAAGACACACCCTGTTTCTCATTTCAAAAATTTATCAGTCATCTCTCACCTGTGCCTGGACCTTGGAAAGACATCCTATAAACAAAGGAAATTAATCTTTCTGCTGTCCTAGAACAAGGTCATTCCCCCTTTTCTTTTTGGCTAAAGTACTTTCTAGGGAATAGAAGGGCATGTTTCTAATACTATAAGGTGGATAATTATGAAGTCTGCTATACCAGTAGCTTCACTGACTATAAAAATACTGACTAATGATGACAGGAACAGTCTGTGAAGTGGTAGCATATATATTTTTTTTCCTGCTGTTTTAGCTACATGTTAAAAAGCCTTGTCCCTCAGCGAGCAGGGTAGTGACCTGCACTCCTGAGACAGCCAGAGAAACAAATCTTCTCTTCTGTATCTGCACTGAAGCCACTTTACATAACCTTTAGTAAAATATTACCTTAAATCCAGTAAGGCATGAATTCATCAATTAAGTCCATAGTGAATAATCTTTAATATTCTCAATTTCTCTACAGATGCAGAATGTGTGTGGGTTGATCAGAGTAACATGTTTTGACTCAAAGTATATGCCTTGGTTACTGAATGCGAACAGCTCCTTGGTAGCTTTCAGTCCGGTTTGTTAATTAATCATCTTGCTTGAAAATTGGTACCTTTTTTAAAAAATGAAATCCCTTCATTTTAACATTACAGCTTGTTTACTGAAGAGTTGTCATGAGAAAATGCATCTATTAAACTTCCAAATTCTCCTACTATTTTCAAGTGGTCCTTATTTTTAAGGACAAGAGTAATTTTCTACTGTTGAAGTTTTAATCAGTTCCATAAAACAAAAAATTATTACCATGCCTATAGGTAGATCAAGTAAGGATTTTGTGTAAGAGTTATTTAGTTCAGTAGAGGCTGGAAGTAACTCCCAATTTTTCTACACTGATTTTTTTTTTTAAAGTGGCTTCTTGAACCTTTTTCAGGGGATGAATCAAAGGGATGCCAGTGGCCTGACTTTGTGTGTTGCAGTGGGTGATGTTGGAAGTTTGTGGCTGCCCCTTGATGCACCCTGACACTTGGGCAGTGTGAGATTGATCTGAGGATTAGCTCTCTGTTGTCCAATTGTTGGAAACCCTTTTCCATTTTCTTGTCAGATGTTTGACTGGGCATGTTGCAGCCAGCACTGTGAAGGCAGAAGCTTTAAGTGGATCTTGATGACCCCGGTAGCCTTTTCCTTTAAGGAAGCTGATATCCACTCCTTTGGAAATAACTGAACCAAAACCCCTCAAGGTCTTTTCCCTGACAATAGGGAAAGAGAGACCTTGAATTTCATTTTTTATTGGAAGATGCTTCCTTCTCTTCAAAGTCTAGTCATGCTAATTCTCAGAGCTAGGCACTACTTTTGTTGAACCACATTTTATTATCCATTTATCCACTGAAATGCTGCACGTGGGATGTATATACATGTTATTTAATCCCTGATAAGCAGATACCTCATCCTTAGGTAAACAATTAGATTTTCACCTGGAAATTACCTTTCATTCAAAACGGATTAGGTGAAAATACAAACGAAACTACTCGCCGCTTTCGAAATGGATAATATGGGTACCAATGTTTTTAGACTTTAGTGAAGAAATAAGGAAAGCATTTCTACACAGAAGTAAAATTGGAAAGATCTGTTCCTGCATTCCTCTGACCTCCTGAGCTGCCTCCCTGACCAGAGTGCTGGAGTGTATCTCCTAGGGAAAATTTCCTATTGGTAAATTCTAAAATGCTTCAGAAACTCACTTGAAGGCTTCCTTGGGTTCAATTTAAACTCCCTCTTCCTCCAGGGCTTACTGATTTTATAGAAGTGAGAGATGCTTCAAAGCCCTGACAAATGAAAGACCAGTGTGCTACTTTTGGAGATGCAAACACTGGCACAGCAGCCCAGAGGCCACAACCAGCAGTCAGATCAGTGAAGTGCATCCACTGGCTTGCCTACCCCCACTTAGCACTTCAGTCAATGCCTGCATCCCTGAGTGCATTGATGAACATGCAGGGATTTTCTAAATGATGTTATCTAGATGATATTAACAGAATGGGGTTGTTACTAGCTCTTGGTTGGGACGGGATGTAGCTGTCATATGTAAACCTGAGGGTGCCAGGTTTGGAAAGAAAGAGTCAGTCTCTAAGGGACAACATGTTTCCCGGCAAAGCAAAAAAAGGATGGCGATTTTGCCTGAGACCTCACTTAAAAATAGGTAGATGTTTGACACTGAGTAGCAATGCTGAAGCATTAATAACTTGGAAATGTTGTAGACTGAAGTCATGCAATGTACTCTTACCTTGCTTGTAATTTAATTAGTGAGTTTGATGAGGCGCTTTTTTTTCTCCTAGTAGGTTAAGAATGTCTTCTAACAAGACTAAGTATAAAAATTGCTAATATCAACAAAGCTGCACTTTTCTATCATGTCAGAGATAAATTCCCAGTATTTCCTGGCAAGGACATGAAAGCAAGTAATTAAACAATTATCTATATATGAACCACGTGTTTTGGAATGCAGGTGCTATATTGGAAAAACTTGAGAAAAAAGGTTTTCTGTTATAACTGTTCCTATTTTAGCAACTGCTAGTCAACTTGAAGTATGTCCTTGATCCTCTAGTCCTTAAACAATGCACTCTTCTATCTTAGCTAGAAGTACATGTTGGAAAAGAATAGGGATGAAGAAGAATTTGCAGGAAAAATAATTTGACGTTAGCACGAAGGCATGCTGGGTATTGGCAAAGTAGCAGTGCTTTTGCTTGGGATTCTATTTTTAATATGCATTTCCTTTAATGAAAAGAAGTCTGCAAATATAACTGTTCGAACAATATTTTAAGGTGGAGATGCACATCATTTGAACTACTTGCAAATAAGTTTAATTTATTCTTCAGTATATTAACTTGCTTCTAATCACTGAATTCCATGTGACAGAGTTCAAAGGAAGATCATGCACCCCTGCTTCTTCCCTAAATTTTAATTTCTTAGTGCTCTTCAAAACCTGCTGTTTTGAACCATACTTGACCTTTAAAACTACAGTGTCAGGGGAATCATGACAACTGGATGAAGCCATACAATTATTTGTCTGAAACATTTGTATAAACATTAGGAGCCACATATGAGCGGTTTGTGAGAATGCTGTAGCTTCGTAGGCATGGGATGCTTCTGGAAGCTGCATCTTCATGAATTATTAGTGCCACTGCTTACAATGTTTGATTAACTTGCCCATTTTCAGTGAATGTTGATTCCTCTTTTCTTGGTGAAGTCTGTAAATATTTCGGGCTTGGGAATAAACATCCACCCAATAACATATTTGTTTTAATGTGTTTATTTCCTCCTCATAATATCCACCACCATGAGACCGCAGTTTTCCTTAATGATGCTGCGCTTCTCAAAAAAAAAAAAGGACCAATGTCCATAATTTGCTGAGCAATGTATTCTGTAAAGGAAAACAATTGGCGTGTATAGCAGGAAAACTATACCTATGGAACAGTTTAAAATTTAGCTGTGGTGCATTCTATTTGACACGTAACAGCTACACCGCAGCCCTCTGAGCTGCCAGTGAAAAATAGCATCTCACCAGCAGCATGCCCTGTTCATATGTTGGAGCTGGCAGAAAATTACCAGTCATGGTTGGCACACTCACTGTGACAACATAGAGGGACCTCTGTAAAGAGCAACGAGCAGTTTTCTTTCTGTCAGAAGGACAGAACTAAACCAATAGAGAGAAATTACTGTGCCTAATGCATTAATGCCATAGAAGACACTTGCTTAAGGGGTTTAGACTTTTCTACACACTTGCTAAATCTCAAATGTGCAACTGGAGGGGCCTAGGAAGATGACAGGAGCTAAAGAGAACATAGGAGACTTAAGAAAAAAAAGAAGCTTAAAAATGGAAAGAAGAATAACAAACTATGAACTGTATGAATACCTTAGTTGTCAGCAGAGTAATTCAGTTTGAATGCATCAACAGTTTTGTACATATCTTCAGATAAAATGCAAAACATGTTCCAGGAAGGACTGTCTCCTTCTCCAGTCTTAACCTAATGACTGCTGCTTCTTTGAAGAGGCTACCACAGAAGGTAAAATACATCTCTGGGCTGCAGTGATACTATTGATTTTGCTTTAAAGAATTTTAAGGTTGATAAACTGTACCCTGTGGAATAATTTAAACTGAGCAACGAAACAAAATATATTGTTTTAAATTGTCAGAGTTGACCAGCAGTAAATTTATGTTTCAGTGTTTGGAGAGTGTCTTCAAATTGCTGTCAAAGAAATAATTCTTCTTTGGATAAATTCATCTTAAATTGTCTCAGATTAGCTCAAAAAAACCACCAGAATCTCTGCAAATCACTAGTCAGTGTAAAAAAAAAAGATATCTTCTAGCTACAGTGCTTTCTAAAGAAGGACTAGGGAACAGCCAGTACTTATGGGGTTATTGTCAATTCTTGAAGTAGAGAGAATCCTAATAAGGATGTGTAAGGCTCCTTTGGTCTCTCAGTAAGCGGCTGTGTTTATTACTTTGAATTTTTCTTTGCATGGATGGAAAAAGCAGGGACCTTACCTAAAATGGGTGTCGTGAAGGTTGTGGATCAGTGACAAATCCTGTACTGGAGAGATCTTGGCCTTTGAACACAAATGTGAGTGTGAGGGATAAAACTGAGCCAAGAACAGTTTCTGTAACCTTTTGATAATTCACTGGCTACCCACCCTCATTAAAGCATTTAGGAAATGTGTATGGACTCAGTTTAATTTCTGGGCTGAAACAAGAATGATGGAAGAAAAAAAATGAGTGCATCTAAATGTAGTCACCTGAAAACGTAATTCAAAAGTGTAGGGGAGCTTTATTCACCCATTATACACTACCCCATGGGGGACCTGCTCACCAACAGTTTCATTACTGAGGACAAAGATCCTCTGGAGCAGGGTCAAAAATCTATGCTCTGGTCATAATGAAGTGTGGGTAGGGATACGGGAGAGCAATTTATACTTGACTGTGTATGCCATGAGAGAGGCTGTCACTTTTCTGCTCCCTTACAAAAGAGAAAAATAAACAAAGCCCCATAACAATTCAAGCCTAGGAAGGCCGTGCACTAAGTCTAGGGGAAAAAAGGAAATAATTCCTTCTGTGTTAGTAAAGTTTACTTAAGGAAATTAGTAATGTAGTTTCATTGTTTCTGTGAATTTCTGAGCATTCCTTCATTCTAGCCAAGCTCTTGAAACACTTTGTCTCCCTGAATTTGAATATTTTATAAAGTAAGACAGTTGAAATAGGGAAAGCCAAGCTGTGAGTTACACTAGACAAGATGTAAAGCTTTCTGCAGAAATATAGCAAAACTAAAAAATGACATGGTTTTATGTGGGTCAAAAATAGCTTCCTATGTTCTCTGTCTACTCAGCTCTTAATTGCATTGCTACTCTGTTGCTGAACATAAACTCTTGGGGTGACTTGTGTTACAAAAGATTTTCCAATCAGTAGGAGCAGGCCCCTGTGTTGATGGGGAGTCAGGGTGAGTCAGCTTGTTGTCTTGCTGTTCCTCTGGAGATTTTCCTCCTATCCCCAGGGGGTTAGGCAGCTGTGGGCAGAATAAAACTCCACAGAAGGTAACAATCGTGGCCATACTTTTGAGTCAGTGGAAATCATTAATGCTTTTTAAGATCAAATTGTTTAGAATAAAAATTCTATCTCCCTTCCCTCAGTAGGTTGCCTTTCACTTTTGTGGCGTGAAAGGCACTTTTCACTTGCCTTATGATGAGCAGGAGGTGGCTTATCAAGCATATCCCCCCCCTTAAGTGTGAGCTGGTTTTGGATTAGGATTCTGATGACTTGAGGATGAAACTGGCCCAAAGCACTGACTTCTGGACTCTAATGAAGTTTATTTGTTTGCCCTTTTTAGTTGAATACGTAGGGAGGGCACATAATGTCTCCTATGCTGAGGTGACAGTCTGTGACTGTACAAAATAATTGTAAATTGAGTGCAGAAAACACATGGAGAAAGAGAAAAACCCAAACCCAAGATGATATAGTTTGAGTTATTTGGACTACAGCATAAGTTATCTTTGACATATTACACTACAAATGTGATATTGAGACTATCAAATTGTACAAAGAGATTTTCCAAGACAGTATTTAACATCAGTGAGCCAGACTGGAAGAGCAGTGTGAAATCATCTAATGATGCATGACATAAGATGTTGTTTTGTAGGGTATGTAGGCACTGTACTGATGAATGTCAGAAGTTCAAGACTTACATGAATTACACAAAAAGGCATCTTTTGGGCTTTCTCCAAACAAAATTTTGACACAATAGTTGCTCATAGCTCTTTCACTGTGCTACTCAAAGGCTGAATTCTAAAGTCCATTAGTCAGGCAAACCACTTTCTGTTCAGTAGAATGTGAACCTGGTCCCTACAAAACCAGATCTCCCCTCTCATGCTCATTAATTTAGACTTATTAAAATCTGAATAATAAACTCCTGTATTTGCCAATTAGCTGAAAATGTTCTGATTACTAACGACATAGCAATTTTTATGGATATAAGCATTTTTCTTCCACGGAGTGAAGGGGAAAAATGTGTTAGATGCTGTAAGTGTAGAAAAAAATCTGAGTTTAAATATTTAAAAAGTTAAATATGAGTATGTATAATTGAGAGCAAAATACACTTATGGTTAGGTTTGTGTTAATGAATCATCGAACAGCAAAATGTGCTAGGTCATGTGGAGCTGAATATGTGTGCATATATATATAGACACCAACACATAGACTTTAGTGTGTATGTCTAGAATCATGATGGTTTGCAGATCAGATTCCCCACTAGATTGCTGTGGTGATATTCAATTGATTTGGATTAAAGGCACCATAAATGTTTGAATCAGAGAATTTAGGTGAAAAACTAAAAATGTTTGTGTGAAGGTGTTATATTGTGCTGTTAACTCTTAATACAGCAGGCTGAATACTGTCCTCTAAGCATAGTTCCAGGCAAAAATTATTTAGACTTATTTCTGGATCATAAGTTTTCTTGTCCCCTTCTCTGTCTACTCTTAAAGGGTAACATAAAACTGTAGCACTTGCAAAATAGGTCTTTGCAAGAACACTTTTTCCCCCCTTCTTTTTAAATATCAGAAATGCTTCACTGAAAACACTTTCCATAGTCACACTTGGTTGCACATTTTTTTCCTAACTAAATAACTCCCTGAAGTTAACTCATTAGAGGCGTAGACACATTCTCATTTATGCTTCTGTCGATGTGCTGTTGACTTGTGCCACTACTGTTCACCTTTTACTCTCCTGCCCTGATCAGATGCCAAGAAAGACCAAAGCGCTGCAAAGCTTTTGTCCCATAAGGCTGTTGGGGAACACTGGGACCTCCTGTTCTTTTTACTCACATAATTGTGTCCTGCTTGAGAACTCTTTGATTGCCACACCTAATTCTTAACATCTCCCAATGATTTGTATCTAGAATGACTCAATGAATATGCTAGGGGTTTATTTTCTTTGCCTCAGTAGCACCAGTTAAATCAGTCATATTCTGTATCATACTTTTAGATCACTGATGTTGCTCTTGTACAGGTAAAAATAACACGGAGTGATCTTAGAAATATGACTGTTCTCCCTTCCCTGTCAATTTATCAGTGTCTGATAGAAAACACATCATTGTTCCAGGTTAGGATTTTTTTTATTATTATGATTTATTCTGCTAATAAAGTAAAGAGGAGGGAAGAAAGAAATGAAAATGCTTTTGACTAATTATGTGGACTTTCAAGCCATCCTGAGTGAAGGTTTTTATGCAGTATTTTGTTCTCATCCCTGGGGTATGTAGGCCTCCATTTACTTCTACTAAATTTAAGCAGATAGTATTCAAATCATGAGAAATCAGATTTGTTACTCCTGTAGTTCCTTTCCAAAGAGCTTTGTGATTTTCAGAGAAATTGGTGCTGCTGCTGGGTCCTGTGCTGGGGGCTTTGCAGCCCATGCTTCTAAATGGTCCTTTTCCTTCCAGGGGTGTTGAAAGACTCTCTGCGATGAGCTCATCTCTCTCTCTCTCTCTGTTCAAAGAGCAAGGATGATGTGTTTTAGAAATTCATGTGTTTCTTGAAGTGTTGAGTCCCTGAGCATCTTTCAGATGAACACAGAACTGCGTATGCTACCCTTAGCATGTATATTTATTTGGCTTTTGTCATTTGGAGACTTTCTAAAATGCTTAGGAATTCCTATGCTTTATAAATAAAATGTGTGATCTTACATATGCAAGGCTGTGCCAGCTATGTCAGTGACGTGCATTTGGGAGGTTAGTATGGTTTCTGCTTCTTCAATTCGAATTTCTCACAAGGGCAGAGGGATGGAGCAGGGAGAAGAGAAACAATACTGGCATTATCAGCCCTTCAAGAAAGGCCAGATTTGCCTTGTGTTTAGAATTGTGTATGAAGCAAATTGTATTAATTTGGAAGTACTTTATTTTTGTCCCTGATTCCACACTGTAGAAACTTGGGTATATATAAGGATTGGGACAATCAATATCCTAGTACAACTAGCATATGAGTTTTGTCAGTAGAAATCTCAAAAACTGATGTTTTCTTTGTAGTTTTCACTCATTTACTCTTGAGATTAATGCTTCTATTGTGATTTATTAATCAGAAATGCATTTGTTTTTTAGACATTTTGTAAATAAGTTCATGCTTCCTACCCCTTATGGCCAGAGTTCATGTTTCAGGAGGATATAGTACAGCAGAGAGGTTTAAAAGAAAATGTTGAATGTCTTAGTGATTTTTGTAATAGAACCCTGAAGCTCAGTAGCTGAAAATTGTACAAAGGGATCAAATTCCCGTGGAGGATTACATAACCTGTTAGATCTGCTGCTGAGAAAGGGCCTGAGGTAGCCTGCCCCTTGCTTATACAGAATCATTCTTTTTCCTTCAGGCTAGGCAAGGCAAAAGAAGTAGCAGTCCATCGAGTTTTAGTATGAAACATCTATATGACAGTGCTTAAGTCATTGTATTTCTCTGGCTGTGCTGTTTTGATATTGTTTTTTTTCAGGCTCGATGCAGTGGCCGTGGTGTTGCTGAAGCAACGGCAGTGGCTGCCCAGTCCAGGTGTGGCGCTGAGAGCATTTCCCTGCAGGTACTCCAGGAAGGACAGCTAAGTGCTGGGAGAGGTTCCTGTCCAGATTTTCAGAGAAAATGGGAGTGAAGGGGGAGATCAACACTTCTGCCTGCCAGTCTCTAAAAATGAGAAGAGCTACAGTTGGCTATTTGGGGTGGGTGAATTGATTCTGTTATAGCCCCTGATTAGCATAATTGTGTAACCACCCTAATGCATTGCTGTTAACCGTAAAAAGTTGGTTCAAGGGCTTGAACAAGTACATGTCAAAGTGCACAGCCAACTGGCTTCTCTGGAACAAAAATCTCTGAAATCTTTGGTTAAGTTTGACTGCAGTTGTGTAGCTGATTCTGTGGATTCAGCTGCATGAACTATTCATCCCTAATCCCGAAATGTATATTTTGATGAGTAATTTCTAACCGAAGGCAAAAGACAGGAAGCAGGAGTGATATACTTGTTGTGTGGAGTGTTTAAAAAAACCCAGGGAGACAAAAGAGCTGTCTTGCATTTATTTCACTCCGCAGGTTTGCATTAGCAGGGACTTGGGAAAGTAGTTCAAGAAACGTATTTGTGCACAGAAGACTGTTACCATAGCTGTTCTGGGGGGGACCGAGCTATTGCTGACTTGTTAAGCGGCTTTCTCTCTTCAAAAGACAAAGCTGTGTGGAGTCTCTGAGAGCAGAATCCTAATGAGGCTGCTACACTTGCACTTTTTTTTTCACCCCCCTCCTGTCAATCCCGAACCTTTGTAACATGTCGTGATCTATTGAGAGGTTCATTTAAAAGGTGGAAGATAGATGGATCAAAGGCAGGGTTCTGGGTGCTCTCCCCAGCTCCTTTGTGGCTTTGTTGCACCAGAAGGTCAAGCAGAGGCATTGCCTGGCCCTCAGCTCCTGTCTGTTCCCAACATTCCTTTTCAGAGAAGATGTCTAGATAGTACTGCACATGTGAGGGGTGGTGCTGCTGATTTGTGAATACAGGAATTCTGATATTGTATGAAGTTAGCAATAAAAATGAATCTGCAAAATGCATCAAATAAGTCTAGAAAACATTGAATATGTACATTTATTGCCTGGAGAAATGAGATATCTGTCATCTCCTTGGCAATGTCTGATCATAAGAGCTGCTATGCTTTTCTGACTTGCAAACTGTAGTTACAGATTTTTGTGATTCTCAAGGTAGTCGAGGTACTGTAGAGGCCCTAATTTTTAAGTACAACTACTGATAGCATCAGGATCTGCAGTGGCTGAAAAACTGGCAAGTGTTTGTGGTCCAGAGAAAGGTAGGAAGTAGAACAGTTACAGATCTTTTCTGTGGACATAGAGAAAGAATTTCTTAAATTCCTGTGTGTACTTTCTTTGTTCTGAAAGACATGAGACAAATATCCAGGTCTCCTTGAATATGTGTGGACTGTGGCATGACTTGCTGGATAAATTATCTTCCACTGATACAACTGGAAATCTCAGTCTGCCCATCAGCAACTACTACCATAACACATGCTGCAGTAGCCTGGGTGTGGACTGGGTGCTAGGCACTAGATAACACTTGTTTAGGTTGGTTCAAGGATCAGGTAGCTGGTGTCACAGGTCATATTTACACCTCTGCTATATTCCTATAGGGAAATCCACTAAATCTTCCTGTTGGTTCAAACATGACAGTTTTTCAAAAGAGATTTAGAGATCCTCCAATTACCAAATATGAGCAGACAAAGCTGGGATCAAGTAAACTGTAAAAGAGATGTTATTCAGAATGATTCTTAAGTAAATGCTAACACTAACTTTCAAAAAAAAGTAACAATCTGATTGTGTTTGTGAAGGAATTTTGCAATAGGTGTCAATAACTGTCTTGTTTCTGGCCAGGACAGGGTTAATTTTTTTCAATAGCTGGGAGAGGGCATGGCTAGGACACAGAGGTTATTCTATAACCCTTACATTAGTGACAGGGGAAAGGGACTATTTTCTGGGAAGAAGGGGTTCCTTCTGGTCAAGAAACTGTGATGAAGGGAGCCATTGGTACTGTCTGTTATCAGGGGGTTTTTAAGTGTGGATTGTGTCTTTTATCCTCTGTCATTAGTACTGTTGCTGTGACTGTTTTCTTTTTCATATCCCATAGCTATTTCCAGTAAATTTTTATTTTCTCAACCTGTGTTCTTTGCTTTTGTTCTTCCAGTTCTCTCCATCCTGTCACAAGGGAAGGGGACAGTGGCGTGGGGAGAATCTTGGTGGGGACACTGAACTGGGGAATGTTGTTCCAAAACCCCAACAGCCTCATTTGGTGCCCAGTGATAGGCTCGAAGGGTTTGATATGACAGATCAGATGGGATGTACCAGACTGAATTTGTGTCTGATAGTGCTGTTCAGCCAGTAATGAACAGGCTCTTGTGCTTGCCATGGGGCTCGTTTCCATGACTGTCTATTAAAGTCTAGTGCTTGTTAGTGGCTTTCTCTCCTTGCTGTGGTGCTGTACTTCTCATCACCTCACTGTTTTGTGCCTGGGGATGTTCTGATAACAGCCATGGATGTGCCTGGGCTAGCAGGTGGCCAGGGCATGGCTGCTGTTTCTGTGTCGCTTTGCTGGACAGGCTGGGACTTCGGTCTGAACTTGAGTTGAAGGGGTTATGGGTAGACAATGGAGAGATCCACCTGCAGCCCATGGAAACTCCCTGCCAGTGCAGGTGGATGCCTGAAGGAGGATGTGACCCCATGTGGTGCCTGTGATGGAGCAGGTTTGCTGGCAGGACTTGTGACTTCCTGGGGGACGCACACTGGAGCAGTTTGTGAGGAACTGCAGCCTGTGGGAAGAGCCCATGTTGGAAGAATTCAGGGAGGACTGTCCCCTGTGGCTGGGATGCCACTCTGGAGCAGGGGAAGCAAAGATTCCCTTCCAGCCTGTGGTGAAGACCATGGTGAAGCAGCTGTCCCCCAGCAGACCATGGAAAACTATGATGTGGACTATAGCAGGAACCTGGGGAAAAGAGGAGGAGTTCATTGCAACATTAAACCAGATTAACATGGCCTAAATGGACCAGGGGTGAAGATTGTAGTGAATGTACCTTTAAATTGTTGTAAGCCATGATTTGAATTGTGTGTTACAGGAGTTATTGTAACAGAAACCACACAAACCTATAGAGGATAAACCTTACAAGATGATGCTGTAGTGACCTGACCTGAGCTGGCTTTGGTGCCCAGTGACTCCATGTAACACACCACCTCTCCTGTCCTGAGTGTGATGCCTTGAGAGGCTGGCCTAGACAGAGTTAAAGAATAAAGTAGGTGTTTATTAAGACTCTCAAAGGTCAGGACAAGAACCTGGCCAGGGCTACACCCAAGATGGTCACAAAATGGATGATGGATCATGAGGTTTCCCACTTTTATATAAGTTTTGGTTCATTTGCATATTGGGGTTTAATTGTCCAATTACAGCTTCAGGTTATGAAGTCCCATCCTCCCAGTTTGCTCTCTTCAGTTCTCTGTTGTTTATGCTTTTAGGCCCTGAAGTTTGTAACCCTTGTCCTTGGTCCCAAGCTGGAAAAGAACTGTTTTGTCTACTTACCCTGTGAAGAGAACTTACCAACACTTTATATGAAGCTCAGAGTTACACACCTAGGCAACACAGAATCTAGAAAACACAGCAGCTAAAACTTAAGACATCAAGTGACCACCACTACAGAAGCAGCCCTAAGTCATGGACTAAGTGAATTCAACAGCCATTTTGTGGACATCTTATAAGCGTGCTCCATAGATGAAGTGAATGATATATTTGTGCATTATAGTACAGAAGGGAAAGGGGGGTGGTGGGCAATGAAGTTATATTGCATAGTGTGGGATCTTAGCATGATGTAAATAGTATGGGATGGGGTGGCATGTGCTGGATTTGGCTGGGGTAGAGTTATTTCCTTCTCGGGCTGGTATGGGGCTGTGTCTTGGATTTGTGCTGAACACAGGGTTGATAACACAGATTTTTTTTTATTGCTGAGCAGGGCTCACACAGAGCCAAGGCCTTTCCTGCTTTTCATACCAGCCATGCTGGTGAGGAAATTGGGGGTGCCTGTGAAGTCAGGAGGAGACACAGCCAGGACAGGTGCCCGCAGCTGACCAAAGGGATATTCCAGACCATATGACATCATGCTCAGAATATAGAGTGGGAGAAGGTGGAGGAAGCCAGAGGCATTTGAAGTGATGATTTTGCCTTCCCAAGTCACTATTACCTGTGATGGGACCCTGCTCACCTGGAGATGGCTGAACACCTGACTGCTCAAGGGAAGTGGTGAATTTATGCCTTGTTTTGCCTTGCTTGTGTGCGTGGCTTTTCCCTGTTAAACTGACTTCATCTCAACCCAAAGTTTTCTGGCTTTTACCCTTCCCATTCTCTCCCCAGGATCCAGCTGGTGGGGGAGCGAGCGAGTGGCTGTGTTGGGCTGGGATGAAACCATAACAATAGCTTACATGCACTTGGATATGTCACTTCTCATTGAAGATTTATGTGAGAAAACTTACCAATCCTTTCACTGTTCTATGCTTGCAATAACTAAGGAAGTGTTGGTTTTGTTTTGGAAGTTCATCTAGTAAAGCATCGCAGTTTACAATCCAGCCAACACACAAGAATTGTACAGAGGAAAACAGACTGAAGTGCTATCTTAAGAGCATTATGTAGACAATATATTTTAGATTTCTAGCTAAAGCCTCACATAACCCTACCTTTTATTAAAAAAAAAATCGATTTAAGAGGATTCCACTGTATGTCTGAAAAGTAGCCTGCATTGCGGAATTTAATAGGATTATGCTATTGATTCCATCTTTACAATGCTAGCTAGTATTTGGTACTTGTGAACTGCAGACTATTATGTGACTGAACACAAGGGAAGAGGGATTAGTTTGTAAAAGAATAAGCAGCTTTGCTTTAAACTGCCCTGAACCAAACATACACCTGTTTTGGTCTGTTTAGTAAATGCCAACTAACAAAACATCAGTGGCAGCACTCCCTAAAAATGGATATCTTCTTACAGTCACTTGCTCAGTCTCAAGTAGAAGATAATCAACCCCCTTGTGAAGTCATATCTGTTGCTATAATGCAGCTGTTTACAGTTTCTTCAGAACCTTCTACCTGTGTCTTTAATCAAAGAAAAGCTACTAAAAAGTTGTCTGGGAACCCGTGTCATGTATTGATACTAATGTATCTCCTGGAAATAGAAAGTGCTTTTGGCGTTTTTGAATTTAATGGAATAAATGCCCAACTGAAAGATGGTTTCCATAAAAGTGTGTTTTTTGAAATGTAACTCCTCTTAACTGAGAAAATAGTTTTATGCACTAAGTCATGTCCTGACATATCAGCATTTTCTGTTTATTATTATTTAGTGACCATGGCCGTGCCTTCATGTTTGCAAAACCTGTTGACCTCTGACAGGATGCCCTTTGTGATGACAAGTGTTTCTATAGAATCTGTTGCGTAAAACTTTGAGAAAATAAATTATGTTTTTCAATGGATTTTATATGAGATAGTCATCTTCTCTTTCTCTAGTTCCTCTTCCCTCTTCTCTGTATTGAAATCTTTATCTTTGGTATTCAAATCTTTTCCTCTGTCTTTAGCACTGAAATATTTTTTTCTCTGTCTTTAGTATAAGAGTCTACTAAGCTGTTGCTTTTCTTTAGCTTTAGATACCTCTGTTTCTAGAAGGCAGATGGCCAGCTGTGAAAACACCAGTACAGCAGAGCTTCATAGAACTTGCTAAGAGTGAACAGCAAAATGCTGAGATCCCAGAAAACAAATTATACATCTCTCAGATAAACTTGGAATTTGCAGTCTTCCCTGACTCAACAGCCTATGCTGAACTGTATCAGAAAAATGGTTATAATGTCATCTTTACCATTGAGGTAGGTGGCAACAAGTTAGTTATCTGTGGAACAGTTCTCCTCTCTAGTGTTGGTTAAAAAAATGTAGAAACAAAGAAACCTTCAAGAATTTACACATTAGTCCATCAGCTCTACATTTCTGAAGGATGCAGGTGATGGTGGATTTCAAATCTTGAAGAAATGAGGAAGCAAAGAAAAAGTTGAGTGAGGACATAAAGAGCACAGTAGAGCACGTGAAGAGCAAACATCTGCCCGGCACTTTGTCCAATTGCTTTGGCCCCTCACAGCTGCGTGCTTGCTGACGAGCCATGCACCTTCAACCCCTCCCAGCCTGAATTTAAACTAGCTTTGCACCAAGTTTCTAGACCTCAGGTCTAAGGGTGGTGATCTCTCATTTCGTTCAGCTTTTCCATTGGTCTCAAGCAATTTTGGTTTCTCTCTTTTTCTCTTTGGGTCTATTGTGTCCTCGTTCAGAACAAAGTGTGGTAATAGCAGGTGAAAGAAAAAACAAAACTTTAGGAGGTGAAAGGAAGAAACCAGCCAGTGGCCTTCGTAGTTAGTAGGGATTAAAGCTATGTGCAATGTGAATTCTTCTGTAAATCTTACTGTAGGAATAATTCCTATATTTTTTAACATATATGGAAACTAATTTTTCTGAGAAATGTCTAGCTTTTGTGCTGCTTTATTGAATTAGCGTTTTAAGTACTTTGAAAATCTGAGACTTTACTGAGTGTCCTTCTCTGTGGCTGGCCTGTCAGTCCTAGGTATTGAATATATGTATTAAAAGCAGGCCAGGAAACAGTTGCTTTTCCACAGTAGTAGGAACAGCGCTTCAGCTGCTTCATGGGGATTTTTTTAAGAAGTCTGTTTGTTAAATGATACATGTACAATTAATGCTGATGGTTGCTGCTAAAGGTAATATGAATTTTAAGCATAAAGCCAGCCGTTTCTGTTAAACAAGAGGGAGGTAGTGCCAGGTAATGGCATTCAGTCAAGGGAAAGGGTAGAGGGGACAGTGTATCACTGCTAGCTATAAAATATATCTGGAAACAATATGCCTGAGTGCATGGGCTCAGGGAGGACACTGAGAAAACATCATGAAGTGTATCCTGTCCTTTATATGTTTCTGGCAATGAAAGTTGGATTTATTAGCAGTTTGTTGCTACAGTAAAAAGCATTCACAAGATTTACAGCTGAAACAATAGCTGCAGATGTTCAGTTCCCTTGTATTTATTGAAGGTTTTGTTGAGCTCATGGCATCCTTTGAGTAATTGCCATCTGAGGCGTGTTTTGTAACAAGGACTGTGTCAGGGTTCTGTGTCACTGTATTTCATAAAGTTCTACTAGGTCTTAAGGAAAAGGGAGTTCAAAAACATTAACAAAAACAAATGTGTGGGCAAGTGATAAAGGTGATAACTAACTGGCTGCCAGTCAGGATTTACACATTTAGAGATCATCTCAAGTAATGATGGGTTTTACATTTTACTTTTGAACAGAATAACCAGTATCTTATTGCTGGAATGAGTTTCCAGAGTGTGCATTGAAACAGCCCAGAACATCCTCAACCATTTAAATAGAAGACAGAGAATTATATTGTAGTCTGAAGTATTTTCCTTTCCTTTATAGTAGAGTGAAAAAGTAATAATGTGTGTAAATCCTGCTAATAGAGTAACACTGTGCTTAGCTTGCAAGAATTCTTGCAGTATTTAAGACAAGCACTTACTTGCAAAATTGAGGATCTTTGTGTTTAGCTGAACTTTATAGAAGTTAGAGAATTAAAAGTAACTTTCAGTGAATCAAATGTGTTCTATACATTCTCATTCTATTTTTTTTTCCTCCTTTCTTATGGTTTTTGAAGTATAATTTAAGCTGGAATCTGTAGATGGATCTAAGTCCATGTTTTGTACAAGTTATTTCCATAAATACCCTGTGTGAGGCCACAAAGTCTGGCAGAAGACCAGTTTTACTGTTATTGCACATGAATCATTGATTTGTATTTAGTAGGGAATAAAAAGTAGAAAAATGATGTAATTTTGAAACCAAATATTCACATAACATGTATTATAAGGAATATACTTTCTGTATAGCTAATTTAAGAACTCCTACTACTTCATGTGTACTGAACTTCTAACTTTGTGTAAAAAAATTCAAATTGGTTTGGTTTTTTTGAGTATATACCCATTTCAAAGTGCAGACCTTCTGACTTTTCTGATTTTTTTCCATGAAGTGTACATGACCCTTAGTGATTTGTATCCTATTAACTCATTTGAATTGTGTGCTTAGATCCAAGCCCCCTTCCTTCAGTATCTCTAATGGTATTTGCCTTTACATTCTCTTGATCTGAAAAAGGTGCACACTCAGGAGTTGCCATTCTATTATTTCAAAGCCTAAAATATATTGTTAACTAATTCCCTAGTATTTCAGATGGTTCATTTTTTTCCTTATCATTGTCACAGAAGAAATTAAGCCCAAAGCTTAGGGATGGAAGCTGAAATACTTGTTTCCAGTCCTGTATATTGTCAGAAGTTTTCTTATCCTGGTCTGTCACTTGAGGATTAGACAGGATTTTTAATGGATATTTCTGTCAGCAGCAGTTAGGTCACCAGCTGAACCCCAACACTGGTCTGTAAGTCATGGCCAGTTCTATCACTTCCAGGGTTTCCACCACTTCCAGGGGCTCTGAGGGACCCTCAGGGCAGCACTCAGCTCCTCAAGGGGAGCAGGAGGCAGAAGACTCGGGAGTGAAGTTGAGCCTGGGAAGAAGGCAGGATGGTGGGTTAAGTTTGGGGGATTTTTGTTAACTGGTGAGGAAGTTCCCTGTCCTTACCTCCACTCTGGAGATTTTGTTTTTTTTATCTTACACTGTTCCCCTGCCTTGCTGAGAGGGACAGTGAGGGTGGCTGACTGACAGCCAGGGATAACCCACCGCAGATCCATCTATAACCCTATTTCTAAAAAAAAACAGCAACAAACAAGCAACAAACCCCCAAGACTCCAAACAAACAAAAAAAGCTGCTACTGAAAATGTAAAAAAATGTAACAAGAAGGATGGCAATCACTTCTATTTCCTTTTCAGAAGGAAATGAAAATGGTGCTGTTTAGAAATGCCAAATAAAATGCCTCCAGCATTTTATATAAGGCTTAAAAAAATACATTTAAACTAGCATTTCCCCAGTTTCTTTTTTGAAAAAGAAAAACACTGAGACTCAAAATAATTACTATAAATAAAATATTAAAGAGGAGTCATTTTTACTGCATTGCCTGCATTAGCAATGTAATAATTTCTTTTGAAGAATGCCATTACCTCTAGTAAATATTTAGTCCCTGTGCTTACACAAATCCAAGCTGACTTTATTTGAAATCAGTTGGGCAGCCAAAGGCAGTGAACTATTGATGCACGTGATAAATGGTATGTAATTATTTAGACATCTTAGTACAAATCCATTTCCAAATAAAGCAAAGAACACTCACTTATGGAGATGCTACAAGCCATCATTTTGGGGCTTGGTGCAGGAATTGATGACTTCCGTCTTGGACACTAGAAGGGATGTAGATGTCTGAATGCAGGAGTTTGGTGTTCTTGTGGCTGCTGTTGGGACAGAGAGAGGACATGAGGAATGCCATGACAGCAGTTTTCCAGTCCTCTCTCTTTCCCTTCTTTGCATAGACCTCCTTGCACTAGTCCATTGTGCAGATGAGTAAAATCATGAAATACCAATATAGGAAAGCAGCCAGGTAACCACAACCCTGCTGATGCTGGTGTATCCTGCTCTTTGGTTAAAATAAGTAAATGTCCTTCCCCTGAGATTTAAAATCCTGGGAGCCATTTTTCTGGCTAAAGATTGGTTGAAGTTTTTAACTTGAAGGGAAAAGGCAGAACAGAAGAGAGTTTTCTAGTTCAACGTGATGAGAGGATAAGAAAGGACTCTTTCCACCTATGGGGAAGTGCAGACTGACAGTGGTGGCAGAGCACACGCAGGCAGACATCTCTGTTTAGGAGACAGGAACGTTGTCCCATGTGTGCAGGACCAGTTTGAATATAGTGGCTCAGTTGTAACTTGTGCCTCCATCTAGCTTTGCTGGTTTTCCGTTTAAAGGGCCAGCTGAACAGTTCCATTCGTGTGGTTTTTTTGAAAATGGGAGGAGAAAAATGGTGTGTAACTATCGTAACAGTCTAAAATTCCTTATCTTGAGAATTTCTTCCAGTCCTTGATTCATAAAGCATTTTCAAGTCACTGTAGCCACCTGGGATAGATCTGGTTATGCCTTGATGGTCTGGAGAAGATTATGTTCAGAGTAGCTTTGGTGTGTTCTTTCACTCTGCCAGTCATGAGTCAATATTCATAGATATTCATAGATATTTTTCAAATATTTACCGGATTTTTTGTTTTCATATTTTAAGTCTTCATTTGAAATAAGCAAGATAATTTTGAGAAAACACATTGATTAGAGCCAGGAGCTATAAGTATTTCACTATTTAATAAAATAGTACTGCAAGACGTAAATGATTAAATGGAACATGTTCTAGATACTTTAAATTGCATAGTTTAAAATTACGTGTTCTTTCACACTCCCAGATGGAACAAAACCTTGATATATTGAAACACGTATTTTTTGTTTCTCAGTGACTAAAATTATTTCTTTTCCCCCCCTTTTTTCCCCATTGGGATACTGTAGGAAATAGTCTTCCTTCACTGAAAGCTAAAATGCAAGGATTAAGCCATTAAGAAAAGAGGTAGGTAAGTTGGTTTGCAGTTTTATTATTCAGCTTACAGACTATTTCTTTAAAGAATGATGCAATCTCTTTAATTATCTTGAAAGATCATAAAGAAATCACAAGTAATAAAATTGAAAATTGGAGGCATTAGGGTCAGGTAATATGATTTAGGAGTGTTGTTAATACAAGTCAAGTCTCATTGTACTTCCCCTTACTGAAAAGGTCAAGAGTGATTTTTGTTTAAAGTTCTGAATGCTTTCTGTTTGAATAATGAAAACAGGAAATGAAAGGTATAAAAAAAATTCTGGTTAATGCAAAACAGTTAAAAATGTGTGTTTTTCTTCAGTGCAGTAAAAAGGTTTGAGTTGCAAGAACAATATTATTTTCGGAGTTTTATTGCATCTGTTTTCAATTTGTGCTGCTTTCCTTTCTGAAACACAAGGCTCAAGCTGCATTACTGTGCTGTGAGAATTTCATCAAAACCGAATGCAGCTATATATTTGCAACTTGGCAGTCTGGGAAGGGGGGTCATACGTTTCCAATAAGTACAAAGCACTTTGATGTTCTCTTTCGTCCCTGAGAAGACGGCAGGCTGAGTGAATGGTTTTGTGATAGCTTTTTCATGACGAGCTTATGTGAAACTCAACTGCAGACCCTGCTTTGAAGCAAAGTCAACACTGAGGGAACATAGATTTCCAGTTAAAAATGAGAAGATGAAATAAGTAAAAACAGAGGGTTAGAAAAAGAAAAATGCAGATTAAGTGGAGCAGATAAATACATAAGTTAGATTAATTTGTGATTTGGGATCCTGGGCATTGATTACGGTTTTCTTATGTTCCTGGGTACTTTTTTGCAGTGCTACTGAATGCACTCTTTCTGTGTTGGGGTTGCCTTATTTTTTCTTTTTAAATCTGGTGGGCCAGTTGCTTTCAAAGTCCCAAGCCCAGCCCTGATATTGTGTTCCCAGCTGGAGGTTCTATAACAACCTCAGACTACTTCCTCCTGGAATAGAATTACATATATCATGGTTAAATTTTGATAATGCATCTCAATAACTAATCTTCAGATGTCATTTTCTGCCCTTACTGTCATCTTGTTGGCAAGATGACAAAGGGATAAATTAAATGATGTGGATTCTTTGACATCATATGTGATTTTTCATGTGGTATTTTAACGTTAATTTGTTAAATTACTAGTGGAAATCAATTAAGAAATTTTTTGACCACCAGGAATTGTGAAATAGACAATATTGTCCTCTAACTGTGAGAAAATCAGGAAAAAATACTTTTTGTTTTTTAAAGAAAAACAGCCTTTTACTTAACTCATCTAGTTAATATCTATTAAATACTGTACAAGTATGAGGTTTAAAAATATTGTGTGTATAGAAGAGAAATGGTATAGATTCCTTGCTTAAAATGTTATTGGCAGTTGAATAGTTCAACAACAAAAATAAACTTTTCTGTCCTAGTCTGCTACATTGGAGTCTGGGGGAAGAAATTATAAAAAGGTAGAGGTAGATGTAGTATTATGTAGAACATCTGCTAAATACCTGCACTTCATCTCTGAATACTTTGAGGGATGAGCAGACAGAACCACACACAGAAGTGTAAGGTAGTCTTGGGGATATTACAAAGAGAATCATAAGACAGATGGCAGCACTTCCCTGCTCCTGTCTTAGACAGATAAGCAGCCTTTCTTGGGATTTTTTTATATTTCTTTAGAGTAAGGTGTCTGGAAATTCAGTTATGTTTGACTTGGGCTTTTTAATGCTAGTGGTTATAAGACACAGACATTTTGGTAATTCCACTGAAGTCATCAGAACTATGTCCTTGCATCAGTGGAATATGATTTAAATATTTAAACTCCAGAAACTCTTGTTAATCTCTTTTGTAGGTTTTTATTTGCCCAATACATTGTAGTAATTACACAGATTTTATGTACTGGTGTAGGTTTTTATTGACTTGGAAGAATTATTAATTCATATTTCATAACCTTACCTCAGTTAAGATGAAGGGACCTTGGCAGAAGGAGGAAAAGCATAGAACAGATCAAAAAATCTTTGCTGTAACAGTAGCATAGGTACAAATTAATACATAGAATAGAGAGGCAAATATAGGACTCAAGACATGAGTCAGAATCACGCAAATGAACAGATGCTCTGCAATCAATAGAAGAAGAGATGGGTATTTAATTAAACAAACAAACAAAAAGTAGATTGGGCTAAAAATAACATCTGCAAAGTTTATTTTATGGTATCAGAGCAGCAGGTGTTGTTATGTGGCAGTAGCTTAACTCTGCTTTGAAAGTATTTTGCAAAAAGTAGGTTGTGACAGGACTACTTCAGCTGTCAAGTATGCTCCTCCAAAAACGGTCCCATTAGCTTCACTTGAACTCATGCTAGGTTTCTGGTGATTTCAAAGGGAACAGTTGTTGCTGTGCAAACTTCAGAACTCCATTTGAGTATTAGACATCCCAGCTGGAACGGGACAAGACTGAGAGCTTGCAGGTCCTCATGTACTTTTACTTTAAATGGTTTTTTGTTACTGCCCCACAGAGTTGGAAGAGTAAGCTCGAACCTCAAAAGATAGGCGTCTAAACTATTTCCAGTTTTGGAAAAATAAAACCAGCCAGACTTTCTTCTTAACTGTAGTTCCTGCCCCTTCATATTATTTATGTGAAAATTTTAAAATGTAGCTCTTTTTTTGCTCCCTGACTAGAAGCTTCAGCCCTTTGCTTCTAAGAATAGAATATATCCAAATGAAAATGAAGGGCTTGATCTTCCACACTACTGATGTTGGATGTACTTCCCTGAAATCAGCATCAAGACTACAGGAAGCTGTAAAAGCTCTTAATTCTGTGGGTTGTTTGTCTAAAGAAATCCAATGATGAAGAATTTTATCCTTGATTTTGAAAGGAGGAGAATAAAAGTTCAGTCAAGTAATTTCCTCTCCTAATGAGGTATATGTGATTTGCTTTTGGGCTCTGCAGCAGCATTAGAAGGGACCAGTGGTGGAACTGGATTTCAGACAGTGTGTGGCAGATCAGAAACCTCTATTAAATTATGAGATGGTGAAGAATACTGGTAAACTGGTGGGACTGGCTAACACAAGAGGAGAAGAGAACTGAGGCAAAAGAAGCAGCTGACAGAAGGCGTGGCAGTAGCAAACAGGTAAAGCCAGGGCTTGCTGCACTCCTTGCTCCAGAGGATTTTAAAAACATGCTAAAGCAAGGTTTTGCCTTCTTCACTGAGAAGCCCTTGCAACAGTCTCATACTGTGGTACCGACAGGAAGAGTTTGAGAATAAAACAAGAAAATGAACTGTAGCAGATCTAAAGTTAGCATAGTATTACCTTAGAGTCCTTGGGAAACTAAGAAATTAAGTGACTGAGCAAATGGTTGTGTAGCATGACCTTGCACTAAATCAGCCCTGATTTCAAGGGAATAAAAGGTGGCGACTGCAAATACTGCTTTTGTTTGACTTTGTGAAGTACGCTCGTAGGATGCGACTAAAAGTCATGCAGAACCACACTGTTCATAAATGCAAAGTAATGAATGCACTTAAGGGCAACTTAAAACAGCTTCACTGATGTATATGCAATGCTGGGCTGTAATTCAGTTCTCAGCAGTTAGGAAAGACAGCTTGGAATCATATTCAAAAAACAGATAGGGCCCAGAGCAGGAAAGAACAGAGGTTTGGAAGAAGGGAAGTTCTTAAAAGAAAGATGAAACTGACTCTTCAAATGACAAAAAAACTGGTGAGGTGAAATATGATGGAGATTTAAGAAATCATGAGAGTATAGAAAAGGTGAATGGGGAGTGATTGCTCACTGTTTCTGACAATGCTGGCTCTGAAAGGTGCCCAATGCCATTATTCAAGCAGCAGCTCTAAAGTGGAAAAATAATATCCCTCTTCCCCCTTGGGGAGAGGTTAGTCATTTAAACTTAGGCTTTCTAGAAGTAGGGAGTCCAAGAGAATAAGAAAAATGTAGAAAAATCTGGTGTCCATTAGAGACTTAAAAACATCTTCCCTAAAACTGATTGTCAGATGCTTGTATGGTATTGGAGGGAGGGGTCTTTCTCCTGGGACATGCTGCCTGTCACACTTGTGCTCTTTTCCTGAACACTTGTGAGTAACTTGTTGGAGGTCTGGTAACAGGGTAAGCAAGCCCTTGCTCTGGTGATGTAGAAGGGTTTCTCCAATCATATATTGTAACTCTACTTTAAAATTTAGGTGTCCTGAAGAAAAAAGCGTAACAAATTTCATACTTAATCAGGGCAACTTTCAGAGTTAAACTGATGGGAAGAAGTTGTTCAAGTCCACTTGAAGAAAAGCAAGGCCTGGCCCTCAGCAGTAGGCATGGATCTAGTAGTTTTGGCTCTCTGCTGGTATTTTGCTCTGTAACTGCCTGAATTACTTTGCTAACTGCATATGCTGTGAAACTCTGTGACAAAATGGTGCAAAAGCTGAAATTAAAGCTCTGCAAATTGCCTGGCAAATGCAGGGACCTTGTTTACTGAGTTTGAATGCTTAGACCTGGCAGCTCTGAGCATCTCTGATCCAGATGAAATTGATTCATAGTGAGCCCGAACCATGCTGCTTATGACTGAGCAAGTCACTGGGATCAGTGTGTAGGAGCATCGGCTTTTAAAAGGTACTGCAGCGTTAGGAATAGGCACCAGCTGATCAAGCATTTCTAGACCCATGGGAGTTCTCTGTCATCCAAATGGTAGTTCAGTGCCCAATGTAATTAGAGACTTTATCTCTGTTTTCTAAATCACTATTTCTCTAATTCTCTCAGTTTAACCCTGTCTCAGCATATATTGAAAGAAAAATCTCTCAGTGGTGTAACTTTCTTTTATTGTCTTCAATGGTGATTCAGAATACCTGAACAATAATCAAGTTGATTGCATCCAATCCTAAAATTTAGTAAAAGTTTAAGTTCTGGTAAAGCTGATAGCTGGGAAAGATTTTTAAAAAATAGCTCTCTGCCACTTCTGTCTTCAGTAGATGGTTTGTCAATGAACTTCAAAATAAGAAACTCACTTAAACATCTGGTGTCCTCTGCTTGTCAGAGACCTGTTTGCATCTTTGACTAAATGTCTGCTGCCGCTCTACCCCACTATGTTTGAGAAATGATTTTTCCTCTAGCCTTCCATGCGGCTCTTCCCCACCATCTGTAACAATCCTACAAGTTCATCTGATGACTCTATTATTAGAATAGGGATTACAGTATTATTAGTCTTGGGATAGCCAAAGAAAACTATTAGAATGAATGTACGGTCTCACCAGAAAACTCTTGTGATATCATGTATATCAAGACTACTAATGTCACCTAGATTTACACTGGCATAAAAAAACCTTCTCTTTTTGGTTCTAAAATTTGTTAACAGACTGTAAACACAGGAATTCTACACTATTATTTTTTTTTTGTAGACAATTCTCTCTGTGTATAGAATTCACATGTGTCTAGCTATTACATACTAAGTTTTTAGAACATGTTCATACTAGTAGTATCAACTTAGGTGAATTAAAGTTTTTCACTTTCACAAAAATTATGTAATATTCTTCTGAAATCTGTGGTTTGCTGTTATAATGTTTAAAAAGTGTGTATTCCTGAACTTATATGCTAAGTCAGGCTTTTGCATAGAGGCCTACAGAATAAAAGTTAAGTACAGGTTTATGCAAACATAAAATTAGTTCACAGGCTAAATGCTGACGTAATACTTGAAAAGGAAAAAGCAGAATCAAAGTAGAATTTTACCATAATGAGGGAAAAATTGAAGGGAGTGTAATATATTTTGTTTTGCCTAAGGGTACTTAAGACTCGTAACCTTTCATATATTGATTCTACTGTTCCCTGGCTTCAACAAGGATGCAACTTTGTCGTAATCATTAATTACTTTAATTTACTTTCTGATAATTATATTAAGATGCCTATGTAGCCTTATTCTCTCAACTCAATAATTAGGAAACCTTTTTTAATTGATGGAAGGTATACTGGAAAAAAAAATATTTAAGTTATTATTATCTACTGATGAAAAGCAGGTAAAGTACGTAAAATAGATGCCTTTTCTGAGATCTGCTTTTATATAATGATATTTTTGAAACATATTTCAAATATGTTTTGAAACACATTTCAAACACAATTTTTTTCCTTGATGTCTGTTTTGTAGTTTTCAAATATGATTTTTTTATAAATGGCCACTGAATAGTACTTTCAGAAAAAACCCACCTAATTGATATTAGAAACCTCTACATTAAAACAATGTAAAGGTCATTCTCAGGATAGGCAGTCTCATTAACTCAGTTACAGTAGATGACAAACTGTCATTCAGGAGAAAAATGGGTTTAGATATTTGTCTGTATTCACCAATTCTTCTATTTAGTATTCCTCTTTATTCAGTTGAGGTGGAATAATTTAGACCATCTGAAGCAGACTATATTAGTATATAGTAAGCAGTACTACTGCTTAAGTTGGGGTTTGTTGGTTTTGTTTTTTTAAATATTTTATGCTTGCAGCAGTGCCCAAGTAGTGTAAAGCTGATGTAAAATTGTTTTACTTTCTCCTCTCATAGCTTCTTCCTTAGGAAAGAATTTCAGACCTCTACAAATTAGGCAAGAGAGCAGAAGCTATGAAAAGGAGGTTTTGATTTCTTAGGAAGGTGTGAGTTACTAGTCCTGCGGTAGTATATAAACCTGTACCTTCCTTATAAAGAATGTTTTTTCTGTCTGAAGAATTTTCAGAAGCTGGGAGTTGATCAGAGAAGTAGCTGGTGGCCCTCACAGCTCAGTGTCACTGTTAGGGTGTTTTTGGAGCTTCCTGCTGCGCTGTGTGAAAGCTGCGTTCACCTCTGAAGGTAAGAAGTTGTTAACCCCTGGCCCTGCTGAATGCTTCCTCACACAGCAAAAGGACAAAGGTTTGTGCTCCCCTTCACTGAGGCTGGTGAAAAATCAATTTCCCACTTGTCACACAATGGTCTATAGCTAGGATATATAGCTGAAAACCTCAGCACAATATCCAAAAGGGGTCATTTGTGTCTCCGATGTTGTTCCGATGGTTGCAGATAGCAATGTGTGCAAATGCCTCCCTTCATCCTTAGCTTGTCCTTTGTCTTGACTGGTAAGAGGTCCTCAGAGCCAGGAATACATCCACCATCCCTGATTCCCAGAGAGTGTTGTGCCCAGAAGGATTTCACATGCACTCTCTGAAGCCTCTGCCAAATGGGAAATCCTAATATTTGGGAATGGGAATGCTTTCCCCTTCTGCTGCTGTGTGTTGACCCAGCTCTGGAGGTGCCCAGTAGCTCTCAGGGAAGTGAAAAAACACAACCCACTGTGTCCATGGTGGAAGCACTGCCGTGTCCTGTTGTGGTCCATATCCTGGTGGGCCTAATCTTGTGGAGCAATACCAGAAAATAGCATGGAATCTTACTGCCTTTCCCCATGTTGTTTGCCATTTTCACACACAGGCATATCATCTACGCACATACTCGTGCCCAGGAAGAAGACAAGGAGAAGGAAGATGACTGTAGCTGACCAAATTGTATTCACGTTGAGGGTTGTTCTGCTTTAAATAAAACACTTGTCACAATTAAGGTTGACTTCTGGTTTTAATCTAGAGTTGTTTGTTCATATGTTTGTGTGATCCATTGATCTTTCAAGAACTTCTTGTAAATTGCTTTCTTTTTAGCTCAGAATAAACATTTGTTCTCTTCATTTAAAAGAAAAAATAATAATATTATATATTTATTAATTTACACTAAACCCTGAATTTATTTTAGGCCTAAGCCTACAAAATGAATCATGCAGCAGATGTTGTTTTTTTGTTACCTACAGTAGGAGTCAGGCTGAACGACTACAAGAGGTGAAGAGGTAGAATTAACTACAGATTGTATCCATCTTTCTTTCTACCCCTCAAGCTATTTCTGTTTGTATGGTCATAGGTCTATAAATGTGTAATGGAATACTGCCCTAAGCTATAGCATTTAATAGAATACAATTGCTTTGCAAGCAAAGAAGAAATTTTAAAAACTAAAAGATTTAATCACATCTTGCTGAAAGGTAGAGTTTAAAACAGAGTGGATATGTTTGTATTCTGTATTTTGAAACAAGATGACTTGTTTATACTATGAGGAATCTTCAAATTAATTGAAGTGAATGTTCACTGGAAATATATTAAAAATGTCTGTATGTTTAGTGATTTATGAACTGGTTCTACCTCTAAATTCTAATCAATTCTGCAGAATGCTTTTATTATAGAAAAGCTACTAAATACACTTTGTCAAATGAATACATACTTTTTTAACCTTTTTATTCTTCTCTATATTATAGTGCCTTTAACATAAAAAATATATTAATAATCATTATGCAGTAAATTATGTAGGTTACAGAATTAGAACTGTTCAGGCAATGGATTTAAACAAAACTCTTTAAGCATGTATTCATTCAGCTTTTAGGATTGTATTTAGTCATGGATTATTACTAGCTGAAGCTTTCCTGCATTCTGTTCTTAAAGCCTATAATTTCCTGCTGATGAAGTTAGCAATTAAAATTCTAAGGTGTTCACAGAGACAGACTGAAGAGTCCATGAGAGGAGTATTTGGTCTCTAAGAATAAACTGTTTTCTTTTTTGAATTGTCTACCAAGTAGCTTGGAGATAGTGAGGTGATTCCATCTATAATTCGCCTCCTGTAATGTAGGAGCTGATGTTTAACTTGTATGTGTTCTCTCTCTATACAGGGACTGTACCCTATGCAAGGACACTGGGTAAATGCAAAGGCTGTATCAGAAATGAGCATCTGCTTCATACAGCAAATGAGACTTTTCACAAAGTTTATGAAAATCATGCTACAGAACCAAGCTTGCTCCTCCATAGTCTTCATTTACTGAATGTAAGAGCGAACAAAACCAGAGGTTTAATTATCACTATCTAAAATATTTTAAATGCAAGCAGTATTTTCCTACTTAATCTTGTTTGTCTTCAAATCTTCTTCACAGCCATGGGACTGGATGCCTTGCTGGTTCACATGAGAATCTTGTTTTACCTCTTCATTTTAATGTTCTGATTCTTGGGTTCAGTCAGCTATTATCCCAGGGTGTTCTGGCTTGCATCTTACCTGTCAAAGTCCCTTCGAATATGTGAAAAAAGTGGAGGTTCACCTCTGTACTGAGAGAATTTGCTGAAAGGAGGAAGGGGAACCAAACCCTCTGTGTGTTGGTGCTATGTGTCATTTAGCTAATATAAATAATCCAGGAGCAGAATTTATTCCTTGTTAAAAAGGAAAGGTGAAAACATGAAAATAATACTTGCCTTGGACTTCAGGTCCATGTTCTCCTGTATGGCAAACTAAATTGCATATGCATGACAATTCTAAAATAAGAAAGGAAATGCTTTTTTTATCTCTGCTGAAACAAGGTTTAATTTTTGGTTTATTACCATTTTCCAATTACATTTATAACTAATTGTGGAATTCAATATTACAACATTTATTACATTTTTACCAATGCATTTTTTTTTACTGGCTAAGATTTTCACTTATTAATGTCATCATGGCTGAGGATTATTCAGTGTTGCTTCTTAATTTTAGAAGCTTTTTTATTCTACTGATACATTTTATCATAGTGGGACTGTGCTTTATCTTGAAACCATGTCCTTTAGGAAGCGCTTTGGTGATGTCATCCTTGCTTTCTTTAAAGACTGTTTATACAACAGTTCTCCTCAAGCTTCTGCAACTTGGCTCTTAGAACACATGACCTCTCTGCTCTACATTCGGTTCATATTGGTAGATTTTCCCCATCTGCTGTTCTTGCACATCTTCCTCATTTCTTTCTTGTGAGGCATATTTAGAAACTGCTGGCATTGGAGTTCCATCCCAGGCTATGCTGGCTGGTCACCTCCTTTCCTGTAAACCTTGAGCTTGCCACATTTTATTTGATATTTTTTTTCTTTTTCCTCCATCCTTGAATTTCACCAAGAGCTTCAGAGGTTCTACTTCTTGTGTCCTCGTGCTAGCAGAGAGGGCATTCTGTGTTAGGCTTTTTCCACTGCTTCTGGTTCTTACCTGTGAGCATCTACCTCATGTCTGAGGCTGACAATAATAAAACTGTTTACATGGAATCCCAGTGAAATTAAAAAGAGGTAGGTCATAGACTTGACCAGATCAGTGAAATGTTTATAATTCTACCAATTCTAAAAATAAACATGGAAAGAGTTTTCTTTCAGAGAGTCTGTTGGCAATTTGAAATTTTATGTCTGTGTAGAGCTTCTAAAAGTTTCCTAGAATTTCTTTTTGAGTTTTAAAATCAAGGGGGGGAAAATGTTTTATAGTTGTAAAAGAGACCCATGGTAAAATTAACTGGAATTTACGAAAAGTGCTGAGGACTTTTTAGTTGTGTAACTGTAGAAAATGTTCTGGTTTATAGAGTATTTTTACATTTAGAATGATCCAGTAGTAATCCTATGTAAGAGTAACTCCGTTGCTTGATTTGTATAGGAACCCTAAGGATTTTGTGCTGTGAGGCTTCCTATACAAGGTAGTTAAAATGTGCCAAAATGTTATTTCAAAACTGACTCAACATATAAAGTAGCATTGTAATTTCTGGTTTGTTTTTTTTTGCTGAGAAACCTCTAAGTATTCCACTCTTTTATGATGGAAAATGTATAGCTCTTTACAATTTCTCTGTCTGAAAGATGCAACTTTTCCAAAAGTTTCAATTACCAAATAAATGGGTTTTTGAAAATTCTGTTGATTCTGAAATGAAGACTATTTTTTCTTGAATAGATTCATATTCTGGAGAAGATTTACACTTGTGGCAAGTGCTGAGATTGCACACTCTTTAACAGGGTTACGAAACTGTTTTCTCATGAGCCAAATGCAATTCTATTCATTTGCAAAAATGAAAGCCATTAAATATTTAAAAGCAGGGCGAAAATTGAGATTGAAGAACAGCGAATCAAGTTTTAAAGGATGCTAGTGGTTGATTCCAATTACAGCTTTCTAATAAAATCATAATTTGTGTTGTCAATATATGTAAATTAATCAGGATAATTGCATTATGAAGATGCTGATTTTTATTTTGTTGTCAATTGTTTTGGCTCCCTGGAAATTAACTTGGGGTGTGTTTCTACAAAACAGAGACATGTTAAACCCAAACTGTCTTTTTTGAATCTATAAATTGTTCTCCTGACTGCTACCAGACATACTAGAAAAACAGTTTCATTAATAAAAAGATCATTAGGAGGAGCTGGTTTGCCTTATTTCTAGATTTTAGGAATATCTTATGTGCTGCATGAGAATGATTTCTATTACAAGCAACCCTTCTGTGGTGAATCTGGTGAGTTAAAAATCAAGTTGCTTTTTGTTGAAATGCTCAAAGATTGAGAAATACAGAAATAAACTAACTACATTGTTGTAACATTGGATTGTTGCTGCTCAAATTGGTGTGTTTGGTTTTTTTCCTGTAAAATAACATAGATTTTTTTCTATCTAAAAGATTAGGAAAAATACCACAGATTGATTGAATTGCCTGTATTTTACATGTTATTGAAGGAAGTTATTGTTCAAATAATAGGCAACTTAGAGTACTCTGAATCAAAGGAGTTCCACAAAGAGCTTTGAGAGAAAATGTAGAAAATCATGATTTATGCAATTTAGGGAAATTTTTGTGAAATGTAATGAGAAGATAAGCTTTATTCCTTGAGCATGTTTCAGTATAAAAAGAAATTAGAGGTTTCCTAGAAGCCCCTAAGTACTCCCCCCGCCAATATTTATGTGCAGGATATTTATTATATCCACTATTTCTGGATCCTTTGAGTATGGTGAAACAAGGTAAATTTTGTGGAGAGAAATGAAAGAAGCGAGATAACATCCAGATTCTGTCACCTTTATTGGTTTTGAGTATTGTGGGAATGAGGGCAATAGACCTTAGTGTTATGGTTAATGAAATACATAAAATGGAGCGTTAAAAGGGTAATGCTTTAAAAAAACCTCAACCAACCAAACAAAAAAAAAAAGTGTGATTCTCTAGTTCCTTTCATTTTAAGAACTGGGGTGGAATAAAATAAACTCTTCAAAATGTTCAGGCTGGAGCCGACAAGGGAAGGAGTTTTTGGGTGAGCTTCTCAGGTGACTCAGGAGGCAGCAGGTGCATTAGCAGAGGCAGTGTGTTATCTGGCCCTGCACTTGGATGCTCTGGAAATCTGTTTCTGACTCCAGAGGAATGGTTTGGTTTGATGAATGTAAAAATAACAGAGTATGGGTTTAAGTTTCAATTTATTAAAGTGTTCACAGCATGTTTAAAAATTCTACAGGAAATTTTGTGATAATATTTACTAATGTTTTTGTGCTAAATATTCCACCATTCATGTTTTTCCTTGGTGTTTGTTTTTCCTTGGCGTTGAGCATATTAAAGTTATTTCCTTTCATTGCTTCTATCTTCACCTGAATGGATTAATTGTTATCTATTTTTTCTGTCTGAAGTTGGTTGTCTAGTCTGATTTGAAGATTCTTAGGGTCTTTGTGACTTAACAGAGGTTGATATATTACGGTAGTGATAGTTCAGTCTCCATTTTGCTGGAAAAAGAAATTGTAATTAATTAATACTGATATATCTTCAACTCCAGAAAAAATAGCATTTTCCAGTACTAGCACTTACAGATAAAGGAATTTTTATGTGTATAGGATATTGGTTTATGCAGAAGCTTGTTACTTTCACAGATGGTCACAATATTGCTGATTTTTTTCTGATGATTATTCATGCATAAATTTGTTAAGCATATGTCAGGGAGGATGGTTGGTTTTTTAGTATTTGTGTATTTGTCCTCCATTGCTAAGGAGAACAGAGGATATATGCCTGTGATAGGGAGGCATTTTGCAGTGGTAAAATTCAATTTGCTTGGTATATACATTGTGATTTATAACAAGTTTTGTGACAAGTATAGCTACTGGCTTGACTGCTGTTTAAAAAAAAAAATCAGTTCATTAATCAAAATTCATTGTTCATACAAAAACATTATTATTTTTAGGCATCTAAAGGCCATGAATACCCGAGAGTCAACACATTATTAAAACTGTTGAGTGTCACACTCATCCATTTGTTTCAGTTTAAAGGCTGGCAAAAAAAATTCTTCTGGAATAACTGGATCAGAATTCAATGTGCCTGCTTGCAACAACAAAACACCCTAATGATAAAGTGCAAGACTATGTAATAGAAACGAATGAAGTGTAAAATAAAATAATAGAATAACATGACAAGCTAAATGCTTTCTGCAATGCAGTATTCTTGAAAGTGAATGCATCGTAAAAAAAAGTTACTTTCATGTTTCCTAATTCCACATAGGAGATATTTCTGATTGATCACCTACCTCTTTGAACAATATTTTGTTGTTTATCTGGTTTAGCAGATCTCTGGATCGGAACTTCAGGATTTAGTAGCCATGGTAGCTGCCATGGAATAAATCTTAACTCAAATATGCAGCAGTTCAGGGCTAAATATTTTGTGTTCTCTCTTTTAATATATTCACTATATAATTTGCAGTGTATTTGCGCAGTTTCCAAAGAGGGGCTTAAAATCACTCGGAAATTTCAACTTGCCAGCTTATTTCATGTACCTAGAAGTGCAACATGGATTTTCTTCACCATGCCATGTTGAGGGACAAGATTAAGTCTGCAAAGGTGAGACCAAAATAAACACAGTAGGCTAAGGCATTATGAAGGATATGCTGTGTAAGTTGGAAAATATCTACAGCCCTAGCTTTGCTTTACTAGTTTTGAGGTCACTATTCCCTCTTTATACCCAGTTAAATTGTGGTCAGCCTGCACAATTAGGCAACAATTAAGGAAATGAGGCGACCTTAATAAGTGAACAGACCACTTGCCTTTGAAGCCCTTCCACTCTCATTTGTGGAAGATGACAGTCAGCAGTGCCGCTGGGACTGCCTCTTGCAGCTGAAAATTTTGTGCTTCCAAACATTTGCAGTTCCACAGCAGGGCAGAGTGAAGTACACGTGGCAGCCATGGGCTGAGGTTTGCCTGTTTTGGCAGCACTGTGCATCTGACTCTCACAGGTTTGTGAGACCTGCCAAAGCACTAGATGTGCAATCTGGAGGGTGCAGGGGGCAACAAGGAGACTTCAGAAGTCCCCCAATCTTCATGTTTAAGATTCTCTGTGAATGAGCAATTTAGGAAGTCTGATGAAAATCAAATTTGTTTGCCATCCAGAGCAATCTTTTCATCCCTCTTCCCGTCTCTTTGTACCCTCGGAGGTGGTAAACTATTGGTTATGAGGCATTGTGCCTGGGCCTAAAATAGTGGGGATTCCTTCCCTAATAGCCACAGGTGGTCATCCTGTAAGTCAGAGATTTGATTACCCATATCATTGGCTTAGCTTGCATAGCTGCAAATGCTATTAAAGGTAATAAAATTATCCAACCTTTACATCACTGCGCTGTGGGCAAAGGATATTGTTCGCAGCAATCAGCATTTATGTCCAACCATTTAACACTGGTGAAGCTGTGGTAATGGCTTTCTGTGACATTTTTGAAAGGACAGCCATTAGATCAAATGAGCAGATATGTACCTAGAAAAATGTAACTTTCAAATATTTGGGAAGAAATGGAATTACCAACTTTGTTATCAAATTAAAATAGTAAATAAGGCTGTGCAGGTCTTAGGTGTAGAAACATATCCCTGGCTTTCTTTTCACAGTTCAATAATTCACTGCTGTGGACTGAAATTGGAGCTGATGGTGTGATTGGATTTGTAGAATGATACAGTTTGTAAGGCTTCAAATTAATAGAAGAGTGAAATGAAATTGCAAACAGGTAGACAAAATAGGCAAGAAAGGCAATTAATTCCTTTAATTACAAGCAGTATGAAGGAAGAAGAGGGCTTTATGAATGGTATTATGGACCACTCATACTGCCCCTAAGCATATGTGTTAATTCTACCGGGGGTGGACATCAGCTCCAGGGAAAGGTACAGCAATGATCCTATTGTCTTATTGCCTGCAATCGCTCATTAGCTGTACTCAGATTTTGCTCACTCCCTTTGAATAAAAATTCCTTTCTGCAATTATTTTTAATATCAGAAGGACATAATTTCCAAGCCATGGCCTTCTAAGTTATACTTCTCTCCCTTCCTAAGTAAACATGGTAAACACAGGGTGTTGGATCAGAATGCTTGTGTGATGCTGGATGTTCATTCTGGTTATTCCATGTTCCCTAAAAAACCTAGTATCCGGTGTATGCCTGTCAAATCCTAATTAGTACTTGTATGTTACAGAATAATATTTTAGATCAATGAAGGTTTGCTCTTTTCTATCAGTGCAGATAATTGAAATATTCAAGAGTATAGGAGTGACATAAATAGTGTTCATTACAGAAAAATCTAATTTTACCTATATGAAGCAGTCAGGATTAAGGTGTGATCTGGAGTCTCATCCTACTTTTATTCATTTGACTTTAACAGAAATCACCTTCTAGTCATTATTTAATCCTGAACACTAACAGCACTGCTAAGGTCAGCATGTATTCCATAGAAACTGAAGTTAATGCTAGGAGTGAAAGTTCTCAGAAATTACTTTTCAAGTGTTAGCGAAATAAGTGAGGAAATTGATTACCACCATATCAATTTGTAACTTTTAAAATACTTAGAATATGTAAATATAAAGCCATAAAATATGGCTGTTAATACCATGACTTCTAAGTACATATGATAATGTAATTGAAAGGTCAAAGAGGAGACCTCTTCTTGTAAATACTTAAATGAGAAATCTTTGCTCATGAATTATTCTTTTTAGGTGAGCAGGAATGGGCATTTCATTAAGTATTGCTCATGGGAATACCTAGTGCAGGATCAGACCTTCAGTAATTCAGTGTACTAAGCAGGAACTCTATAATGTCACTCTGATAAATTTTTTAATCAGTTTTTTGTGATGATCTGGTTAGTTCCCAAAGCAACTGGAATAGAAATCAGTCCAATTCCAAAAGGCAGTGTAGATCTGCTTCAATTACTGGGTACTGTCCCATCAGTCTTGGTTGTAATACCAAGTTGAGCACTGAACACTGTTGAAAAGCAGCTGATTCATGATCCATGGGAAATTATTCCACCCCACAGGCTGTTTTAATGTGGAACTATGCCAGTGATAAAATATAAATCTGGTGTCTTAGTTGCAGCTTAGATTTCCATTTATTTTTCTAAGGACTCAAGCCTTCCTGTTGAGTATTTCATCCAGTTCTAATGTTGAATTCTTGGCATTTGAATTTGAACCTTCTATACATCCAAATGACTGGAAGAGTGTTCTGTCTTCTATTGTTTTCCATCTGTGAATCTGTCTTGTTCTGCAATTTTGGTCACATTTGAAGGCAAGAAGAGTAAGGCAAGTGTGAAGGGTTAGGAGTTTTTTCTCCTCTTGAATCCTTAGGATTAAGGAGAAAAAAAAAAACACAACAGAATTCTTTGTTCAATATCCATTTTGTGTTTGCTAAATTCTAATGAAAGGTATCAAAATTCATATATTGCTCCAGCTGTATAATGCAAAAGTAATTTGAAGATTTTGCTGGCTTTATCCTGAGGTAAGCTGTGAAGGTGGATTTTGCTTTCACTTGTGTGGGTACAATATTACAGAAACTCAGTCTAAATCTCCAGTTAAAAAATGACTGTGAATGATCAGATTTATGTTTCAGATTTGGGCTTCGTAGGAAAGGCAATAATTAACCCTTCTCTCCTCAGTCGGGTTCCATAATCTTTATCTTGTCTGTGTTAAAATATGTGTTGGCTAATTACATAAATCACCTTTAAACGTGTAAAGGCCTGGTTTCAAAGTTGTGAAACAGCATGTGGTATTTTACCACTTGGTTAATATTTGTGCATAAATATTTTCCATTTCAATTACTGTGCTGATGTACATTCAGAGGATAACCCTGCATTTCACAACTATTATCGAGTTGTATTTAGATAATGAAGTCAGCACACCTGAAACTTTGCTATCTGTTGACTACTCATATTCAAACAAAACAAATCTTCAGAGACAACTGAAGATTACAGGGGAAGTGTCACACTGGCTTGTAGTGCATGCGTGCTTGTGACGTGCAGGTACATGTAGCGTATATTTGGGGATGGGGGAAGAGATTATTCCAGTGCTGGCTTGTGCTGGTTTCCTCTGAGTTGCCACAATGACATCACTCTAGATGTGAGAGCAGAAGGACAGAATATATCTCAAAACTGTGGGGAATCAAAATGTCTATTTGGGATGATGTGTTTGGCATCACCTAGCTTTGTCCATTACCAGCTGTAGAGCCCCAGTTCTTTCGCAGCAAGTTTATTTAAGTTGATTTAATAGAGGCTTGAGATACTAATTTTCCTTGAAATGGGCACACAGGAGAAATGCAACAGCATTCTCAGGAGGTTAAAAAACAAACCTTACTGGCAAACTTCAGAAGATCAGAAATTTGGAAGACTTAAGACAAAACATTCAGTCGACATTAACCATTTCACTGAGCATCAACTTAGCAAAATCTACCCCTCCAATTTTAGATTAACACACTTCAAGAAGAAAAAATTAGGAATAGGAAAAAAGAAAAAGAAAGAAAAGGAAGAGATAAAAGCAAGATTTGGCTGCTGCCTCTAGGATCCTAGCACCATCTCAGCTGCCATAAAATCCAAGAACAAGAGGGACTGTGACCATGTGTGCCTCAGGGAAACATTTTTTATCTGCTCTGGCCTCCTGTGGCCACCCCCTCCCACCAGGTGGACCTTCTGGTCATCCAGCTGCCCTGGGGCTCCAGGGATGGGCTGTGGGGGCACTGCTTCCAGAGTGCCAGTGACTGAAACAGCTCTGGGCTGGACTAGAGACTACAAGGTGGTGTGTTGTGGGGAAGTACGTTGTCCTACTGCTGTAGAACCTGCCCTGTCACCTGCTACACACTCTTCTGTTGTTTTCTCCAGTCTCTCATAGCAACTATCAATAACACTGATATTTTTCTCTCCTCCTGCAAATGAAATATACTCAGTGTTTTAGTTTCAAGCAGTACCAGTGGCCCTTTGTCTGAATTAAACACTTGCCTTAGAGTGGTAGTCAACATTTTAGCATGTTTGATCTCACTTCTCATTTTTCTGGCTGGCTGATAATTTAAAAATCTGAACTCTTTCACCATCAGTTCTGTACATGGAATTAAAGGAAGCATGATAGTTTGACACAGCATCTTGTACTAAGTGTGTCTGTATCCTGTGCTGGCAACATCTGAGATTTAAAAGGTCTCAGAAGGAGACAAAGGATTTCTATGAAGGAAATACAATTGTGTGTGTATTTCCACTAAGGATGAAGAGCAGCATTCTTTCTAGCATAAATATAAGAAAATATATATTTATAAACCACAACCCTAAGCTTGAAAATTGCAGTAAGTACCAATTCCTTAATGAACAACATTTACTTTCTTGTGTTTTAATTTTGCTGAAAGAATAGATTGCCTTGGTGGTCTTCTCAATAGAGTGCACTGAAAGCATAACAAAAGTAGCTTTCTGTGGGAAGTAGCAACGAAAACTTGTGTGGGGAGAAAGAACATTCTCACTTGTTTTGTGCTTTGCTCTTTTACTTCTCCAGATCTATCAAAGTTATCCGTGGATAATTTTTTCCCCCTGTGTGTGCGAATATAATGATTTGAGACGTCAAAGGAAACTCCCCTGTTAGTAGTAGAATGATTTCATTTCCAGGCTGTAACTCCATGCCACCAAAGAGAGAACCTACTCAGAACAGGGAGGTTTTCTGAGTGCTGCAGCTTCTGAGGGTCTTAGATCAAGGAGGAATTTTGGGAAGGAAAAAAAATTGAAAAATGGACTGAAGTGGAGTTCAAGAAGTTCAGGAATCACTGGACACATTCCCGCAGATCTACAAGGAATCAGCCAGGCTATATTTGAAACATCAGAATGGATATTTTTTTTAAATTTTTAGTTTGATGCATTTTGGGATCTGTCTGAAGTAACATGGAAGTAACATTCAAATGCCATATAAGGGGTACATGAAAATAACCATAACTTTCTTAAAGTACTCCCAGTACCTCCTGAAGTTCACAAAGTACTGGCGGAGTACTCTGCCAGAAGAGAATCCACAATAGAGTCTTATTTTGTTTAAAACTATGATGTTTCAATAAGAATCCATTTTTTTAAAGGCTTCATACTTCTAAGCGCTTAATGATTATTGAATTAGTCTAATGTATCCCCAGGGTCTTGTTGTAGAAAATTATAAATAAAATACCCACTTCCCACAATTTTAATTGTTCAGTAAGTAGTTCCTTACTTGCAAAAACTCCTGTAAATTTGCCCTAACTGCACTTGTTATGCATTGTTGCATGGTCAGAGACAATGGTATCCAAATCTAAAAGATTTCATGTGGGGGAAAGTAGACTATTAATATTCAATTTGTGGCATTTCACCTAAACTCAGGACTTTTCTAGAGGGTTTTTTTTTCTCTGTGTTTAAATATTACCACTTAAAGCACAAATTTCCTTAACTCTAAAAGTGAATCTTAGCTATCTAAAATACTGTAGATTGTTTGAAAGATTGGTTGTTTGTAGATCGTGTGGGTCCAAGTAATGTGATGCTTCAGACAGGTCTGATGATCAGTTAATTATACTGGTACTAGAGAGGTTATCAGTCTTGAAATTAACTCACTGTGAAGTAATTTCAGGTTCTTGGTGAATATAGGCAAACACTTGTGCATTGAAGTGCATACATTTGGCAAGTTTGCTTGAAACCCCATTTAGGGAGTTGAATAGTTTGTGTGCCTGTACATGACGTCATCAGAACAGCAAATTTTGTTCCAAATTTTATTTTCAATCTTGTTTTAAAAGGTCTTTAGAATCTTGGGGTTGATCAAAGAAGAAATAAGCATTGGTAAATTGACGAAACTTGATACATATAATCTGGTAACCCGGAGAATGCTGAACTACACTTAAATCTGATGTGCAAATTATCTGGGATTTTTCCTACATAATACACTGGTCTGCACTTTACCAGTACTCTATACACAATCCCATAGATATATACACTTTTATAATTTCATTTAAAATGGTGTAAATCTAAGTACTTAGTTTTTAGGAAGTGCTGCAATTATGATATGCCACTAGAAGTTATCAATTTTACATAGGCAAAGACCTGCTACTTTATGTAATTACAAAACCATGTTTATGGAATATTCCAGTGAACAACAAAGAGAAACCAGAATATCAAATGTCCGTTGGTAGGTAGGTATCAATTAATTTGGAAAAGCAAAAGTAAAAAAAAAAAAAAAAAGCATTGCTAAAATAAGAGCATTATGGTCTGCCATACTGTTCTTTGATGGTCATCCTTCAGGCCAACTCGAATAAAAAGTAGATGTGATTTGTGCATATCTGTCTCCTCCAGAAATATTAGAAGGTTTTGTCTTCAAATGAAAGAATTGTCCACAAATCTAGAAAGGTATCAATACAGAGAGGAAAAAAAAAAGACACAGGAGGAAAAAAAAAAAAAAGACGTGAAAAAATGGCCCAAACTAGGTCTTTATGACTTTGGGTTGTGCTTTGCCAGCCATTCTTGGCTTTCCTTTGGGAGTAAAAACTTGCATGTAAAAGGTCAGGTTTTTCATCTGTTGAGATCAATGGTAGGCTGTCCACTTACTTCAGTAAACAGTGAATCATGTCTCAGATTTCCACAGCTGATAATAGCGTAAAAATAGGTTTGCTCTCTCAGACAGCAGAAAATAGGAAATACCTTGGCCAAAGCATCACCCC